>CM061558.1:26926460-27526460 GCA_030864225.1 Capsicum baccatum var. pendulum | reverse complement strand
TGTATAACATGAACATGAGAATACATACATGAATAAGTAACTATAACTGAGACCATACTGACACTGGGTACTGAGTTCTGAGTATTGATTTACTAACATCTGGGTTTACTAATACTGATAACTAAGTCTACTGAGTATTGGGGAACTGATGATAAATTACTGATAGAGGAATAATTGTTTCTTACAATTCTGAGAATTGGTCTGATTGACTGTATCTGACAGTCCTAAAACTTATTACTGGTAACATGAGTCACTGATAACTAACATAACTGACATAACTGATACTGAGTGACTGTATCTGATAGTCTATGTTCTAATAGAACTAGTTGAGTTCCATAATATTCTAAGTTGACTATATCTGACACTCTTGAATTCTGTAGATCTATCTGAGTTTTGTTACTGATACTGAAGGACTGTATCTGATAGTCCTAATTCTATAATTGAAACTATGGGAAGTAGTTATCTAATTGACATACCCTAAATAATCATAATATAGTTGAGTTGGGGTCCAATCTGTAACCCCAATTAGAAGGGTGTCAATACAGCGCCACTGCTAAGGACAATCTATAAGTAACCCTCATATAATAGGTAACTCTAGTGAGAATGGTGGGAACCCGCATATAACAGGTTAAGCCACCTCATCTACACTTATATAACAGGATATGATGTCTTAACCTATGCTGGCTAAGTGGTTCAGGAACACAAGGATTGCTTCTAATAATCACATCCTCATATAACAAGTGAGTTCCCATCCCTGGGTTCGCTTGGTGCTAATTCCTACTCCCATCTGAATAGACATGAAACATAATTAACTGAACTAGACTAGACTGATTTCATGGAGTTTCGTTGACTAACGGAATACTACTGAGATTTCTAAATTTACTGAGATTTCCTGAGTCACATGGCTGACTGAGTTCTATGGATCATGGCTTGACTGAGGATATCGTGAAACATGACATTGTCTCTAGGTACACAATTATTATTTTTTGGGCACAAGTACCCCCAGGACTCGGTAGAAGAAAACTGACAAAACAAGACTTTCTTGAATACATGGCCAACATCAACAATTTATACTATGACATTAGGGGATATTTCATAAAGCACATGGTTATCATAATCTTGTATATAGTTTAGAATGCACATGATCATGTCTTAACTTCATTATTTTAATATAATAATTATATCATCATGCAATTGTATTACACAATAATCCTCATGGAGATTATTTTAAACATAGGGGAGCATGTACATTCACAACTTGAGTCATAGTTTAACTATCAAGCATAATTTCTATTTTCCTAGGCATACCTTAGATGGAAGATTCTTAATGATTCATGAAGAAATTTTCTTGATCGTGGATCCCCATTTGAAAACCCTAATGAGTTCTTGAGAGGATGTTGAGAGAAAAGGCTGTATTTTGGTGTAAATGAGGCTTAATCCTGTGTTTAAGCCTTATATAGGGTTGGGAAAATTACCCTTTTTCTCTTAAAAATGCAGAAATTTAATAACTAAATAACTGGGCACCGACACTATGAGTGATGCGGCGCGTCGAGGGCTGTAATGTTATATCCGACGTGGCACGCCATGAACACATCGAGCCTCAGTTGTTTTGGCTCTGGCAGTCTACACAACAGGTGACCAATGCAATTGGCGACGCGGTGCGCCAAGATCGCGTTGGTCCACTATTTTGGACTTCCAATCTTGATCTAAACAAGTTTCCAAAAAATCCAAAACTTGTTTGGGAACACCTATTGACCTTCCTGATTATGAATCAATAAAAATACAGATCATTAAAGGACATTAAGGTGACAAAATGAATTTGCCAACTTTTGAAGGCCAAAATTATGCTAAGTTTGGAATGTAGCTAAAAGTTTCTAAGCCTAGGACCCCCTTGACATACTTAAAGGACTGTATTCAGCTTTAGAATTTTACGGGGTCTAACAATAAAGAATCCAGTAGTATTGATATGGAAGATCTTGAAAATTTTTATATTACCAAAGAACAATAGGAAGCAATCCAAACTAACACATATGCTAGAAGCTTATTTTTGTGAACAGTTAGTGGAGAAGAATATGAAAAGATCTCAATGTGTGAGACAACAAAAGAAATATGGGTCATTCACAGTGGATGTTCCATACATATGACTGAAAGAAAGAGAACTTTTCTTCCCTAAAGAAAGTGAATAGGGGGTCAGTCAAATTCACTAACATTGCTAGAGTGAATTCACAAAAGTATGCCTAGTAGATGGTCTCAAACACAACCTACTCCGCATCAATCAACTATGTGACGCTGGTTTTTGAGTGCTCTTCAAAGCTAAAAGTTGCTCAATTAAATAGACAACAGAAATATATCCCTTATTGGTGAACACATTAATAAAATTTATATTTTAAATAGTCCTAAATTTTCCACCCTGACCTACTTTACTATGCAATCCAATGACACTTAGTTGTGGCACACAAAGATCGGGCATGCCAGCATGCACATTGTTGATAAATTGTCTAAGATTGATTTGGTGAAAGGTATGCCAAAACTTAAATTTGAAAAAGATCATATCTGTGATGCCCGCCAACTGGGTAAATAGACTAGAACATATTTCAATGACAAGGACATTATCTCTACTATCAGGCCTCTCCAACCAATCTACAAGGATCTATTTGCTCCCACTAAAACTGCAAGTATTGGTGGAAAAAGATATGTTTTTGTCATAGTTAATGATTACTCATGATTTACCTGGGTTATGTTTCTTGCAGATAAACATGTAGCTTTCACAAATTTTGAGATTTTTTATAGAAAAATACAGAGAGAAATCAGGCACCGCATCACCTACATTCATAGTGATCATGGAAGAGAATTTAAAAATAAGGCATTTAAAGAATACAGTGCTCAAAATGGATACTCTCAAAACCTATCTTCACCGCTACCTCCCCAACAAAATGGTGTAGTGGAATGAAAGAACCAGTCCCTATAGGAAGCCACCAGAACAATGCTATTAAAATATAATCTCCTAGATCAATTTTTGGAAAAAGCAGTTAGCACAACATCTCATATCACCAACAGGTGTTTGATCAGACCTATTTTGAAGAAAACACCTTATGAACTCTGGAGAGAAAAGAATCCCAACATTGGCTACTTCCATCTCTTTGGCTACCAATGTTTTATTCATAATAATGTAAGAATACCCTAGAAAAGTTTGATCTACAGAGTGACGAAGGTATTTTTCTTAGGTACTGTGCCATTAGTCATGCTTACAGGGATTTTAATAAAACAAATTTGGATGTTGAGGAATCTATGCACATTGTCTTTGATAAATCTAACCACCATACTATGAGTATAACTGTTGATGAAGAAAAGGTAAGTAATGTACAGACTAGAGAAGATTTCAGCATAACTCCAGAGCCCTTTCAAGACAAGTCAACTACACCTTCAACAGAGTCGACTCCTACAGTAGAAAAAGAGAGGCCAAATATTCCAAAAGAGTTGAAGAAAGATGGCAGCCATCCAAATTAACTCATCATCCAAAATCTAAAAGACAAAGTGTAGACCAGAGAATCATTAAGGAGACAAGCATCCATCGCCCTCGTGTCTCAAATTAAACCAAATAAAATTGATGAAGATCTCAATGATGAATCATGGGTTTAAGATATGAAGAAAGAACTATAAAAATTTGAACAAAATGAAGTTTGGACACTAGTTGAAAGACCAAAAAACTGCTCAGTAATTGAAACCAGATGGGTCAATAGAAATAAGGTAAATAAAGAAGGTAAAGTTATCAGAAATAAAGCCAAGCAAGGCTACTCTCAGTAGGAAGGTATTGATTATGACAAAACCTTTGACCCTGTGGCTAGTTAGAGTCAATATTAATTGTACTAGCTTTTGCCGAATTCAAATGTTTTAAGTTATATCAAATGGATGTAAAAAGTGCTTTCTTAAATAGCTTTATTCATGTGAATGTTTTTGTAAGATAACCCCTTAGATTTTATGATCCTTTATTTCCAAATTATGTTTTCAAGTTATCAAAAGCACTCTATAACCTCAAACAAGCCCTAAAAGCTTAGTACGAGAGACTGAGTACTTTTCTACTAAATAACAATTTCCAAAGGGGTAAAATTTACACAACTTTATTTATTCAAAAGCTCTATTCAAATCTTCTCATTATGCAAGGTTACATCAACGATATCATTTTTGGTAGTTCTAACCTCTTTATATGAGAGAATTTTTCTAATTTGATGAAAGAAGAATTCAAAACGAGTCTTATGGATGAACTAACATTTTTCTGGGACTACAAATCAACCAAACTCTCAAGGTCACCTTCATTAGTCAATCCAAATACATGAACGAACTAATCAAAAAGTTTGGCATGGTGAAGGGAAAGGCCTATGGAACAGCCGTGAGTCCATCCACAAGAATTGATTCAGATTTGGTCAGAAAGGACGTTGACAAAAAACGTACTGTAGGATGATTGGATTTGTACTCTACTTAACTATAAATCAGCTAGATATTATGTTCAGCGTGTGCAAATATGCCAAATTCCAGTCGACTCCTAAGGAATTTTATCTCACTGCCATCAAATGAGTTATTTGATATCTAATAAAAAAATAAGACCTCAGTCTATTATACCCTTACTCTTCTCATTTTGATTTAATTGGACATTCAGATGTTGATTTTATAGGAGACAAAAGCAACAGGAAGAGCACCAGCGAAACATGTTAAATTCTTGGAGATACTCTTATCTCTTGGCATAGTAAGAAATAGACTTTCGTCCCTCTCTCAACCAAAAAGGTTGAATACATAGCTGTTGGAGACTGTGACACTCAAATTCTCTGGATTATGCATCAGCTTCTTGACTTCAACTTAGCTTTTGAATCTGTTCCTATTATGTGTGATAACACTAGTGCCATCAGCCTATCTAAGTACACTGTGCATCACTCAAGGGCTAAACATATTAATGTCAAGCATTATTTATTCAAGATCATGTTGAAAATGGAGAATTTTGCCAAAACTTTGTTAACTCTAAAAATCAACTAGTAGATATCTTTACAAAACCTTTGCTAGAAGAAAGATTTTTCTTTCTACCAAAAAGGTCTGGTATCATTAGGATTCACAACATCTAGAAACCTTTTATCTATGTATTTCACTATCTGTATATTCCCTGTATATTCTTTTTGTTTGTTATGTCAAAGGAGGAGAAGGATAGAAACATCAGAGTAGCCTACCAGTCAGGGAAAGCAAAACAAGCTCAAATGTCAGCTAATACTAACACAAGTTAGGGGGAGAAAGATGACAAATAGGGAAGTTAACTGATGTTTATTCTTGTTATCATTATCAAAAAGAGGAAGAATGTTGAACTCCTAAGTTTATATTTTAATAATGACAAACTCGCAAGTGTATCTTTGTAGATGGTAATAATGGAAAGATAAAAGAAGATGGCTTCAGAAATAGATGGACATCAAGAATGAAAATATATCCACTGTATCCAAGTAGAATACAAGTAAAATCAATCATGAGAAGACAAATGGAAGGATCATCATAGTCTCAAATATTATGAAAAATCATCATATAATGATATGAAGGACCTCATCATGGCAAGTAGATCAATAAAGTATCATGGAATAGAAGATGGATCAACCCTCCAACAATCATAGTTGCAATCCCTAGACTCACTATAGAGCAAATTATTCAAGAAGATAAGATATCATAAGTACATTGACAAGGAATTAAAATAAAAAAGGAAATATAAATCGCGAACATATTTGATATAGATGTGATTCAAAGATGTATATGGACATGTATTATATGGACATTATACATGGATATATCCCTCAATAAAGGAACCAATTCATATCCTTGATTGAGGAAAAATCCCCCGAGTTTCCTTATGACAGGTAGCAGCCAAAGACTATAAAAGAAGAAGACCAACGATAGATGTTTTCATTCAACTTTAAGGAAAAAATTAAAAGTTTCTCATTCTTAGTCTCACAAAGCCCTGTAATGTTAGTTTACAATTGTTATATAAAAAGTAGGATCGATTAATATTTGTAACATCAATTGAAGCTTTGTCGCAAGATTTAAGGAGAAAAATAAGTCTCCAAAACTTGTTTCATACCATTGTACTCAAACCAAACCTTCAATGATATCAAGGAAACTTGAAACCTAAGGAAATGGATGGAGTCACTATATTGGTGTGCTTAACTTGGATATATCTTTGTGTTGTTTACTTTATGATTTATTATTTATGTACCTAACTGTTTAAGTTTAATTTGTTTGTAAAGTGTTTTGACCTATAGTCGAGTCGACTGTGAGGATGCAGTTGATAACGCTCAATCTACAGCTCTTGTAAGAGTGTAAAACGGTCGTTGTCAAATATATAATCCAACTGGGTTGGGTATCGATCCCACAGGGAATAGCCGGTCAATAAGTAAGCAAAGATTATTAGACTTTTAGTGCAAGTCTCGTGAAAGGGGGGATTTTAATGTGCAAATAATGTAATCAAAATAGTAAAGTAAAAACAGAAAATAGCAAAGTAAAAAGAAAGAATGTTTAGTACGATGTAAAACAATAAGAATTGAGCAGTTGGGGTTATGTCCACCTTATGAGTTGTACGTCTCTATTGGCTATGAGTTATGCGGAATTCAGACATGCATGTGCTTATAGAGAATTGTATTCGATGGTAAATCCAAGCGTCTTTCGACCTAAACAAGGACTATTTCACCTTAACTCTTTCGAGCTTAAAGCGTATCTAATGGTATAAATTCTCCAAGAGGTTAATCCAGTTACGGCACTAACTTTTTAATAGGGGATGGAACCCTATTACCTTGACATTATCTCTTTTCCAGACATATAACTTTTCTTTTGAACAAGTTAATGCTATACTGGCGTATTCTATGCGTCTGCAGCTACAAAGATTTTAGATTAAGATGAAGAGAATAATGATATAAGCAGCCTACGTGTCACGAATTCACAAACTCATAACCTTAGATAGTATCTCATAAGGCTTCCATAACCCCAACAGAGAAGTTTAGCTACTCATGAGTGTGATGGAACTCACAATAGACATTATTATTATACCGCAATAAAGATATCACGTGTAGTATGGTGTGGTATGGCTTTAGGCGTGAACTCCCTTTCAAAGTAGCGTTTCTCTTGTTGTGGAATTTAAGAATTGAATAGATGAATAGAAGAAGAAAAGTAGAATTAATGGAAGAATTAGAACTAGAATGAGAATGATTAAAATCTCTAGCAAAATAGGGTATTTATAATACCCCTATCCTATTCCTACTAAGTTAATGCATTACTTAACCCAATCCTACTGGGTTACTGCATCATTATCCTAATCCTAATAAATTACTGCATTATTATCCTAATCCTAATAGGTTACTGCTGATCTCTAAAGTCTTGGAAAATGTTGTTTTTGCCTGGGACAGGTTTTCCATGCGTCACTTTTGGTCATTGGCGTCCAAGCTTTCCCTTCTTTCTTTCATGAATCTTCCTTTGGCATCAAGTTATCCATAAAATGCTGAAATCTGCATCATTTATACCTGAAAACTTGCTAATTATGTTTGTTAGCTCAATTATAGGAAAAAGGACTAAAAGTGCATGAATTATATATTTTGTCCTCAAAACTTAGCTAAAATATGGGTAAAATATAGTACTTTAGGCGTGTAAATTCGCCTATCATCAGCAGTAGTAGACTCATAGAAGAAAATTTTAATTCACCACCCTTGAATTTTATATTTTGTCCATGTAATTTGTTAAACTATGACCATGTTGGTTTGATGGCTAAGAAGAGTGGTTCAATTCTCTAAAATTGAACTTGAATTGTGTATTGAACCAACTGTGGTGAAAATATGGTATGATGTTACTAATGACATGTGAATAGTTTGTGTGGGTCTTGAGGACCACAAATTAAGTTGTAAAATAAAGTTAATTAAGGCATTAGCCTACTAAGATGGTTGAGAAATGAAGTAATCAATAAGGGCCATGTGGTCATGTATAGTGTTGAATTTCGTAAGTGAGACAAATTCCTTAAATGTGATATTAATTATATGAATGAACATGTATGAGCAAGTGGGTTAAGAGTTCAAATATCGAATAATGATGGAAATGTGATGGCTTGTGGCTAGAGTCCTCTTCCTTATGAAATGGCTTATGGTCAAAGTCCCTCATCTAATAGCTTATGATTGGATTCCCTTTCTTAAAGAGATCTCTTGAGGTTAAAATACCTCATCTAATATGTAAGCATGCGATTAGAGTTCTATGCCAACTAGAATATGTAAGCATACGATTAGAGTTCCATGCCCACTTTAATGTGTAAGCATGCGACTAGAGTTCCATTCCTACTGGAATATGTAAGTATGTGATTAGAGTTCCATGCCCACTGAACGTGTAAGTGTGCGATTAGTGTTCCATGCCTACTAAAATGTGTGATCATGTGATTAGAGTTCCATACCCAAGTGAATGAGAGACCATGTGATTAGAGTCCCATGCCTAGTTGAATATGTGATCCTGTGATTAGAGTTCCATGCCTAAATTATTATGGTATATGGGTAGAGCCCTTGTTTCAAAATATAACTATGTGGTTGTAGTCCCTTTGCTTGATGAAGTGTAGCCATGGATGAAGTAATTTGACTAATGATATGTGAATGTTATTAAAGTCTTATGCCTAATAAGGATGGTATGAACCTAAGCGTAGAAGGTCAGAGTCCTCTACTTAGTGTCATATGATTGATGTTTTTGAGAATGTTATTAAGTCTTGATTACTTGATTAGCATGTGATATATCTATATGAAAGGATTAATGTATGAATATGATACATATTGATTTTTGTTAAATTTTGATGTTTTTTATCCTTATCCTTGAGTTACATGCTAGCGCTCCAAGCGCTAACCATCTCCGAACTTTATATCCCAATGTGACGTAGGTGCCAGAGCATCTTCTTCTTCTTCTACACAGTGAATAAGTGTTCGAGTGGATTCATGTATTGACCTTGAAGTGGTGAGCGTCCATACTTCGAAAGATATATCTCTCACAGTCACGTTACCTTATGTCATAGACTTGTATAGGTTTGGTACTTGGCTATTATCGGGGCCATGTCCCAACATATTATAAACTTAGATTTTTTAGAAGGTTTTGTGGATAACCGTAGACTTGGGAATATTGTCTATACTATTGTTATAAATAAAATAGTAGATATTAGATTTATATTTCTATTATTCTTATTTTATGGTCGGGATTTATCCGACCCTTATGGATTATTATTGGTGTTTAGGTTGAGTTATCGAGGTGACCTCCGATACATGTGTGCTTGAGTTTCCCATATGACATGGCCTAAAGTTTGGTTCATGTCAAGTTAGTATCAGAGCCTAGGTTCATGGTCAGTTGGGAGTCCACAAAACCATGTCAAGTAGAGTCTCTTTTATAGGTGTGAAGTATGCCACACTTATAAGAGAGAGTCTATGAGGCATTTAGAAATGTTTTCATTTCTTGTGTTTCAATCTCAAGCTATATTGCATCTAAGGTCTTAGATTCCTCTGATTTTTGCTTGCTCATCTTTTAGATCATGTATCCAAGATGATTTGACGTTCAACAAGCTCTTCTGTCCCTACTGAGGATAATATGGATGAAGCTCATTCTACTTTTAGGATTCAGACTTGATCAAAGGTTGTGATATCTAAATTTGCTCGTGGGGTACCACATGTTCCTACTAACCTCACTATGAGTGGTGGCCTTACTTCTTAGTCTCTTCAAAATGCTGGGTTCTGTCACTCCTTTCTCCAGTTAGCTTAGGTTGGTGAAAAATAGTCTAGGAGGAAGTATTGGATGGCTATAAGTTTTTACTCTGCCACTAGAGATCCCAACCCAAATCCAATGAGAGATGGGCGTCTTTAGGATAGTGATGCTTATAGGGCACAAGGTGCCTAATATCAAGTCGGTAGAGCCCAATCTGCATTCACCTACCCTCATTGTAGGATTTTTAGTTGAATATGTCATGGTTATTGATACAAAAAGAAGGATAGGTGTTTCAAATACAGTCAAATAGTCCACATACAATGGGAGTGTCCGATAGTGGATATCGCTTGGGCAAGAAAAAGGATGTCGATTACCACTTCTCTAGCCTTGGTATCCAGAGGTGTCCAAATTTAGGCTAATGTTTCCCTATCGGCTCCATCCCACCCTCATTGTAGATTTTATTATTAGAGTCATCATCATCAGTGTATGGTGAGGAGAGAATAATATTACCACTGTGGTCAAGTCGAGCACTTGCTGCGAGAGTAACCCACCCGAGTGGCTTTTTTGGCCAACAGATCACTTATTGCTACTCCTTCTCCCGCATCAAAGGGTGTTGTGTCTACTGCTATTTTAGTCTCTGGCACTGGTATTGGACAGACCCACAAGTATGCACTTGCTACTCGTTAGGACTCTGAGGTATCTCTCGATATTGTCACTAGTATATCAATATCTTTCTCCCATGATGTGTATTATTTGCTCAATCTAGGGTTTTCTCTTTCTTATGTGACCCCATATGTGGTTGTGCATCTTGATTGTGGTCTCGAGAGTCTGTTGGTTCTTATTTCTATTTCTATCCCAATTAGATATTGTGGATGTTAAAAGAGTTTACAGAGGATGTATGATATCTGTTGGAGGTAGAGATATTCTTGTTGACTAGGTAGAGTTAGACGTGGTTGATTTTGATTTCATCTTTGAAATAGATTAGTTACACTCTTACTATGCTTTCTTAGATTGTCGGGCCTATAGGGTCATGTTCCAAATCCCTAATGAGATGACCATTGTATGGGAAGGTAGTTCATAAGTGCCAAAGGGAGGATTTTTGTCTTTCCTCAAGGCCTATAAGGGTGAGTTCAAAAGGGGTGTTTATATCACTTGGTCCAAGTTAAAGATCCTAACTCAAAAGGGTCTCCTCTAGAACCCGTTCTTGGGATTAAAGAGTTTCTTGCCAGGTCCTTCGGGTTGACTAATGCCTCGGCAACATTCATATGCTCGATAAAGAAGATCTTACATCCATTCTTAGACATGTTTGTCTTTGTCTTCATTGATGATATCTTAGTCTATTATAAAATGGGGGCGGGTCATGTAGATTACCTTTATGCCGTGTTGTGAACTTTGGAGGATTATCATTTGTATGATGATTTCTATGATGGTGAGTTTTGGTTTGAATTCATGGCATTTCTTATTCATGTTATCTATCTCTAGTAAAAGAATCATTATAGATTCCCTATAAGGTATACGGCGGTGTGTCTTTGGTATCCATACCTAAGGACTCTTTCTTCGGTATGTTATGTCGGTATGGATCTCCCTTGTGACCTGGGTGGTTACTATAAATCACTTTTTACCTATGGTGTCGCATCTATGCTGAAGGTTTTGCCTGAGTAGCATGAGTGGTTCTTGTTCTTTAGCCTCTCCATGACCTTCTTGTATTGGGTAGTGGCTCGGGGAGCATGGTGATGATTGAAATAGGTAAGTGTAGAAGTCCCTAAGTGGGGGAGACTATAGGGTACCATTTTGGCATCATATGGTGGGAGATGTTGTCCTCCTAATTGATGATGTAAAATTAGTAGGGGTAGGTTGCTTGACCCTGATTTAGTTCACCATGCCTTTGTGAAAGCAAAGGTAATTTGTGAAAAGTTGAAAATTTCTTGAATCCTCCAAAAGTCCTATGTGGACATGTGGTCTGTTGATGTTCGGGTAGTCTTGGAGGTGTCTTCCATGAAGGGAGTGATACGTGTCGGTGAAAAAGGAAAGATTAGCCCCATTATGTTTGTCCTTATGGGGTCTTGAAAGAGGGTTGGCAATGTTGCCTATGAGTTAAAGTTGCCCTCTAGATTAGACTCCGTCTCCCCTATTGTCCATATCTCTATATGCGAAGATGTACAAGTAGTTCCTTGATAGTCATTTCCTTAGAGGATGTTGGTGTTTTGGGTTTTTTAACTTGGGAAGAGATTCCGATGAGGGTCTCAGATCTGTAAGTTTGCCGATTGCAAACAATAGAAGTGGCTTTGGTGAAGGTTCTATGGGGGAACCAATGGTTTGAGGAAGTTACTTGTGAGGCGGAAGAGGACATGAAGTCTAAGTATCCGTAACTATGTTCTGTTCCAGAAACTCATACTTGAGGTGTGTGTTGTTGTTCCTAACTTGGTTTATGTCTTTGATAGACGATGCATGAAGTTTCCTATGCCTATAATTGATTCATGTATTTGTTAGATAAGGGATTCGAGTTCCCAAAGGTTGAGTTTCTTTGTAACTTTGAAAGACAATAAGGATCATGATACGTTTCGTGTTGTAACCTTGTGGTGTGCTTTGTCCTTGTTTGGTTAAAAATGGTTTTCTCTATGTGCTAATGTGTTAACTTGTGTCAATATTTTCCTTACCCAGCATTTGCTGATGAATGATCCTAAGTGAGGGAGAATGAAACACCCAAGAATGTAGCCTTGCAAAAATTTTTGGTCGATTGGTGATGATCATGATATGTGTTGTGTTGTATCCTTGTTGCGTGTTGTTTATAACTTATGTAAGGGTTACCTTGATGCATTTTGATGTGTTAACTTGTGTTTATGCTTGAATTACCCCTCATTTGAGGAAACATAGTCCAAGTGGGGGAGAATTGAAACACCTAGACTTGAACCCTTGAAAGAACAACAACTTTTAGAGTCTTCGGGGTGGTACCCTTGGTAATGACTCATACCTTTCTCCTCCTCCTCTCTCGTATCCTAGATAGAATACCAAGGTAGTATACTGGTTTCTATATGACTTGAACTTCCCTCAATCATAACCAATGCATATGAGTCGTATGCAACTCAACCGTGGAGAGAGAGGCCTCATACCTAGTAGACTGTTTTGGTTACGGGTGGTCTATACAAGTTAGTTCATGAGTTTTCCCCTTGGTATATTCCTAAAGGGTGTCTAGTCACACCCTAACCAGTGTGGTTGACCTATGAGAAGCCTTGGGTACAAGTTAGGGTACCACTCGTACCCTAGGTCATGATTGCCAAGTGAACCGTATGGGGGAGTCGTACCCATGCATAGGTGGACTTTCCAGATTTTTTATTAAGGAACTTTTAGTCATTTACCTTGCCTAAAACCCTAGGTCATTGCACTATACAAGGCATGGTAGCCTCCTAAGTCTTCATTTACAAGACTTAAATACTCCAAACACTCAAAAAGGCTCTTGAACCAAGATTGGAGGCTAGGGTTTGGAGGGAGTTCATCTAGTGGAAAGAAGGAGTAAAGATTGTTGGTTGTCATCTTATTTAAGGCATGTATCTCTTCCCCTCTTTAATCACTCTAAACCCAAGTATGTCACACTTGAATTAGTTAGTGTACATAGTGGTTTTAAATCAAATATAAAGGGTTTTACTACCTAACAATGAATAATAATGATTCTTATTTATACTTGTGTTGATATATGTTATTGATGGTAGATTGCATATGTGGATGTTTGTTGTAGTTTAACATGAGGGTATTTAGTAACCCCAGGCTTGATAATATCTACCATGAAAATGAACTTTTTATAAGTATGCACAAAAGGTGTTTGTGAAAATGTCTAAGTGAATTATCTAGTTATATGTTTACAATATGTTGAGCTAGTGAAATGGACCAAATAAGTATGAATGATTTTTGAATGATATTGTGGAGGTATTATGAGCCATGTTTTGTATAATTGATTACCTTCTTGGGTGATGGCTAATGAAAGGGTTTCAAACCCTAAACATAAAAATGAACTTGTTGTGTGTGTTGAGCCTAAATGTGGTGGGAGTGTGGTGAAAGCTTGATAATGAATTGTGAATGGATATGTGGGTCTTGGTGACCACAAATGAAACTAAAGATGCATAGAGTCAATACATGTGGCCTATTTAGATGATCAATGGTTAATTAGTTTTATGAAGGTCAAATATGTATCTATTGAATTAGGCTAGTGGACATGAATGAGTCATGATAATGTCTAAATGAATATGAATACTTGTGGATGGTTAGTAAAGTCCTTGTTGGCCATGTATTGAGTTATCATGATTGTGAATTCTTTGTAAATGGTTTCTATGAACCTTATTAATCATGTAATTAATTATACTATGGCTTAGAATGGTGTGATGGACTTATAAGTATGAATGGTTGGTGATTGATGTTGTGATGATGTTGTTGGCCATGTAATTTGTTAAACTATGACCATGTTGGTTTGATGTCTAAGAAGAGGGGTTTAATTCCCTAAACTTGAACTTGAATTATGTATTGAACCATGTGTGGTGAAAATGTGATATGATGTTGTTAATGACATGTAAATAGTTTGTGTGGGTCTTGAGGACCACAAATTAAGTTGTATGATGAATTGAATCAACGCATTGGCCTACTAAGATGGTTGAGCAATGAAGGCTCCCATGAGGGCCATGTGATCAGGTATAGTGTTGAATTGGTTATGTTAGCCAAATCCCTTAAATATGATATAAATTGTATGAATGAACATGCATGAGCTCGTTGGATAAGAGTTCATATGTCGACTAATGAAGGAAATGTGATGGCTTGTGGATAGAGTCCCTTGCCTTATGAAATGACTTGTGGTCAAAGTCCCTCGTCTAATGACTTGTGGTCAAAGTACCTCGTCTAATAGCTTGTAGTTGGATTCCCTTATTTAAAGAGATCTTGTGATGTTAAAATACCTCGTATAATGTGTAAGCATGTGATTAGAGTTCCATGCCCACTTGAATGTGTAAGCATGCAATTAGACTTCCATTTCCACTTGAATGTGTAATCATGGGACTAGAGTTTCATGCCCACTTGAACGTGTAAGCATGCAATTAGAGTTCCATACCCACTTAAATATGTAAGTATGGAATTAGAGTTCCATGCCCACTTAAATATGTAGCATGCGATTAGAGTTCCATGCCCACTTGAATGTGTAAGCATGCGATTAGAGTTCCATGCCCACTTGAATGAGTGATGATATGATTATAGTTCCATACCTAGGTGAATGTGACAGCATGTGATTATGGTCCATGCCTAGTTGAATGTGTGATCATATGATTAGAGTTCCACGCCTAAGTAATTTTGGTATATGAGTATAGCCCTTGTTTCAATAAATAACAATGTGGTTGTAGTCCCTTTGCTTGATGAAGTGTAACCATGGATAAAGTACCTTGCCTAATGATATGTGAATGTTGTTAAAGTCTTATGCCTAATGAGGATGGTATAAACATAAGCATGGAATGTCAGAGTCCTCTACTTTGTGTCATATGATTGACATTTTTGAGAAGCTTATTAAGTCTTGATAACTTGATTAGCATGTGATATATCTACGTTAAAGGATAAATGTATGAATATGATTGATTATGATACATATTGATGTGTTGAATGCTGATGTTATTTTATCCTTATCCTTGAGTTACATGCTAGTGCTCCAACCGCTAACCGTCTTTGGATGCTACATCCCCATGGGACGTAGGCGCCAGAGCATCTTCTTCTATATAGAGAATAGGTGTTTGAGCGGAGTCGTGTATTGACCTTTAAGTGATTAGCTTCCATACTCCAAAATTCCTATCTCTCATAGTCATGTTACCTTATGTCAAACTTGTATAGGTTTGGTACTCGGCTATTGTCGCGAGCACGTCCCGACGTATTGTCAACTTTGATTTGTTAGAAGGTTTTGTTGATAACTCTGGACTTGAGCATATTGGCTAGAATGTTGTTTTAAATAAAATGGTAGATATTGTCTAACATTGGCTGTTCGATTTATATTTCTGCTATTCTTCCTTTATAGTTGGGATCCATCCGACCCTTGTGGATTATTGTTGGTGATTATGTTGGGTTATCGAGGTGACCTTAGGTGCATGTGTGCTTGAGGTTTCCATACAACATGGTCCAAAGTTTGGGTCTTGTTAGAAACGGTCTCTGCCAAATATAGTAACCCAACAATGGTTGGGGTTGAATCCTAAGGGAATACGTGGATTGAAGGCTCTATGGTGTTGTAATCTGGCTTCTTCACTCTGTAGGATTATCGTTCTTTGCTGAACCAATCTGATGCCTTGCATACAAAATCAATAAGTTATGTACCTTCCACAGTCTTTTGGACGAGTAGAAAGATTTTATCCTTTATTTTTGAGTTTCAGGATATCGTCTTACTAACCCTTATCTTGATCCCAGTTAACTATTACCTTTTGAGTCTCTAGTTATTAAATAAAACGAAACCATCTTACTAAGATAAAACCTAGAAGCGTGGATCGACAACTACACTCCAAATTACTATTGTCTTTATCTTTTCCAAGTCGCTGCTCCTCTTTTGGAGTAAGTAGAAATAATCAAGGCGGATCCTAACATGTGCACCTATTAAGGAAACTGTTATAATGAAGATAAAGAAATACATGCATGGGTATCGGTTCAGAACAACAATAGCACTTCCCCTACTTCGTCAATCTGCCAGGATTTCCATAACCCTAGCTATGGGTTTCTAGCCGCTCATACTTGTGAAGAAATCAAAAACATTCATAATCGAAAGTATAGATGATATCAGTATAATATGAAGTAGAAAAACCCACAACCATGACTGACTTAATCAACTGACGTTAATACAAGAAAATCCAAGATCAAAATCAAATATTGGAATCAAGATATGTTTATGAGTATCAAAAGTGTGTCACTTCTACTATAAAAACATAAAGGGTATTTATAGTACATAAGGAAACCCTAAAACCAAAGCCCGAATGAAATAGGAGAAAACAAGGTCGGTGGCAACTTACGGTTTGCACTCCCTGAACCTGGGTGTAAGTAGCACTTGTAGCCTGCAGGGTGCATGCAAGTGTAGGGTACAAGTTCAAATACCTAAAAATCTTGTGGGTCTGCTCTTAGGATTTTGGAATTTTGGCACTTTCTTTGCCTACTTGCGGTCCACACATCCTACTTGTGATCCACATGTTGACTTAGTAAGTTCTAGGAGTCATCTTTCAGTTCTTCTTCAATTCTCAAACATGCTTTGATCATGATCAAGCCAAAAAGTGTCCCAAACATCCATAATTACTCTAATAAGTAACCAAAACCACCTTTTTCATTTTTCATGAACTTAGCATCCAAAATAGTATTTCCTACAAAACATACCCAAAACGTATCATATCTAACAAAACAACCTCAGAAACTTGCATATTTTCCTCATTTTAAGCATTAAAAGTGTTATATTCTATAGCACATTAGGCATAGATTGCGGAAACTGATCATTATGATTTGTGTGTTCAGGTAGCACCTTAGGGGCTTATCCTTATGCTTATCATTATGGATTTTTGGTGGATCTGCTTCAATTTCTTGAGGTTAGTGTGATGGGGTTGCGCGGACAAGACTCGAATGACTTTCTATGTGGTTTGGAGTAGATTATAATTTTGCAAAAGGCAAAAAAAGTTTAAATTTGGATATTGGAGTGGGTCGTATAATTCATGCCTTGGATTGGCTTTATCTTGGTTTATTTCTAACTTGTTGTTCTCGTATCGGTGATATCAATGTATTGTGTCCTGGATTTGTGTGTATCATCAATTCTTGGTGCTGTTGGAGTCTTATTGGTTGTTGAGGTTGAGATTTCATGGTTTGGAAAATGAAATACAGAAGTTGGTTGAAAAATGGATACGTATAGCGAAATCTCTTAGAAGTGTTTGTCTCTTTGTAGAGGTTATCTGGGGAGTCCTTTTCAAGGCATGCATGCCCAGTACCTCATTCTTTTGAGGTTTTATATCCTTTCTATCTATTGACTTTCACGGACGAAAGTCCTTTTAGTAGTGGATAATGTAATGAACCTTCAACTTATTTCCTCAAGTTTTGTATATTTTCGGTATTTTGAGCCTTCCCATAATGACCATAAGTCATTTAAGACTTGTTGGGATTGTTGGTTTAATTATCGAATAGTTTGTTTGGTTTTACGCTCATTTACCTATTTTGGAGTTATCGTTATTAAGGAACTGATCCAGTCCATAACTCACAGTAAACGACCTAGAAAGAGGATTTTGAAAGTGTCATCAACTCCCAAATGTTGATTTTAGTCTAGATAGACCGTTGGTTCAGGTTCCAAGGCTTCCGAACTCATTTTGGACTATTGGATGGATTCTGTGAAAAATGAAACTATAGGTGCGGGACCCATATTAAGTCAAAACAATCTCGAATGAAAGTTTTGATGGTTCCATTGACTTTGAAATGCTAAATTTAGTATATTAGCATATTTTATTTTCTCGCATGTGGTTCTAAATGAATCTCGAGCACTCTATCAGAGTCGATTAGATGATAGTCTCCCTGACAACATTGGGTCGCTTTAGCATCCTTGGCTTCTTAGACGAGGACCTCTCAAGCGATCCTTAAACGATTTAGTAGACGTAGCTTTAGAGGCCAAGGTGTCTCTTTAGCAATGCCCACATCCCTCTACCCGACCACTTTGACGAACTTGTGTCGCTTAAGCGATTAAGTAACCAATTTTGCTGCACCTGCAGTATTAAATTCCCCCTTCTTCACTCAAATTTCTACCACGACCCAAACAAGGTCCTGGTAGTGAAGGGCATCCCAAGTCCAACAAAGACCGGGGACCACCCCCTTTGCATAGCTAAACAGATTACCATACCTTAGCAGCGGCTAAATTCTGAACATATAACAAGATAGCATGATTAATAAATTAAAGGTATCGAGGATTTGTCAATAACCGATAACAAATAACCAAAACTAAGTCCACAGTAATATCCACAAAGCCTCTACCGATCTAAAAATGATCTAAGTCAGGACATACCCCCGACGATAGCCAAACGAATAGTCTATGACCATAGCAAACCAAAACATAAAATGATATCTTCCAAAGTATGGAAGCTCAATACTTCAATCTGACTCATGAGATATCCCACAATCACCTAGTAACTGCAAAGGAAAAGTAGAAGTATTTTTGGTGCCTGGATTGCATGGGGATGCAACATCCGAAGACGGTTAGCGGGTTGAGCGTTAGCATATAACTCAAGTATAAGGGATAAAGTAATTCCAAATCCAAATCCACACAAACATATGCATATACATATATATAACATGTCGGGGTAGGGAACAAGGCTTATAATGCAATTTGAATATATTAACTTGGATTGTGTAGCTTGACCATCATAAAACTACTCATGGCTATATGGGTACAGTGTCTCCACCTGGTCAGGCACCAGTGCATGTTAGCCGCATGAACTGGGGATATCATAGAAGGCTGGGGAATCCTCGTACCCGTTTCCATCCATAATACAATTATATATATAATTACATATATTGTGACATAACACTATCATCATGACCAACCCTCATGTCGGCAAACATGAGTTTTTGATATCAGTCCTTTGGGATTCATACTTTCAAGCTAGCTAACACAACCTCCATTAAGCCCAATTAAAACATTTAACATATAACTCAACCATTACATTAAGGATTCAAAAATTAAGGCATAATTAAGTGGTATCTTCATACTGACTATAGCTTGCAAACATTGTAATAAAGCCAACACTTTGGGGAATCCTTGTACCCTAAACTCGATTATTAAAAATAACTTGGGGGATTCCTTGTATCCCACAAGGTTTTCAAGACCATTATTATCCACTTAGGGGAATCCTTGTACCCTACAAGGTTTTCAAAGCCATACTTAACAATTTTTCCATTTATGCAATGCCTTAGTTTCAAAGAAATAAGGCAAGCCAATGATAAATCACATTCTAAAACCAATTATGCAACTGGTTGGGGTTCTTATCAATTTCAATATCAAAATCCAATTATTTGGGGAATCCTTGTACCCCTAATTACATTGTTCACAAGTTTGGGGAATCCTTGTATCCCTAAATTGATTCACCATACCCATGCACTCCAATGAGTGTACAAACCTACAATTTAATGCATAAATAAATAGAAATCATAGGAAAAACATTCAAACAATTTGTATCCAAAACCCTCAATCCATAATTCAAAAAACAACATCAAAACCATGTGAATAATAAACCAATCTCATGCCAATAACAAAATCCAAGTGTAAGGAGAGATATACATGCCTTAAGCACCACGAACAGGGAGAAAAAGCCACCCTTAGAACCCTAGATGGCCACTTCCATAAAGACCTTAGCTTTGTCTTGAATAGGGAATTTGAAAGACTGAAGAGAGTATTTGATATGTTAATGTGTTGAAAATAACCCCTCCTTGGTGTTTTATGGATGTGGGGTCTAAGGGGGTAAGGAGGGAAATGACCAAAGTGCCCCTTACATAAAAACTAAAAATGGTCGCACAGTCGCTATGGGTGACTTTACGACTGGTAGGGCCATCTTATGATTCATGGAGTCCAAGTCATAGTAAATACATAACTACCAAGGCCCTACACAGGTTACCTTATGGGAGGAATATTGTGACTCATAATGAGTTTATACGACTCATTAAGTCTAGTCGTAGAGACATCAGAAATATTGGGATAGTACACTGCTTGGCCTATGATTTGGACCATACAACTCGTAACAACTTGTGATGTACAAGATGTACCCAGAGCAAAAAACTAGGCAAACATACTGGACAGTCTACGATTGGGGTTTCAAGACTCGTATAGAGACCCTATGACTCGTAGTCAGGAAAATGAGTTCAAAACTCAAAATTTCTCAGAGGCTAACACCTGGGGTATTTCATTCTCCCCCCTTAGGATCATTTGTCATCGAATGATGGGTTAAGGAATCCTTTTGCATGATTTAACACAGAAACACACGCACTCTTACCTTTAACAAAGATAGAAAACAAAGATGTTAATAAAATGCATACCTCAAGCACAATTATCCAAAATAGGGAACAAGAATGGATATTTGGACTTTATGTCCTCCTTGACTTCCCAAGAATCTTCTTCAACCTTTGGGTTACGCCATAGAACCTTCACTGAAGCCACATCGTTATTCCGCAAGTGAGAGACTTAACAAACCAAAATTTCCACCGGGACCTCCTCATAGAACAAGGAATTTAAAACGCCAACACTCTCCAAAGGAATAATTAAGGAAGGATCACCCATACACTTTCTCAACATCAAAACATGGAATATAGGTGAATAGAAAACAAACTAGATGGCAATTCTAACTCATAGGCCACATTTCCCACTTTCCTTAAAATCAAGTATGGGCCAACATACCAAGGATTAAGCTTCCTTTTCTTTCCAAACCGCATCACTCCCTGCATGGGAGACACCTTTAAGAACACCCAATCGCCAACTATAACTTCCAAATCTCTTCGCCTCATGTACATATAGTACTTTTGGTGACTTTGGGCGGTCTTAAGCTTTTCTTGAATCACCTTCAACTTCTTCATAGCTTGATGAACCAAATCAGGACCAAATAACCATGCCTCACTAACTTCCAACCACCCAATTAGAGAATGACGTCTCCTACCATACAAAACCTTAAAAGGGTCCATTCCAATGCTAGAGGGATAGCTATTATTATATGTGAACTCGATGTGAGGTGAATGATCAACCCAACTACCACCAGAGTACATCACACAACTTCAAAGAATATCTTCCAATGCTTGAATCTTCCTCTCTACTTGTCCATCCGTCTGCACATGAAAAGATGACACAAAGTTCACCTTACTCCCAAAAATCTCTGAAACAAATGCCAAATGTGATGAGAAATAAGTACCATGATCAGATATAATAGAAATAGGCGCAACATGCAACTTCACGATCTCTTAGATAAATAACTTCGCATAGTCCTTAATCGAATAATTTGTCCTTAATAGTAGAAAGTGAGCAGACTTAGTCTTCCTATCCATGATAACCCAAATCAAAATCCAACTAATTTTGAGACCGCAAAAGATGGGTAACAAAATTGATATTAATCATTTCCTACTTTCACAAGGGAAATTCAATCTCTTAAGACACCCATTAGGCCTCAAGTGCTTCACTTTCACTTATTGACACACACTTAGCCACAAAATTAGCCACATCCTGCTTCATGTTATTCCAACAATAAATTTTCTTCAAATCATGGTACATCTTTATCGAGCCAGAATGAACCATATATAGTGACTCATGGGCCTCAACAAAAATTCTTTCTCACAACCCATCAACATCGAGAATGCACAGTCTACCTTGGTACCTGAAGATTTCATCACCGCTAATCTCAAAAGCCGTAACTTTTTTTTGTCCCACATCATCCTTGATTTGCATCAAGATAGGATCCAAAACCTATTTCTCTTTTACCTCAGCACCAAGAGATGACTTCACCACATCTTGAGCAATCACACCACCATCCTCAGAGTCTAAAAGACTAACTCCAAAGTTAGACGAATGGTGAATATCCTTCACTAACCCTCACTTCTCCTCATCAACATGAGATAAGCTCCCTATAGAAAACCTACTAAGAGCATCAGCAACAATGTTAGCTTTACCTAGATGATAATGGAGACTCATGTCGTAATCCTTCACCAACTCAAGCCTTCTCCTTTGCCTGAGATTAAACTTCTTCTAGGTGAACACATACTATAGGCTCTTATGATCAGAATAAAAGTCAACTTGATCCCCATAAAAGTAATGTTACCAAATTTTTTATGCGAACACTATAGCCAACAACTCCAAGTCATAAGTCAGATATTTCTTTTCATGAAACTTTAATTGCCTAGAAGCATATGCCACCAACCTACTATGATGCATCAATACATAACCCATCCCTACACGAGATGCATCACAATAAACCATAAAACCATCAGTTCGCTTAGGTAAGGCCAAAATTAGAGCAAAAGTCAACCTATCCTTCAACTTTTCAAAACATCCCTTAAAAGCATCCCTCCATAGAACCTTTACTTTTTTCTACGTTAACTTCATCCATGAAGCAACAATCAAAGAGAAGCTCTCCACAAACCCCCTATAATACCCGGCCACACCCTAAAAGCTCTAACTATCAGTTGGAGTTGTGGGTCTATGCCACTTCTTAACCACCGCAACCTTCTGTGGATCCACCTAGATTCATTCACTAGAAACAACATGACCAAATAATGTAACAACATTCAATAAAAGCTCTAACTTAGAAAATTTAGCATACAAATGCCGATCCTGACCAGTCTGTAACACTATATAGAGGTAATCGACACCTCACTCTTTGAATTCACAAAAATATTATCTATAAATACTATCATAAACAAATCAAAGAACTAATGGAATACCCGGTTCATGAGATCCATAAATATCATTGGGGAATTAGTCAAATTAAAGGACATCACCAAAAACTCAAAATGACCATATCGAGTTTGGAAAGTAGTCTTAGGGATATCCACCTCCCTATTCTTCAACTAATGGTACCAGACTAGAGATTAATCTTAGAAAAGTACTTAGCACCCTGAAGTTGATCAAACAGGTCATAAATCCTAGGGAGAGGATACTTATTCTTCACCATTACCTTATTCAACTGGCTATAATCTATACACAGCCTAAGGGAACTATCTTTCTTATGCACGAAGAGAATAGGAGCACCCCATGGAGATACACTAGGGAGGATAAAACCCTTAGCGATGATATCTTTTAACTGATCCTTAAGCTTCTTCAACTTGGTCAGAGCCATTCTATAGGGTGGGATAGAGATAGAACGAGTGTCTAAGAGAAGATTGATACAAAACTCAATTTACCCATTGGGAGGGATACCAGGAAGATTATCAGGGAAGATCTCAAGAAATTCATAAATCACAGTAAGGAATTGTAATGATGGACCCTCTGGGTTAGAATCCTTAACCCAAACCAAATGACAAAGACACCTATTGAAAATTAACTTCCGGGATCTAAGATAAGATATGAACCTTCGCTTAGGCACTAAGGAACTCCCTTTCTACTCAATAACCAACTCATTAGGGAATTTAAAAATGACCTTACAAGTTTGACAGTATAAGGAGACATAGAACAAATGGAGCCAATCCATCCCCAAGATAACATTAAAATCCACCATATCCATCTCTATAAAATCTAGCAAAGTTTCCCTACCACAGACATATACCACACAACCCATATAGAACTTTCTAGACACAACAAAGTCACCCACCAGAGTAGATACATAAAAAAAGGTCAAAAATATACTCGAGATTGAAACCAAAATGAACAGCCACATATGGGGTCATATAAGAAATAGTAGAGCTTGAATAAAATTAATAGTACATATCGCGAGAAAATAGTTGTAACATACCAATGATGAGATTCGGAGAATCCTCATACTCCTAGCGGGTGGTAAGAGCATACATATGATTTCGACTAAGGAAGGCACTAGAAATGGCACCCTTTGGTGCTGAGCTGAAGAAGTAGCTACCGGAATCTTATTGGCTCCCGAAGAAACCTAACGTATGGGAAAATTTCTCTACATATGTATAGGTTATCCATAATTGAAACATCAATTCCATACCTCATCATAGAAATAATGATGAATTTGACCATATAGCCAATATGAAGGATTGGATGGAGCTGATTGGGACCCACTGGCCTGAGATTGGGCATCTTGTGTCCTAGGACCATCACCACTCTAAAAATGATGATCATTGGATGACTTTGGATAAGGAGTACTTCCTATTAAATAGGAACTAAAATTGCCCCACTTCTTTGTCACAACTAAAACTAGGGCTTGGCTGTGATGGGTATCTCAAGTCCTACGTGGACATGATATAACCCTCTTCACCTAACTAAAGTAATACAACACCCTCATTATCAGATGATTTCCAACCATATAACAAGATTGCGCATAAAAACTAATAATAATTCATTATGTGTCTATACCATCTATCGGTAACCAGACAACCCTTTGTCACTAAAATAATTATGCAAACCACCCAAGTCCATAGTAAACCAACAAAGCCTCTACAGTACCAAAATTAATAAAATATTAGGACATGCCCCCGATAGTAGCCAAAATAAAGTCTAAACAAGGTATAGGACATAGGAAAAAAGGATCATAAAATGAAGCCTTTCAAAGTATGAAAGCTCACCACTTCAATGCCAACTCTTGAACTAACTCGAATACCAAATGACTGCACAAAAAAAGTAAAAGAAGTTCCACTGCCTGCATCATAAAATATCCAATGCATAATATCATGTTAAATACATATATATGTATGTATATATATAGAGAGAGAGAGAGAAAGAGAGAGAATACCATATGTTGGTGAAGGGAGTAAGGTTTAGCATAAACTTTGATAACCTTAACCTGAGCTGTATAGCATAACTATCATATACAAGGCACCCACCGACTATATAAGCCTAGCTCTACCCTAGCTAGAAGTTCCCCAGTACGTGTAGCCGTATCAACCAGAGAATATCTATAACTGTATATGTCTTTATAGAAGATTCAAACCTCTAGACTTAGTCAAGGTGACTTAAGCACTAATGTATACAATATGGAAGACTCAAACCTCCCATTCATATATTCATTTTGGGGGACTCAAACCTCCCGGTGATATAGACACCCTCACTGGCTAGCGCGGTTCCCAGTGTTAGCCCTTTGGACTCCACTTTCACAGCCCTACTACACATCCCAATTTAAAGCCTAATTAAAATATTCATTACACATACACAACCATTAATTCAGTTAATTACCAAAGGTATCCCGTTGGTATTGTCATATCAACCCCACTTGAAAGTGTAAAATATGCCATAACCATTATTAATCATCTAGGGACTCAAACCCATTTAGTGTTTCAAATTAATTTATGCCCAACAAGGCCTTCATAAAACCATTTACCACTCATTAATATTCTTAGGCCAATGCCTTAGTTCAAACACAATTCACCATTTCACAAAATTATTCTCATTACAATTTCACAAATAGGTTGAGGTCATACCATTATCATAACCGAAATCCATCATATTTAGGGTTTAAATGATCTTTTAGTTAAACCACAATTCCCATACACCCAAATGTGCAAAACCATCATTAAAATGTGAATAATCATATATTAAATCATGAGAAATAAATACCCAACAATATTCATTGAAACCCATAACCTTGGTTTTTAAAACCACCATTTAATGACTCATGAACAATATTTTAAACATATGTTTTTAGTAAACTAAAAACGGGGGAGGAGTCTTATGCCTGAGTTACAAAGATTCATGGAGAGAATTTGATCCTTAATCTCTTAGATGACCACTTTGAAAGAACCCTAGACTAATCTCTCTTGAGAGGTTTCAGAGAGATTTTGATTTTGTAA
Organism: Capsicum baccatum var. pendulum; assembly: GCA_030864225.1. Classification (NCBI taxonomy): domain Eukaryota; kingdom Viridiplantae; phylum Streptophyta; class Magnoliopsida; order Solanales; family Solanaceae; genus Capsicum; species Capsicum baccatum. The sequence continues at coordinate 27,500,285 of CM061558.1, read as the reverse complement.
TGGGTATAATAAATGACCAAAATATCTTATAAGACATGGGGTCATAAGGGCTTGGGGTGGGAAATATCAAAACTACCCCCATCTTAAAGTTGTAAAAACCCATCTTTGGTTATGAGTCTAGCCATTGAATCATCACCATAACTTACGACTTGTACCATTGAGTTATCACTAAGATAGAGAGTTAGACACCACACACTTGTTTGGTTATGACTTGGGTCCCTAAACCTATAACAACACCATACGACTCAAATGGTGAGTCATAAGAAGGCAAAAGAGCCTAAAGCTCAAGAAATTTGCAAAGGCCAAAGTTCGAGGCATTTTTGTCTCCCCGACTTAGGATTATTCATCCTCGATTGATTGGACATGGAATTGACTAGCATGATTAAACCCCAAACATCTCTACACTTATATTTAACTAAGTTAGAAAACAAGGATGTTAAGAATACACACATACCTCAAGCACAAATTTCTGGAATAGGGAATAGGAATAGATACTTAGACTTTATGTCCTTCTTAGATTTCCAAGTAGCTTCCGTAAACTTTTAGTTCTTCCATAGAGCCTTCACCAAAGCCACGTCCTTCATCTGTAACCGATGAACTTGCCAAGCCAAGATCATCACCGGGACCTCCTCATAGGACAAAGAATTCAAAATACAAATATTCTCCAAGGGAACAACCAATGATGGACCACCCATGCATCTTTGCAACATGGAAACATAGAATACCGGATGAATGGAACTCATACTAGAAGGAAATTCCAACTCATAGGCAACATTACCAACCATTCTCAAAACCAAGTATGGGCCAATATACCAAGGACTAAGCTTCCCCTTCTCCCCAAACTGCATTACTCCTTTCATAGGAGACACCCTTAAGAACACCCAATCTCTAACCTCAAATTCTAAGTCCCTTCTTTTTACGTTTGTATAGGACTTTTAGTGACTTTGGGTAGTCTTAATACTATCCCAAATCACCTTCACCTTCTCCATATCTTGGTGAACCAAATTCGAGCCAAACATCTCTGCTTCACCAACCTCAAACCACCCAATATGAGATCTACACCTCCTTTCAAATAATTCCTCAAATGGGGCAATACCAATGCTAGAATAATAGATATTGTGACAGGAAAATTTAGTGCGAGGAAAGTGGTCAAACCTACTACCACCAAAGTCAATTATGTAGGTTCATAGTATATATTCTAGAGTCTAAATAGCTCTTTCTGCTGGTCCATCCGACTGTGGATGAAAGGCAGTTCTAAGTCTCACTTTAGTCCCCAAACTATGCCGGAAAGGGCACAAAAAATATGATGACAATTGAGTACCATGATCTAAAATGATTGTGATAGTCACCTCATAAAGAAACAACTTTGCATAGTCCATGACAGTATAATTAGTCCTCATTGGCAAAAAATAATTAGACTTAGTCATCCTGTCCATGATGACCTAAATAGATTCACACGTATTCTGTGATCATGAAAGATTGATAATGAAATCTATATTAATTACCACCCACTTCCACACTGGTTGTTTAATTTCTTTGAGTAGCCCACTGGGCCTCATGTGCTCCACCTTCACTTGCTGACACAACATATATTTAGCCACAAAGTTGGTTACATCCTATTTTATGTTATTCTACCAACACATATCCTTGAGATTATGATACATCTTTGTTAAATCGAGATGAGACCTCTACCGCAATTCATGGGCCTCAGCTAAAATCCTACCTCCAACCTATAAACATCAAGAATACATAATCTTCCTTTATATCTCAAGATACCATGACAATTAATCTCAAAAGACATCACCTTCTACTTACCCATGTCATCCATAATATTCATCAAGAAAGGGTATAATACCTATTTCTCCTTTATTTTAGAACTAAGAGACGATTGTGCCACCGGTTGCACAAACACACCACCATTCTTAGAGTCCAAGAGATGAACTCCAAGGTTATCCAAACAATGAATATCCTTCAGCAAATCCTAGTTATACTTATCCACATATGATAAGCTACCTATTGACAACCTGCTAAGAGCATTAGAAACCATATTAACTTTACCTTGATGGTAGTGAAGACTCATTTCATAGTCCTTCAGCAACTGAAGCCACCTCATTTGCCTAAGATTAAGCTTATTTTGAGTGAACACATACTGCAAACTCTTATAATAAGAAAAGATATCAACATGTACCCCATACAGATAGTGACACCAAATTTTAATGCAAACACCATGACCAACAACTTTAAGTCATGAGTCGAATAGTTCTTCTCATGAACCTTTAACTTATCAAGGCATAAGCAACCACCTTTCCATGTTGCATCAACACACAGCCAAACTAACTCAGGATGTATCACAATAGATAACAAAACCCTAGGTACCTTCAAGTAGAGTCAAAATTAGAGTTGAAGTCAACTTATCTTTTAGCCTCTCAAAACTACCCTCACATGCATCAGACCATAAGAACTTTACCTTTTTCTAAGTCAACTTGGTCAATAGAGTGGCAATAAAAGAAAAGCTTTGCACAAACCTTCTATAATAACCAACTAAACCCAAAAAGCTCTAAATATCGGCTGGATTCGTGGGTCTAGGCAACTTCTTAACCACAATAATTTTCTGAGGATCCATCATAATCCCCTCACTAGACATAACATGACCCAGAAATGTAACAATATTCAACCAAAATTCATAGTTAGAGAACTTATCATACAACTATTGATCTTTTAAGGTCTGTAATACAAGGTAGAGACGACCGGCATGATCCTCCTTACTTTTAGAGTATACCAAAATATCATCAATGAAGACAATCACGAACAAATCCAGAAACTGGTAGAAGAACCTATTCATCAAATCCATAACTGTCATTTGTGCATTAGTCAAACCAATAGACATGACCAAGAGATTAAAATGCCCTTACCTAGTGTAGAAAGTTGTCCGAGAGATATCCACCTGCCTAATCTTTAACTGATGATACTCGAACCAAAGATTGATCTTAGAGAACAATTTAACACCCTAAAGCTAATAAAAAGATCATCAATTCTTCAAAGTAGGTACTTATTCTTTACCCTTACCTTGTTCAGTTATTGATAATCAATACACATCCGAAGGGAATCATCCTTATTACGCATGAAAGCACCATAACGCAAATATGTCAGTACTTCTAAATGTACTAAGTATATAAGTGAGCTAGGCTAAATACAAAGGGTTATATGCATGAACAATGCTGACTAATATGAGCATGAGAATACATATATGTATACATAACTATAACTGAACTCGTGGAGATACTGACTACTGAGTCTGAATACTGACAACATGATTGTACTGATACTGATCTACTAAATAGATGAATGACTATTTTTGACAGTATGAATTATCAAGAACTGGTCTGGTTGACTATGTCTGACAGTTCTAAAGCTGACTACTAATATCATAAATTCTGATAACTGATACAACTGATACATGAGTTTAGAAAACTAATATAACTAATATAAATTTGATGATTGGCCTAATCGATGTAACTGATACTGAGCAACTGTATCTGACAGTCTAAGTTCTGATGGAACTATCTGATTTCTGTTCTACTTAGATTATCTAAATCTGAGATTAGTTCTATCTAGCGGGTGATCATGAGTATACTGATAATAAGAATAATTTGACTTAGTCTGAGATCAGTCCTATCTAGCGGGTGATCTTTAAATCTAATGACTCTGATACTGATTAATCATAGTTGAGATCATTCCTAGCTAATGGGCGATCTTGAAGTCTATTTACAATGATAAGCATTGATTGTATCTAACAATACTAAATTTGTACTACTAAGCCGAGTTGACTGTATCTGACAGTCCTGAATCTGTAACTGAAACTGTGGGATGTATTCATCTAACTGACATGCCCCAAGATAAGCTAACTGGGGTCCAATATCTGCCCTGACTGGAAGGGTGTCACTACCAAACCACCAGTAAAGACATCTGCTATAGAGTCAGTCCTAATCTAGCGGGTGACTCTTGGGATTAGTCCTATACATATAAATATGCTAATGGGTGACCCTTGAGTATGTCAGTCCTATCTAATTGATGATATTTTGTACGTACGCTGGCTACATAGTTCTAGAACTTAGGGATTGCTTCTAAGGATCTTAGTCCTAATCTATCGGGTGAGTCCCCATCCCTAGGCTCACTCGGTGTTGAATCCTACTCCCATCTAAAAGACACTAAACTAAATAACTGGGCTGAATTAAATAAATTAACTGAACTGATTAGCTGAACTGATATTAATTAACTGAATTGAAAATAGTGGTATTATTTAGCGGAGATAAAATTGAGTTTACTAGATTCTAATGATGGATGTAATATAATGAGTTCTAAGGACTGATTAAGAGTAATAAAGTTACTAAGATTTATTGTGATTACTAAGGTTACTGAGAACTGAGAATACTGAACTACTAAGATTACGGAGCTTTCTTGAGTCACATGACTGACTAATTTCTATAGATCATGGATTGACTGAGAGTATCATGAAAACATGACATGGCTCTAGGCACACAGCTATATTTTTTGGGTACGAATATCCCCAGGACTCGATGGAATAAAACTGACTCACACATGACACGACTTGATCACAAGAGCGGAGTCCACAATTCACAACATTATAAGTAAATGATATTATACTTCATGTATTTATTCAACATCTCAAACATGGTAGGGGAAAGCATGGTAATATTTTATGTACATAATTCATATCTCCATTATCATACATGCTTCATACCACAACAATAACAACACATAAATAGTATGGAAATCCATATTGAAGTGTATAGCTAACATGGACTTGTCATTTAGATATCATGGAATCATGTAAATATGAATTTCTAGCATCCAAGGCATTTTACAAAACACCATGCATGCATTCTTTAAGTCATAGATGGATTTCATACTTGAATCATATCAAACCACCCAAAGTTCATGTTTTTCAACTAACAACCACATATATTCCATGAAAAAACCTTTAGATATCATCATGAAACTTAAACAACAATCATCAACAAGTACATGCTCATATCACCACAAAAAGTTTACAAAATAACATTTAAACGCATGATTCTTGAGTTCTATGAATGAATTGAATCCATAGATGAACACTACACATACCTTAGATTATGAATTCATGAAGATTGACGGCGAAATTTCCTTGAAATAGACTCTTCTATGAAAACCCTAGGGCTTGTTCTTGAGAGTTTTGATCTTGAGAGAAAACTCTAATCTTGTGGTTGAGAGTGTATGAGAGAGCTTTCTTTAAGATGTTTAACTAAAGAAAATGGAAGATAATTCGCTCCTTGAGGGTTATAAGTCATGAGAAGTGAAGGAAAAAGACCAAAATACCTTTTCTAAAATAAATTCCCAGTTGCTAAAAATCATAGTTGATGACATTTGTGACAAGGCGTTAAAATTATTACAAGTCATCAAAAATGTCGTCACACAGGAGATGGAATTGATGGTTTCTGCCTAAGCCTGATGAGATTTGTGACAAGGCATAAAAATATGGTAAGCTACCACAAATTTCATCACTTAGGAGATGGTTTCTTCCTAAGACTGACGACCTTCGTGATAGGGCATCACAAATGTCGTAAGCTACTATGAATGTCCTCACTTAGGAGCTGGTTTATGCCTAAGGCTGAAGACCTTCGTGATAGGGTGTCACAAATATGGTAAGCTACCACGAATGTCATCACTTAGGAGCTGGTTTCTGCCTAAAGCTGATGAACTTCGTGATAGGGCATCACAAATATGGTAAGCTACCACGAATGTCGTCACACTGTTTCCAGCCTAACATGCTGGAATAAAATAGGAATAACTCTTTGCTCCGATATTGGATTTAGGTGAAATTAGTATCATTGGAAATCTAATTCAAATATATTTCATTAGATATATAGTAAACCACCCAGTTCGTCATATACAACGAGTTATGGTTGATTGAAGTTGGCCTAAGTTTTGATGCGCACTAAAACTTGAATGATAGAAAAGCTTTTAATTTGTACTTGAGTTAGGGGACCTATATGATATAAATTCATGCTCAAATAGATTACCACACTACATAATTGATTAACACACTAAATTTATATAGGATTCGAGGCTTTTGAAACATCTACGCATAGGAATGATGGATTTTCATCCTAGTCCAAAATGTGGGGTATTACAGTGGGTGATCTAAAAAAGCTAGAAATTAGGAATTAGAAGAATCCAAGACCTTAGACTCTATAGCTCAAAAGTAAGACAATAAGAAAGGGAAACATTCCTAAATATATTGTAGCCTTTTTCTTATAAGTATGGAGTGCTACACACCTATAAAAGAGACTCTTCTTGACATGACTTTATGGATACCAAACTGACCATAAACCTAGAGATCTGATACCAAATTTGTCATGACCCAAACCAGAGCCTAGCTGTGATGGGTATCTCTAGTGCCACGTGGACTAGAGATCACCCCCTTTACCTAATTAAACAAACACAACACCCTCAATTATTGGATGAATTTCGATCATATAACAAGGTAATGCATAAAAAACAAATAACAATTGTAATGCCCCGAATTTGGTACCCGAAACATTACACAGTGCTCATGACCCCCAAGGACCACAAGCTAAGCCATACTAATATCTATATGTGTATATTGAATACATACTGCATAATGCAAAAACATGAACTGAAAGACCATAAGGTTCAAAATTGTAACATAAGATTTGATAAATCATAACATATGGATGGGGTATGAAATACCCAAAACAAAACTAAGATAAGCTCTCTGAACATACTATAGTCTAAAGAGCCTCTAAACATGACTGAATGAATAAGGAGTTGATGGGATATGTCCCCAACTAACTCAAACTAATAAGTTAATTAATGAGATACTAAAATAATGATCGTGTCCTCGAAAGATGAGGACTCACTTCTAACTTTGACTGCTGAGATTGAAATCTACTAATGCTCTGGAACTCGTGTCTCTGAACCTATGGTATAAGACACCATTGCGCAAATGCGTCAGTACTTTGAATGTATTGGTATGCATATGAGGTAAGATGAATGCATAGGGTTCATATTCATGAATAATACTGGCTAACTGACTAATATGAACGTCAGAATACATGCATGTATACATAGTAACTATATCTGGAATTATGATCTCATGGATTTACTGATAACTACCATAACTAATGTCTGAGTTCTGATAACTGATATAATTAATAACATGAGGTACTGTATCTGATTGTCCTAAATCTGATTGAACTAGTTGAGTTCTGTACTATATCTGAATTAATTATATCTGACAGTCCTAAGATCTGAAAAACTATTTGAGTTCTATTGCTGAGACTGATTGACTATATCTAACAGTCCTAACTCTGTAACATAAAACTATGAGAAGTAGTCATCTAACCGACATTCCCCTAATACGCCATTATAATTAGTTGGGTTCTAATCTATAACCCCAATTAGAAGGGTGTCAATACCACACCATAGGTAAGGACAAGGTATGGGTGACCCTCAGCTGATAGTGTCCCCTAAAAGAGAATGGTGGGACCCTCATCTAACAATGTTTATCTACCTCATCAACCCTTAATGAACAGTGTTGATGTCTTAAACTATACTGGCTACATAGTTCTGGAATGCAAGGATGAATTCTAAGAATGACACCCTCATATAACTGGTGTGTTCCCATCCTTGGGTTCACTTGGTGCTAATTCCTACTCCTATCTCAGTAGACACTGAACATGATTAACTAAACTATACATCGACTGGGTTTACTAAATTTCATAACTGATGGAATACTATTGATATCTGATAACTGATTGAGTTTATGGGATTACTTAGGTTACTGAATTATTGAGCTTTCCTGAGTCACATGACTGACTGAGTTCTATGGATCATGGATTGACTGAGGATATTGTGAAAACATGACATAGCTCTAAGAACACAGCTAATCTTTTGGGTACATGAATGGGAATCCGTATCAACATACCAATATTTCATCAACTAGTCCCCAAAGTAATCCTTAAAACATTCATAATGCACAACAATATCATAGAAGTCATTTTGATAATAAAGGTAAAGCATGCATTTATCATTTGGATCATAATTTAGCTATAAGGCATAATTTATATCCCTTTTTGGAATTTTATCAAACACCTTACATGCACAACTTAAGGCATATATGAAATCATCAAATTTCACAAATCATAAACCACCAAATTCATGGATTTCAATTTATTTGCTAACGTAGTTTCATAATTTCACATAAAGATCCCAACTTGGGAATCAAACAACAACCATCCCATAAACTTGAACAACCCATAATATAATAACATGATTTATAATTTAAATAGGGTTTTTGAGCTTTATGGATGAATGTAATCCATAAATCAACACAACACATACCTTAGTTCGTGATCCTACAAAGATTGACGAAGAAACTTCTTGAATTTGAATCCCCAAATTAGAACCCTAGCTTGTTCTTAAGAGGTTTTTGAGAAAAAGAACTATATTTTTCTTCAATTGGGGATAAATGTGCTTGGGAGCTTATATTTGGGTGTAAAAGGACCATTTTTCCCTTAAAATGACCCAAAAAATAGAGTGTTTACGTCACTTGGGCCATAAGACATGTGGCGCACACCTTATCGCGTAATCTAGGTTGTGCGGTGCACACCTTATCGCATACATTAGGTTTTTTATCACACACCTTATGGAATAAGATAGGTTGTACATCGCATACCTTATGTTAGGCGACGTACTCCACTTTGCAAAGCTAGAACTTCTTGCTCGGGTGTCGGATTTTGGTAAAGTTGGTATCGTGGGAATGCTAATTTGATTCTCTACAATTTAGTAGTATAAATCTGCCAAAATTCCACACACACAACAATTTATGTTCGTTCAAAGATGACCCTCGTGGAATCAAACACTAAAACTTGAGGGATTCAAAGGCACTTAGCTTGCCTTACTCTAAGTGACTCTTATGAACAAGCTTAACACATAATGATCTTTCTTCTCACTAGGATTCTCACTGTAAGTCATGTACTTAAATATGAATCACAGGATAAGAGGTTTCATACGTAGGAACAATGGTTCATTTCCTAGCTTAGAAATATACAGGGTATTACAATATTTCCCCCTTAGAAACATTCGTCCTCGAATGAGACTGATTGAGAGGGGAGAAAAGATAAACTAACGTATATACTGAAAATGAACAACCGAAACATGATTTCATGACTGACATGACTTGTAACTGAACATATCATACTAAACATACATATCTGATACTTGTGTAACTAATTCATGAATGCATGACTGAGTGTTCTAATGAACTAATGTTCTCACAATGAGAATGCATGTCTGATGCATGCCTGATAAGCTAAATTCATGCATATATAATGCATGATCATATGACTGAACTGATATATGAATGCATGACTGAAGATGAAATGGTACTTAGTTCCAAGTTTATAATAGAATTCTAAGCATGAAACTGAATATTAAGTTGGTAACGAAACTGAACATGATAACTGATACCAAATTTGTAACTCAAATCTGGACACAAAACTGAACAAACATAAGGAAAACTATTACCTTGAGCTGAGTCTGAGTTAGAGGAAAAGAGGTGAGGATACTTGGTTCGTATGTCTGCTCCTGCTTCCCAACTAGCTCCCTCAATGAACTTGTTCCACCAAATAACTTTAATTAGAGGGGCTTCTTTGTTCCTTAGTCTGCGAATCTAATAGTCTAGGATTTCGACTAGAATCTTTTCGAAAGAGAAGTTGTTCTGAATATATATGCCCTCTATAGGGAATACTAATGATGAGTCACCTATGCATTCATCAAGCAAGGAGACATAGAACACTAGATGAAATAAGGCTAGATCTGAAGAAAATTTGAGCTCATAAGCTACTTTGCCGAAGCGACTAAAAATTTTGAAGGGATGGGCATATTGGGGACTGAGTTTTCCCTTATTGCCAACTCTCTTCACTTCCTTCATGGGAGAGATATCTAGATACACATAGTCACCGATCTTAAACTCGAGATCCTTTACTGAACATGCATGAATTGGAACATGAGAACATAGCTGAGTCTGAAATATGATGCATGAACTGAATACTATGAACTGAATATCATGAACTGAACTGATCCCCTAAATACATGGCTCACGGCTGATATTAAAGATTGAGTGTCAACTTATGAGTGCCCCCTACTCCAAAATGGATTCATTACATGAAAAAATAATGGGATTTTTATGTCATGAAAGTTTGGGGGTTCATAGTGTATCTCCCCCTTGGGACTCTATGTCCCTTGAAGAATGCTGACTAGGCTGAGATGTTGAGAAAAACTGGGGCGATGCATAAGGAAAATACGAACTGAATCATGATTGATTATCTGAGATCTAAAACTGAGTCATTATACATGGACTAAGTTGATCTTGCTTATATCAAGTTGGTTCATCTGAGAATAGTTATATTTATGAAAATTTGGATAGTACGTCTGGATAGAAGGGATGAGAACCCAAGCCATGCATACTTGTCCATCTTACTGTTAAAATAAATTATTAGCTTTACGGATTAACTTATACTGAAAACTTATAATCGATAGGAGCCTTTATTTAAAACACGTTAAATACAATTCTAGCAGCTTTAGGGTGCAAGGAAACCTTGGCATGATCGGATTAAGATAGCTGAATAAGAGAATCATCACTTGACAAAATTTCGGTAAGATAAATTTAGGTCTACGAATATGATTTAAGATGAGGTGACTAAGCCTTTCTGTACGGCAGTTGAGACTACTAAAAAGATTCACATAGATGCTGAGCATGAGTGCATAAATATTTTGACTTATCTGATTAACTGGATAACTGATAGCTAAATACTAGGCATGTAAGACCGAACTGTACTTAGTCTGAATAGCTGGACTGAGGCTATAGAATATTATGCATAGGAGGTAAGAACTAAAGGAGTAACATGAGGTAACTTGAGAATGGATTCATGAGGTCTGTATTATTTATGAATATGGGACCAAGTGTATGACATAATTTGGAAACATTCTATAAACCAAGGTACTGAATTACTAATAACTGAGTAACTGATAATTGTATGCTAGGGTAAAGCAAGTCTGAAAATTAACTGAGTTTCTGATCTGATTATTGAACTGAAGCTGAGATTATAACTAAGGCTGTAACTGGGACTCATAATGGAACTAAATGTTGGGTGGTTCCTGATAACAGAATACTGATAACTAAGGTTTAGAATAATACTGAAGTACTTAATTCTGAGACTGAACACTGATCACTGAGTACTGAATACTGAAACTATAACTGAGATGGCAACTGGGTTTTGATAGCTATGTAATAAGGACTGACATAAGTCAAGGATCTGAATGTACACTCACACTCTGTACTTTCCCAACTTCTAAATACTACCTCTTTCTAGCCATTTACTTGCACACTAACATGATATTCAAGCCTATATTTATAACTACACCATCGTGTACAATAAGTATGAAATAATCTTATCTTAATATGTAATATATAATCTCTTCTATCTATGCAACTACTCATCACTACATAGTTTTCACAAAGAGAGCTCACTGAAGGGTTGAATCAGGAGGACTTGAACCATAAATGGACACTAACAGAACTTTGACACTTGACTAAAGCTTGAGGAATAGAATATAAACATCATAGATTCACCAAGAGGTCTAAACTGAGGATATACATAACATAGTCTGAATTTAACTGATCAGTAGGGGCGTAGCAGAAGTCACAAAAGATGAGTATACTGTAGAGCATAATATGTAATATGTGTACATGAGTCATAAGCGACATGACCTGAGTTTCGAGTTTTCTATATTCATAGGACATGATTTGTATTACTGAGGGGAATAAAACTGAACTCCTTATGTTGGTAACTAGAATCGTACATGATTCTATAAAAACCATGCAAATATAAGTTAGGTTCATGGAACTTAGATATGAAGCATGCGTAGGCATCATGCTGACTAGAATACAAAACTTTACATTGAGCTAAGAATGGGTCTGGAATCGTTTTCCCTTTACTGCCTGTCTTTACATACTGGCACTACTACTGGAATCTGAGGGCCTGACTTGGTCACTTGGTCTATTATCTCCCCCCTTAAATTTAAGCCATCATCGTAAGTCTGTGAATACTTTACTAAACTCTGAACTGAACTACAATCATCCTTACATACTTATACTTTGTTCGACACATGGTTGCCTTACTAAACATACCATCTACTTTGCTTCTTCATAGACTACTAATATCATATCTCTACCATCTACTTTTGTTTCTTCATAGACTACTAATATCACATCTCCTAACTCATATCACCACCTTCATACTTAGTATCAAATTAATAAACATAAATTCTTACTAGCACTGTTCAAGCTTACTGATTTACTTTGGTACAACTATCCCATGAATACATAATCTATTCAATACGGATAATATTATACCAACTCTACTACTGCTAAACTTCTGGGATCATATATCTAACTCTAGGTCATATTCTATCATAGGATTTTGAGAAGGGGTCTAGTGGCATATCTAGATTCGGGTTTGTGGATGAGTTCTTATGATCATGAATGAAATCTGTACAACTTTGGAAAATAATGGAACTGATGGATATATGTGAGCCTGTGAGCAATCCCATAAATCTCTGCAGGGACTTTCTAAGAAAACTATATCTCTAGGACTTTGATCTTCACTATTTTTGTTACCTTGAAAGTAAGGTAGAGTTAACATGAGTGAAGCATGATGAGAATCTTCATAAGTTTCCTAAAGAACATTTCTATAGCACGATCTGAGATATGAAAGAAGGAAAACTTTTCGTAAAACATCTCATAGCCTCCTGCACATAAGTGTGGTGTACAATACACCCATGCACAAGACTCTACTAGATACGGCTTTCAGACTTTCTAGGACACTATTGAACCTTAGTCTCTGAAACCAAGTTTGTAACACCCCGAATCTGGTACCCTGAATGTTACACGGTGCTCATGACCCCGAAGGACCACAAGCTAATTTATACTGATATCTCTAACTGTATACTGCATACATACTATATAATGCAAAAACGTGAACTGAAAGGCCATAAGGTTAAAAACTGTAATATAAGATATGATAAATCATAACATATGGATATGTCCCCAACTAACTCCAACTAATAAATTAATTAATGATATAATAAAATGATGATCGTGTCCTCGAAGGATGAGGACTCACTTCTAACTCTGACTGCGGAGATTGGAATCTACTGATGCTCTAGAAATCATGTCTCTGAACCTATAGTTTAAGACACCATAGCGCAAATATGTCAGTACTTTGAATGTATTGGTATGCATGTGAGGTAAGCTGAATGCATGGGGTTCATATGCGTGAACAATACTGGCTAACCGACTAATATGAATGTGAGAATACATGCATGCATAAATAGTAACTATATTTGAAATCATGATCTTATGAATTTATTGATAACTAACATGACTAATGACTAAGTTTTGATAACTAATATAACTGATAACATGAGTGACTGTATCTGACAGTCCTGAATCTGATGGAAGTAGCTGAGTTCCATACTATATCTAATAGTCCTAAGATCTGAAGAACTATCTGAGTTCTATTACTGAGACTGATTAACTGTATCTGATAGTCCTGATTATATAACATGAAACTATGGGAAGTAGTCATCTAACCTACATGCCCCTAATACGCCATTATGGCTGAGTTGGGGTCCAATCTGTAAACTAAATTAGAAGGGTGTCAATGTCGCGCCACTGGTACGGATAAGCTATGGGTGACCCTCATCTGATAGTGTCCCCTAAAAGAGAATGGTGAGACCCTCATCTGATAGTGCTTATCCACCTCATCAACCCTCATTGGACAGTGTTGATGTGTTAACCTATTCTGGATGCATAGTTTTGGAATACAAGGATGAATTCTAAAAATCACACCCTCATATAACAGGTGCGTTCCCATCCTTAGTTTCGCTCGGTGCTAATTTTTACTCCCATCTTAATAGACACTGAACATGATTAACTAAACTATACATCAACTGGGTTTACTAAATTCTGTAACTAACAGAATACTACTGATATCTGATAACTGACTAAGTTTATGGGATTACTGAGGTTACTGAATTACTGAGCTTTCCTGAGTCAAATGACTGTCAAAGTTCTATAGATCATGGCTTGACTGAGGATATCGTGAAAAAATAACATGCTCTAAGCACACAGCTAGTCTTTTGGGTATAAGCACCCCAGGATTCGATGGAAAGAAAATGGTAAAGCATGACTTTCTTGAATACATGACCAACATCAATAATACATAATAGAATAAGTTGGAGATTTCATGAAGTATATGGTTATCATAATTTTGTACATGAATGGGAATACATATCAACATACCAATATTTCATCAACTAGTCCCCTAAGTAATTCTTCAAACATTCTTAATACACAACAATAACATAGAAGTAATTTTGATAATAAAGGTAAAGCATGCATTTATCATTTGGATCACAATTTAGCTATAAGACATGATTTATATCCCTTTTTGGAATTTTATCAAACAACTTACATGCACAACTTAAGGCATATGTGAAATCATCAAATTTCACAAATCATAAACCACCAAATTCATGGATTTCAATTTATATGCTAATGTAGTTTCGTAATTTCACATAAAGATCCCAACTTGGGAATCAAACAACAACCATCCCATAAACTTGAACAACCCACAATATAATAACATGATTTATAATTTAAATAGGGTTTTTGAGCTTTATGGATGAAATGAATCCATAAATCAACACAACGCAGACCTTAGTTCGTGATCCTACAAAGATTGACGGAGAAATTTCTTGAATTTGAATCCCCCAATTTGAACCCTAGCTTGTTCTTAAGAGGTTTTTGAGAAGAAAAAGCATATTTTGTTTCAATTGGGGCTAAATCCCGTGTTTGGGAGCTTATATATGGGTGGAAAAGGACCATTTTGCCCTTAAAATGACCCAAAAATAGAGTGTTTACGTCACTTGGGCCATAGGATATGTGGTGCACACCTTATCGCGTAATATAGGTTTGGCACACACCTTATCGCATACATTAGGTTGTTCGTCTCACACCTTATGGCATATGTTAGGATGTACGTCGCACACCTTATGTTAGGCGACGTACTCCACTTTGCAAAGCCATAACTTCTTGCTCGGGTGTCAAATTTTGGTAAGGTTGGTATCGTTGGAATGCTAATTTGATTCTGTACAATTTGGTTGTCTAAATCTGCCAAAATACAACATATACAACGAGCTATGCTTGTTCAAAGATGATCCTTGCGAAATCACACACTAAAACTTGAGGGATTCAAAGGCTCTTAGCTTGCCTTACTATAAGTGACTCTTATGAACAAGCTTAACATATAATGAGCTTTCTTCTCACTAGGATACTCACTGTAAGTCACTACCAGAAATTCGCTATTTTTCAATCGAAAGTTCTGACTAAAAAAAACTAGTCACAAATATCTGACTAATTCGGTCGAAAAATTTAATTCTTTACTAAATATTTTTCCCAATACTATTTGTGACTACAACAGTTAGAATATTTGGCGGTAAATTCTAGGAAATATATATTCCGACTGTTGTAGTCAAAAATATAAATAATTAACTAAATATATTAATAAATATATAATCAAACCCTTATACATAAATTAAATATTTATTTAAATAAATTATTTCTAATGAATTTTTGACCACCCTAGTCAGAAATATAACTAAATAAATAAATATTTTCCAACCACTGTAGTTGAAAATACTAATAGCTAAATAAATATATAATGATATCCTTATATAGAAATTAAATAATTATTTAATTATTACCAATATATTTCTAAAAATTATAGTAAAAAAATAAATAATCAAATAAATGAATTATTAAATATGTATTTTCGACCACTATAATTGAAAATATAAATAAAAAAATAAATATATATTTTTGACCATTGTAGTCAGAAATATAAATAATCAAATAAATAAATTATTACCAGTGTATTTCCAACTACCATAGTTGAAAATATAAATAATTAAATAAATAAATTATTAAATATATATTTCTGACCACTATAGTCGAAAATATAAATAATCAAATAAATATATTATTACCAATGTATTTCCGACCACCTTAGACAAAAATATAAATAATTAAATAACTAAATTATTCTATATATATTTTTTACCACTGTAGTCAAAAATATAAATAATTAAATAAATAAATTACTCTATTATCAATGTATTTCCGAACACTGTAGTCAGAAATATAAATAACTAAATAAATAAATAAATTATTAAATATATATTTCCGACTGCTATAATCGAAAATACTAATAGCTAAATAAATATATGACTAAATATATCTTATACAAAAATTAAATAATTATTTAAATAAATTATTACCAATAAATTTACGACAATTGTAGTAAAAAAATAAATAATCAAATAAATAAATTATTAAATATATATTTTCTACCACTGTAGTCAGAAATATGAATAATCAAATAATAAATTATTAAATATATATTTCCGACCACTATAATCGAAAATACTAATAGCTAAATAAATATATGACTAAATATATAATCATATCCTAATACAAAAATTAAATAATTATTTAAATAAATTATTACCAATGTATTTCCGATCATGGTAGTCGGAAATATAAATAATCAAACAAATAAATTATTAAATATATATTTTTGACTATTATAGTTGAAAATACTAATAACTAAATAAATATATGCATAAATATATAATCATAACTTTATAAAAAAATTAATAATTAATGAAATATAATAAAAATATTTCTTACTACTATAGTTAAAAATATTATAAATAATTAAATATATTAAATTTTTTTCAGACAAAAGTAGTCGCAAATATTAAATAATTAAATATAGTAGTACTATTACATTTCTATCCGAATGAAGCAGTCGAAAAGTTATATAATTATCAAATAGTTTATATAAAATATAAACTAAACATATCAGTTTTCCTAATTTTCTCTCTCAGCCCCCCACTCTCTAAGCTAGGTCTCACTGCGTTCTCTCTTCTCTCTACGTTCTTTCTCAAAAATTGACCGTAAACGACAATATTGAAGAGGTGGAGTGGTAACGACGATGGTGAACAAGCAGTATTAAAGGTCAATTTTACTGAACCGTGAGTTTGTTCCAAATTCTCATCGAAGGTTAATTTGTGGGTAATGATAGATTGTCTTCCGTCTTCTTGTTAATCCTATTATATTAACTCATGTCTTCATTATATTTAATCGAGAAATATGGTCAGTGAGGACTCATCTAGCCAAACCCTAACGTTATTGAGGCGTAGTAAAGTTGTTATGCTCGTCATCTTATACTAAACATAGAAGTGAAACAATATTTCTGGTGATTTCAAGTTAATGAAGGAAAATATGGTAATGATGTGTCCATCTTTGACAAGGTTAGCATTAGCCTTGCCGCTTTCAGCATTTTCTTAATTTTGTCTACGAGATGTACCTTGTGCTTTATTTTTCCCCTTTTCATGTCTGATTTATGGATTTAACGGAAGATTTATGTACAGCATGCTGAACTTACTTACAGATCTTCTCTTCTACCTAAAATACAGATACTAGAACAAGATCCTACATATTTTGAAGAACTTATCAGCAGAGGAACATCGTTGGCACTTCAAAGAGAACTTGATGCAGCTATTTCAGATTTTACAAAGGTTTGCATTCAGCTTTTAATCATGGGAGTTTCTTGGTAGTTTAGTACATAGTTTTAACACTCTGATGGTTTTAGCTTCAGTTTCGTTTACTCCAATGATCCTATGAAGAGTGATTGTAGTTACGGTTGAAGGATTTTTATGCTCTAAAAGGCTTAGTTTCACAGTAATAGTGGTATGATTGATATTGATAGATACTAGTCTTTGTCTTGATACATACTATGAGGGCTTTCCTTTCTTTCTTGTGACAGGTGGAACTGGGTTCCATGGAGAGGGATCTTAAGAAAATGCTACTTGATATTCTAGAGGATACTCATGAAATACGACATATCTGCATAATCAGAAGAAATTATGTACTTAAGAAAGAAAACGATGAGATAGAGTGCTCCGTACCCCTGGATAAGGAGATTGCTGAAGGTATGCTGATAATATTCCCATACTGTCTTGCATATGTAATACAATAGATACCAGATCAATTATGCTTCTAACAATTGCTTATGTGTATTTCTATTTTGCAGAAGAAGAAGAAGAAGAAATTGAAATGCTTTTGGAAAATTATCTGCAGAGGTTGTCTATTGTGATGTTTCAACTCCATTAGTGTATATATAGCTCATTAATTGTTTCATCCTTAGTTTACGTATTTACTATGCAATAACATAATCTACAAATGTAAAAAGTAAAAGAAAAAAAAAGATAAATAGGTCGTTATTAGTCGCCAAGTACTTAACTCTGACTATTTATGATTATATTCTTATAATAGAATCTGGAGAGAAATTCCTACACAAGGTATCCTTGAAATACATGGAAGATAATTGTTAAGTATTTTTTCCCTAATACATACCATTCATACTTCCTATATTTTGAATTTTGTATTCACTGCAAATTATATGATAGGGCATAGTTGTCCACCAATTAAAAATTTAGAAGTAATAATCAAATTTGTGGTCCATTATAAAGTAATACAAAACAAATCTCGAACCATCCTTTCCTGATTTGTCTTTACCAAATATTAGCCCTGTAAGTTACTAAGAATAATTGTGCAGTTTTCTATTATTTATTATATAGTCACTAAGAATATTTTCCATATTATTCTTAATGAGCCTCTTAACTTTCCAAAATAAGGAATTAGCTTTGTCAGCTTAATCTTCGTAAAAAAGAGGACAATCTGGTGAACTAAAGCTTCTGCTATGCGCGGTGTCTGGGGAAGGACTTTGAATTGTATGAACGACTTGGTTGATCAATCTGCTGTTGGATCTTCTACCAAGCATGTTATGACTTGTTAATTTAATCAAAATACTTCACGATGTTTTACTTAATTATATAGCTGACATTAACTTTCTTGGGCTTGAGAGGTAGTTGAGAATACCAGTTTTACAATTAAATACTACTACTACCATATACTATATATTTTAAATAGCTAGGGTAACTGTAGAGATTTGTATGTATCTTTCTCAGTAAAGGAAACCGGAAAACCATAGTTGGAAATTGCGACTAGTCACGTCTTTAACCATATTTTAATTAGACTAAGAAGAAAATGAAGATTACGAAAGTAAACTTTTCAGTAATAAAATAAAGAGTCATGTACCGTGTGATTATGATAGTTATTATTATTATTATTATAGGAAGATGCTGCAGCTGGAACATGAGGCTTTGAATACTGAAATTGGCATTGATAATACTTGCATTATCTCTTTTTCTAAAATTTTGTAGGAATATGAAAATGGGGGAAAGGAGCCCCCTTTTATTGAGGTATACGAAGATACGCAAAGGAAGAAAAACAAGAACTGTATAAGAGGAGATTGGGTCAAAACGCGTGCTAAGAATACATGTGTAAGATAATAACTTTTACATACATTTTTTTATTATTACTCAACTTTGCTTGTTTACATACTAACAAATAATTTTTCTTTCAGAAGAATTTCAAAAACGCATAGAAGAGTGGCGTCAAACCCAACCTACTTCAGAGGATGGTACCCTTGTCCAACCACCACACGCAGAGCACAATAATATGTAGACAACTATCGTAGGTGGTCCAAAGAAAGGTAGAATCTACGGGACAGGGGATCTCCAATCCTCGAGTAGTCCTTCGTTGTTTCCCAATTCCTCTTCTACTTTGCAAAGTGTGGAAGAAATAGAAGCGATGAAAAAGCAAATCATGGATTTGAAGCAGTAATATGCAGCTAATGATGCTAAGTTTGCTAAGTTTGAGGAGTTGGTTAAGAAGAACATGGCGCAAGTATTTCAAGACGAGGAAGATAATGAATCTAATGATAATTAGATTGTAGTTATTATTTTTTTTTTTGGTTGTGACATTTAAATGTTTAAACTATTTGATTTGATGTTTATTTTGGATGTTTTAAAGTGGTTTTGTTTTTAAATTTTTGTCATGTTTGATCCTATTGTGAAAAATACATTAATTACGTTGTTTATAAACTGAGAGCAGTGTAACCTAGTGTAATATAATAATTATTAAATAATTATTTATTAATTTTTCGACAACAGTGGTCGAAATAATTATAATTATTAAATATTTATTTATTAAATTTCCGACAACTGTGATCGGAATAATTATAATTATTAAATATTTATTTATTAAATTTTTTACCATAGTGGTCAGAATAATTAAAATTATTAAATAATTATTTATTAAATTTTCGACCACAATAGTCAGAATAATTAAAATTATTAAATAATTATTTATTAAATTTTTGACCACAGTAGTCAGAATAATTATAATTATTAAATAATTATTTATAAAATTTTCGACTAAATCAGTCGAAAAATTTATAATTATTAAATAATTATTTATTAAATTTCAGGCTAAAGTAGTCGGAATATTTATAATTATTAAATAAATATTTATTAAATATCCGACTATATTTTTGACTAAAGTAGTCGGAAATATTTTTTCGACAAGCTATATTCCGACTACTATCAATCAGTCGGAAAGTAGTCAGAATTACCTTATTTTCCTACCACATTCTGACTTCATTGACCGTTTGAAATCTAATGTTTTCTAGTAGTGAGTCATGTACTCAAATATGAATCACAAGATAGGAGGTTTCATATGTTCATTTCCTAGCTTAGAAATATATGGGGTATTACAATAATTCATTATGTGTATACCATCCATCGGTAACCAGACAACCATCCGTCACTGAAATAATCAACCAAACCCCCCAAGTACATAGTAGTCCAACAAAGCCTCTACAAAATAAAAATTAATAAAGTATTTGGACATGCCCCCAACAGTAGCCAAAATAAAGCCTAAATAAGGTCTGAGACATAGGAAATAAGGACCATAAAATGAAGCCTTCTAAAGTATGGAAGCTCAGCACTTCAATGCCAACTCTCAAACTAACTCAAACACCTGATCACTGCATAGGAGAAGTAGAAAAAGTTTAGGTGCTTGCATCGTGTGGGGATGTGTTCGGAGATGGTTAGTGGTTGGAGAACTATAAGGTAACTCAGGGATAAAGGGATAAATTAATGCCATGATAATAGTTCAAAACTAATACAACATCCGATGCATAATATCATATGAAATACATACATACATATATACATATATATACATATACAATAACACATGCTGAGGTAGGGAACAAGGCTTATCATGAACTTTGAAAACCTTAACCTGGACTATGTAGTGTAACCGTTATATATTATCACACCCCGCATTTTTAGGCGAGACCTTGAACCATCATTCCTATGCATGTAAAATCTAATCTCATGATTTATATTTGAATTCATATTTCATGAGAATTATCCTACCGTGTGAAGTGAGTTTGAGGTGAAAATGTTCATAGGAATCACTTAGAACGAAGTTGAGCTAAGAGTCTTGGATTCGTCAAAAGTTTGGTATTTGATTCTACAAGGGTCTACTTTGAATGTTAATAACTTTTGATATATGTTGAATTATTCATCTCAAGACCAACCAAATTGTGGATAATTGAATTATCTTTCCAACGATACAAATAATTCCTTAATCCAATACCTGGGAAAAATGTTATAGCCATTTTTGTGAGAGAGGCAGTGTGAGCGTGATTAGACTGTGACACATGCACCATTTTCCCATCCCTATTTTACAGCTTTTGGTTTCACATTTTTAAGGGAAAATGGGTCATTTTTCCCCTCTCAAATTCGTCCATAACACTTAATTAAAGCCCCCAAGGAGCATTATTTACCCCTTTATTCATAATTTCTCTCCAAGAAAGTCTTCCTCTCCAAGAACAGACCCTAACCTCCTCCTAAGAACTTCAACTTCAAGTTACATTCTCTTTAAGATAAACAAGAATTTAAGTTCTCTAGTCCAAGAAATCCAAGAAAATCTTTCAATATTATCTTAAAGTCTTTCAAGGTCAAGCTTTCTCCATCAATTCAAGCCTATTTAGGTATGTGGGGTTATGAACAAGGGTATCCTTTCACCCTTGTGCCCAAGTTTCATGATTTAAAGATTTTAGTTACCTGTTTTGAAGTAGGGTTTATACCCAAGTTTATATAGGCTTGAAGCATGTGATTATCATAAGGTTTAAAGCTTTAAGTATATCAAAAGTGCTTATATTTATGTTTTTAACTAACAAGATTTATATTATGAATGAGATTGCACTATCTTGACTTGTTATTGTTGAAGTATTTCAAGAATTATATCGAGCATAAAGTTTTGGTATGAAATACCATGAGTTTACAACATAAATTTTAAGCCTTAAGTTTAAGTGTTGAGATTTCAAGAAGATCATGCTCATAAGCTTTATTTGAAAAGTTTATACCAAGAATGAGTTTAAGATTTAAAAAAGACTATGATCTTAAGATTCTTTGATGGTTTTATACCAAGACTTAAAGAAATACGGATCTTTTGATCCTAAGCTAAGATATGGAATTCACATTTGTTCATTTTGATTACAGTTTAAAGCAAAGAGAAGCATACCTAGTCTTCATTATAAACCTTTATGCTATTTTAAGGTAGATTTTCTAAAGTATGAGTATATATGTATTAAGGAATTAGTATTTAGCACCGAGTTGGGTATGATTCCAAGGTTGCATGCCCCAGATTATGAGCCACCATAGGTTTAAAGTACCAATATGGGTTAAGTATAGTGATCACTTAAGTTAAGTTCCTATTCTGATGGCAAGTGTAGGACAACTTTCCCCAATGTGAGCTATCCCCATCGTGGGTAAGACGCTGGACTCCATGATAGATTACATGGTGTGTTTCGGTTAGAAGAACCTCCCTAAGAAAGATTAAAAGTAAAGCTTTTAGAAATTAAGTGTGTGGACCACAAAGTTTATTCAGTATGCTTTATTATTCATGTTTTATGATTTTTCAGCTTTTTATTATTCAAGACCAAAGTGATTCATTTACATTAGCATGCATTCTTTGAAAGTCTATGAGTATATTGAGTTATTGTTTTACTTATGCATTTACCCCCACATACTCGGTATATTCCAGAAGTACTGATATAAATATATGCCTGTATGCTACATTGTCTCATAATGTAGGTACCAGTTGTAGCCCACACATCATAATTAGACAGTGTACAACTTTCATTCAGTAGGTGACGAGTCCCTTTGACTCGAGGGCTCGAGCCAATCATAGTTCGGGTAGCATCTTGTTTTCTTTATTCAGTCGTATTGATTCGAGATAGCTGGGGGTCATGTCCCAGCTACCTATAGTCCAATATTAGTAAAGGCTTCATAAATAGTCAGTATAGTTAATGTATGTTTTTTCAGTTTTTTTTGTATGGCCAATGTTGTAATCTTTTTTTATTGTTTTGGTTTTGAACATATTCAGTAAAAATATCTCTTCTGCTTATATTGCTCACGAGTTATGCTAGTATAAGGGTTATCTTGGGGTCACTTGTGGTCCTAAGCACCGTGTGACATCCAAGGGGTAGTCTCAGGGCATTACAAACTCGGTATCATAGCCCAGAGTTCAAGTTTCCTAGAGTGTCTATGAAGTCGTGTCTAGTAGATTCTTGCAAAACGATACGGGGATGTCAATTCTTTTTCTTGAGAGGCTACAGTAAGTACTATGTAGATGTCATAGATGTCATAGCCCAGTAAGTTGTTTGACAAAAACTTTGGTTGACTCGTATGTAACTACTTACTTCTCCTTCTATGACTTATTTTTCAGATAACATAATTTGTAAGTTCCAATTGCTCCTAAGATGATGCTCTCGGATTTGCTATCAATAACTTTAGAAGTTATACAAGGGGATTGAGAGGAGCTCACAAGTGTGTTATAAGTCCCTTAAGTAGAAAGCTTATGTCCTCATCCATACGAGTTTTACGGATAACACAGAATACATTGTGTATTTAGATTTATTATTAATCCCTTTAATCCAAATAGTGCTCATAAGAGGAGACAGTATGAACCTAGATTGTTAAATACAGTTTGTATTCGAGGGATTTACAACCTACAGTGTTATGATTTATAACTAGTAGGACCCTCTTATAGTTGAAAGTATAGGTTAAGAAGTATAGTGACAATAAAAGTGGTAATAGCGATTGATCGAATGTATATATATGAACTTTTGCATACGATCGAGTTAGTAGTGATGTGATATTTCCTCATGTGTTAGTTTAGTGGAAGGTAGAGAAGGAGTTATTTGGTAAGGTGATTTGTTTTTTTACTTGAAGTAGGGAAGGAGTTATTGATGGTAGTTATTGTGTTAGAAAATTATAGGTTATTGACAAAAGTTGTTGGTGGATGACTATTGTAAATTTAGGCTTCTCTTGAGGTTGCAAGGAGTTTCATTGAAACTTGTAGAGCTATGAAAGTGTAACGACCCGAGATACCCCTAGTCATTACATAGTGCTTACGATCCCCAGGGACCACAAGCTGACCTATGAGCTGGTATATACTATGAGCACGGAATAATATAATCATTAATGCAGAAGAATAACTAAAATGCCATAAGGTTTTAATAATGAAATGACTACTGAATTATGAATCTGGAAAAATACTGATATCTGAATAATCTTAATAGCTAATTGTAGTGTCTAAAAAGACTCTAAACTGATTATTGTGAGTTAATGGGATAGGACCCAACTAACTACTAAGATAAAGACATGAAGTAATAGAATCTGCCCTCGGATGATAAGTACTCACCACTTCTAATGTACTGCTGATGATCTAAGGGACTAAGTGCGATCCAAGAACTGAGCATCAGCACCTGCGATATGATACATCATTGTGCAAAAGAAAAGTATACGATCAGTACTTTGAATGTATTGGTATTCTAAACGAGGTAGGATAATAAGCATGGTCTTATGAATATGAATAATAATAAGTAACTGGACATGCATATAAAGAATGGAGTACTGAATTAAGAGCATAGAATCTGTAGATACTGAAATGCATGAAAATCTATAAATACTGAGAATGCATGACCCAAGATATAGCATGAACTGAGTAAAATCTATAAACTAAAATACTGAAATAACTGAAATTTGTACGCTTTGGTCAAACAAAACTAAGATTGAATAACTGAGGTGGTACTGTAACTGAGACTATAGCTGACACTGTAGGAGGTATGATCAAATCAAAATTCCCCAATTTGAACTAATCAGGGTCCAAGCTGTAACCTCAGTTAGAATGGTGTTAATACCATGCCACGGGTACTAACGATTGCTGTGTGGATCCACTAAACTGATATAATGTCCAAAGGACTAAGGGTGTCAAGCCTGAACTGATGGGTGACCCCTGCGAGATAGACAAACCTAATCTGATGGGTGACTACTCATATCCTACGTTGGCTACGTAGTTTTGAAGTATAGGGTCTGCTACTAACGACTCTGCTTATCTGACGGGGAAGCCGTCATCCCTACACTAGTTTGGTGCTAAATCCTACTCCCAACTGAAAGACACTGAGATATTAGACTATTTTAAGTTTAATGACTGATATTTGACTATTCTGATAATGCACATAATATAATATGAAGACTATTCTGTAATATACTGAGACTAGACTAAATAAAAAACTATGATTTTTGGGTATTCAATACCCCCAGGACTCAAAACAACAATACTGAAGAGAAACTAAAGCTTGAAGACCAAATTATAAAGGTTATTATTAAATAAATCACTCTTGTAGGCATTTTATCAAACACTTGTAGTTCATGGTTTAAAAAAATCATAGGAATGTCATGCAATTTGTAGAAATGGCATGAGTTCATCATAATAACATTAAATCATGGTTTAATTCAATAAATAATAGTATTAAACATGGGAGATTGAATAATAACAATAATTTCATGGTGACATGGTACAAAATCAATAGTACATGGAGATTCATAGATGAAATCACAATTTAAAACATAATTTCTTGAAAGATTATAACTTGGTGATTAAAATAGGTTACTTGGGCTCCATATATGAAAGGGATCCATGGATAAACATCTAACATACCCGGGATGATGAATTTGGAAGCATTGATGGAGAGTGCTTGAGATTTGACCTTGATTCTCAAAGGTTAGGGTTTTGCTACTTGAGAGAATGTTCCTGATTTTGGGGAAAAATAGATTTGAATAATGCCCGATTAGGTTATTAGGGACTTAATTTCATGTTTGGGGCTGACTGGGACAAGGGAAAAGTACTTAAAAGCCCTTGGAATTAAAACTTGGAACTGACTGGGACAAGGGAAAAGTACTTAAAAGCCCTTGGAATTAAAACTTGGAACTGACTGAAAATCCCAATTTTCTGGGCTGGCGCAATGCGGAGCTATCACATCGTGTCACTGGAATCGGAAAATAGCGACCCTTCACTGATTCAGACCTAGAAGTTTACCGCAATGCGGTGGTATCGTGCTTCGACACTGGAAATGGACAATTGTTAAGTTGACCTATGGCGCAACGCGCCAGGATTGCAGACCCTCATTGGAATTTGCCAAATGGGAGATTGGTCTGCTCCGCGACATGCTACAGGTTAAAATAATGGTGTTTGACGACTGAAACTTAAAATTGCCATAACTTTTTATCCGGTTATCAGATTTGGACAAATTTTCAATCGTTGGAAAGATAATTGAATTTCCTACGCAATGACAAGCTCTAAACTAAAAAATAATGAGTGTTTCAAAAATTTCATATACAAATAAGCATGTATTGAGACTTTGATTATGCTAGGGAAATACGAGATGTTACAATATTTCCCACTTGGGATCATTCGTCCACGAATAAAACTGGTTAAGCCAAGAAAAACTGTTGGACTGAGCATATACACTAAATATACATATCTGATGCATGGATTACATAACTGAACTGATTCATGAATGCACGAATAACATGAACATGATGTGCGACTGAAACTGAATATGACAGAGAAAAAAAATCTTAAGAATATTAGTCCCTTATACTAAATCTGGATTTGTTGAGAAAAGATGAGGGTACTTGGTCCGCATATCTGCTTCTACTTCCCAAGTGGCTCCCTCAACGTACTGATTCTACCAAAGAACTTTGACTAGTGGAACATCTTTGTTCCTTAGTCTACGAACTTGATGATCAAGAATTTTGACTGGAACTTCCTCAAAGGAAAGACTATTCTGAATATCTACACTTTCTAAGGGAACAACTACAGTTGGATCACCAATACACTTTTTCAACAATGAGACATGGAATATTGGGTGTACTGAGGCTAAATCTGAAGGCAACTCAAGCTCGTAACCTACCTTTTTGAAACGACTTAGGATTCTAAAGGGACCGACATATCATGGACTGAGTTTTCTCTTTTTGCCAAATCTCTTCACTTCCTTCATGGGAGAGATTTTTAGGTATACCAAAATCACCAACCACAAACTCAAGATCATTTCTCCTCACATTGACATACGATTTCTGTCAGCTCTAGGCAGCCCTAAGCCTTTCTCTGATCAACTGAACCTTCTCTAAGGCATCAAACACCAAGTCAGTCCCTACTACTGCAGCCTCACCTACTTCAAACCAACCAATTGGAGATCTATATCTCCTACCATAGAGAGCCCCAAATAGAGCCATATGGATACTGAATAATAGCTGTTATTGTACGCGAATTCAATCAAAGGCAAATGGTCATCCCAACTACGCTTGAAATCAACAATGCATGCTCTCAGCATATCTTATAGAGTTTGAATGGTCTATTCTACTTGGCCATCTGTTTGAGGGTGGAAAGCTGTACTAAGATGGAATTGGGTACCAAGACCCTTTTGAAATGCTTCCCAAAAGTGAGAGGTAAATTGGGTACCTCTGTCTGAGATGATAGATAAAGAAACATTGTACAACCTAACCAACTTTCTAAGATAGAGTTTGGCATTGTCCTCGATTGAATAAAAGGTATAGACTAGCAAAAAATAAGTTGATTTGGTCATCATATCTATGATAACCCAAATGGAATCATGATGATGATAGGTACGAGGCAAACCTGTCACAAAGTCCATGTTCACTTTCTCCAATTTCCACATGGGAATACTGAACTCCTGCATGGACCCACTAGGCTTCTGGTGCTCAACCTTAACTTGCTGACATGCAGAGCACTTAGCTACAAACCCTATAATATATCTCTTCATCCCACTCTACCAATAGATCTCCCGCAAATTAAGGCATATCTTACTGGCCCCTGGATAAATAGAGTAACGCGTACCATGTTCTTCTGCAAGAATTCATTACATCAAGTCATCTATACCAGACACACATAATCTACCTTGACAGTGTAACACACTATCTCCCCCTTGGGAGAAAACCTCCACCTCCTGATCTCTGATTAATTCTTTCAACTTAACTAGACTGGATCCCTATCCTATTTTTCCTTTACCTCGAAAAATAGAGATGACTCTGAGTTACTCTGCACCCATACACTGCCTTCTGCTGAATCAAGTAAATGGACACCTAGTCGGGCAAGATAATAGACTTCCTGAGCTAACATTTTCTTACCATCCTCAACATGAACAACACTACCCATAAAGAATCTACTGAGAGCATCAGCCACTACACTAGCCTTCCTGGACGACGCAGAATACTCATGTCATAATTCTTCAATAACTCTAATCACCTTCTCTGACACAAATTTAAATGTTTTTGAGAGAACATATACTGAAGGATTTTGTAATCTATTAAAACATCTATATGCACCCCATCTAAGTAATGCATTCAATCCTTAAGGCAAACACTATAGCTGCAAACTCAAGATTATGAGTAGGGTAATTGTTCTCATAAGGCTTAAGCTATCTATAAGCGTAGGCTATGACCTTACCTCTCTACATGAGGACACAAGCCAAACCTATTATAGACACATCACAGTATATAACAAACCCATCAAAAATATTTGGTAGGGTAAGAACTGGGGCTGAGGTGAGTCGATTCTTCAACTCTTGAAAACTCTTCTCGTAGGAATTTGACCACTGAAAATTAACTTTCTTCTGAGTCAATCTGTACATGGGGGATACAATAGAAGAAAATCCTTCAACAAATCGATGGTAATAGCCAGCTAAAACCAAGAAACTCCTGATATTTGATGGAGAGATGGGTCTAGGTCAGTTTCTCACCATCTCGGTCTTTTGAGGATCGAATATAATGCCATCACTGGAAATGATATGGCTAAGGAAAGATACTAATCTTTGCTAAAATTCACACTTACTGAATTTGGCAAATAGTTGATAAGCTCTAAGAGTCTGAAGCACTATGCTGAGATGGTCTGTATGATCATTTTTTCTATGAGAATAGACTAGAATGTCATCAATAAAGACAATGAAAAACATGTCCAAGTACTGCTTGAACACTCAGTTCATCAAGTCTATGAAGGCTATTGGGGTATTCGTGAGATCAAAGGACATGACTATAAATTTTAAGTGACCATATCAAGTTTTGAAGGTTGTTTTCGAAATGTCACATTCCCTAACCCTAAGCTCATGATAGACTGATCTGAGGTTTATCTTAGAAAAGTAACTGGCACTCTAAAGTTTGTCAAACAAGCCATCGATTCTAGAATGTAGGTATTTATTCTTGATTGTGACCTTGTTCAACTGATGGTAGTCAATACACATTCTGAGAGAATCATCTTTTTTACACACAAATAGAATAGGTGCGCCCCCATGTGTAAATGCTGGGCTTGATGAATCCCTTATCTAAGGGATATTTCAACTATTCTTTCAACTCTTTGAGTTCAGATGGAGCCATTCTATATGGTGGAATAGATATAGGTTGAGTATCTGGGAGAAGGTATATTTTGAAGTCAATTTCCCTTTTGAGAGGAACTCTAGAAAGATCTTCAAGAAAGATATCTGAGAATTCATTTACTAATGGGACTAACTCAAGATTAGAAGTTTCTGAGCTAGATTCTTTGACTCGCACAAGATGGAAGACACACCCCTTAGATATCATCTTTCTCGCTCTATGGTATGAAATCAACCGACCCCTAAGAACTATAGTACTACACCTCTATTCAAGGACTGGTTCATTTGGGAAATAAAAATGAATTATTCTGTTTCTAAAATCAACTGAGGCATAGCATGAGTGGAGCCAGTCCCTACTGAGAATGATATTAAAATCCATTATCTCTAACTCCACGAGATCAACTGAGGTAAATTTTTGAGATATTATGACCAAATAGTTCCTGTATACCTGCTTGGCTCAAAGGAAACATCTACTAGGGTAGATACTGAAAAGGGCTCTGCTAGAGTTTTGGGACTGACTCTGAAATTGACAGATATATATGGAGTTACAAAGAATAGAGAAGCTCCAGGGTTTAGTAAAGTATAAACATGTAAGTGAAAGAACTGAAACATACCAATAACTACATCAGGAGAATTTTCCTGATCTTGGCGGGATTGAACAACATAAAATCTATTCAGACGCTGGCCACTGGTAGCACTGGAAGTGGCACCTTGTTGAGTTAGGCAGCAGGATGGAACTGACAACTGATGAGACTGTCCCTGTTAGCGCACATCCCTACCCTTCTAAGCAACTACCCAACACTCCCAAATTTGATGGCCTGGTTTGCCACACTCGAAGTACACATCACTACCCACTCTACACTCATCCTTATGATGTCTGCCATATTTCTAATATAGAGGATTTGTACAAGCACTGCTAACATTGACCTGGGACTTAGAGTCTAGTGCCCTATCCTTATTGTTATTTCTGAATTTGGGTACTGGGTCACTGGCTGAAGAGGGTACTGGGGATGAACAACTTTGATGAAATAGAGGACGGTTACCACCCTTTGACTTTAGCTGACTGAAATTAAAACTACCCATCCTACCTCTCTTGTTTTCTCTCTCTCTTTCCTTAATCCTATGCTCCTCTATCTGTTGAGCATGGACCATCAGCCTAGACAAGTCTATCTCACTAATTAGTATTACAATTCTACACTCTCTGACCACACTATCAGATACTCTAGATACAAACTTACTCATCTTGGACCTACTATCAGCTACTACATGAAGAGCATATCTAGATAACTGAGTAAACTTGAGAGAATACTCCCTCACACTCATGCTTCCTTGCCTCAAATTAATAAATTCTAACACCTTGGCCTTCCTCAACTCTAATAGAAAGAGTTTGTCTAAGAAAGCTATGGAAAACTCTTCCCATTCTATAAGACTTACATCAATACCTCTATCAACTTTCCACTACTTAAACCAAGTATGGGATACATCCTGCAATTGATATGAAGCCAACTCAACACTCTAACTAGACGTTACCCCCATAGCATCCGTTACCTTCTGAACCATATCTAAGAATTCCTATGGATCCTCTTTAGACTTGGACCCTGTGAAGGAAGGAGGATTCATTCGGGTAAAGCCCCAAATTCTAGTTGTAGCAGTATTGGCCACTGGGTTGGCTAGAATAGCAGCTAGTCATTCATTTTGTGCTGCTACAGAGTTCACTAGAGTAGTGAACATAGCCCTGAATTCTGTGTGAGAGAAAAGATCATCCAAAGGATCTACCTGATGGGCTGATGGGCTGGTTGAGTTCCTGTGCTTCTTTCTTTCTTCTTGGAAGGCATGTTTTATAAATGAAAGAAGGAAATGGATTAGACCAAGAGTTTAACTTGAGCTCATGCTCAATTGCATGACATGAATACTAAAAGAAGGGAAACTTTTCCTAAACGCCTTGTAGTCTCTCATCTATAAGTGTGGCGCGCTACACACCCATGCACAAGACTCTACTTGATGTGGCTTTAAGACTTTCTAGGACACTTTAAAACCTTAGGCTCTGATACCAAGTTTGTAACGACCCAAGACTGCTCTCTAGTCATTACACGATACTTACGATCCTGAGGGACAACAAGATAACCCATGAGCTGGTATCTGCTGTGAGCACAGAATAATATAATAATGAATGTAGAAGAATAACTAAAATGACATAAGATTTTAATAATAAAATGAATAGTAAATTATGAATCTGGCAAAACACTAAAATCTGAAAAAATCTAAATAGCTAATTGCAGTGTCTGAAAAGCCCCTAAACTGAATACTATGAGTGGATCGGACAAGCCCCAACTAACTCTACTAACTACTGAGATAAAGATATGAAGTAATATAATCTGTCCTCAAATGATGAGGACACACAACTTCTACTGTGCTGCTGATGATCTGAGGGAGTAACTATGATTTGGGAACTGAGCGTCAACATCTATGATATGATACATCATAGCACAAAAGAAAAGTATGCGATCAGTACTTTGAATGTACTAGTATGCTAAATGAGGTAGGCTGATATGTATGGTCTCATGAATAGGAATAATAATAAGTAACTGGACATGAATGTAAAGCATAGAGTACTGAATTAAGAGCATGGAATCTATAGATACTGAAAATGCATGAAAATCTGTAAACACTGAGGATGCATAACCCAATATATAGCATGAATTGAGTAAAATTTGTACTATAAAATACTGAAATAATTGAAATTTGCATGCTTTGGTCAAACAACACTAAGACTGAATAACTAAGCTAGGATTACAATTGAGACTGTGAGAGGTATCATCTAACTGACATTCCCTAATTTGAGCTAATTGGGATCGAACCTGTAACCCCAGTTGGAAGGGTGTTAATACTATGCCACAAGTACTAACGATGGTTGTATAGTTCCACTAAACAGATATAATGTCCAAAAGTCTAAGGGTGTCAAGATTGAACTGACAAGTGTCCCCTACGAGATAGTCAAGCCTAATCTGATGGGTGACTACTCATATCCTATATTGGCTCCATAGTTCTGAAGTATAGGGATTGCTACTAATGACTCTACCTATCTAATGGGGAACCCATCATCCCTGTACTCGCTCGGTGTTAAATCCTACTCCCAACTAAAAGACACTGAGATACTAGACTGTTCTGAGTTTAATGACTGATATCTGACTATTTTGATAATTCTCATAATATAATCAGAATACTATTTTGTAATGTACTGAAACCAGAATAAATAAATAGCTCTGGTTTTTGGGTATTCAATACCCCTAGGACTCAAAATAGTAATACTGAAAAGACATTAAAGCTTGAAAACCAAAACATGAAGGCTCTTATTAAATAAATCACTCTTGTAGGCATTTTATCAAACACTTATAGTTCATGATTTAAAAAAATCATAGGAATGTCATAGAATTTGTGGGAATATCATGAATTCATCATAATAGCATTAAATCATGGTTTAATTAAATAAATAATAGTATTAAAGCATGGAATATTGAATAATAACAATAATTTCATGGTAACATGGTATAAAATCAATAGTACATGGATATTTATGGATGAAATCATAATTTAAAACATAATTTCTTGAAAGATTATAACTTGGTGATTAAAATAGCTTACTTGGGCTCCATGGATGAAAGAGATCCTTCAATGAACATCTAACATACCTGGGATGATGAATTTGGAAGGATTGATGGAGAGTTCTTTATATTTGACCTTGATTCTTGAAGATTAGAGTTTTGCTACTTGAGAGAATGTTCTTAATTGTAGGGGAAAATTGAGTTGAATAATGTCCAATTAGGTTATTAGGGACTTAATTTTATGTTTAGGGGTAACTGGGACAAGGGCAAAGTACTTAAAACCCTTGGAATTAAAACTCAAAACTGTCTAAAAATCCTAATTTTTGGGCTGGTGTGATACGACGCTATCACATCGTGTCACTAGAATTAGACAACTGGGAAACTGGTCTATGGCCCGATGTAGGGAACTTGTGGCCCTTTACTAATTGGGACCTAGAAGTTCACCGCGATGCGGTGGTATCGCGCTTCGACACTGGAAATAGACAATTGTCAAGTTAACCTATGGTGTGATACGCCAGGATCATGGACCCTCAGTGGAATTTTCCAAATAGGAGATTGGCCTGCTCCGCGACATGCTAACGGTTAAAATGACGGTGTTTAACGACTGAAACTTGAAATCATTATAACTTCTTACCTGGTTATCAGATTTGGGCAAATTTTATATCGTTAGAAAGCTAATTGAATTTTCTACGTAATGGAAGACTCTAAACTGAAAAATAATGAGTGTTTCAAAAATTTTATATATGAATACTCAGATATTTGGACTTAGATTATGCTAGGGAAATACGAGGTGCTACAGAAAGAAATTTAGGTATATAAATAGGTGAATGGTAGTTAGGCCATATGATTGTGATCAATTATTATTATTATGAGGTTTTAGTGGAATAGTGTTTCTTGATGCTTTATTTTATAGCTTTTAAGTGAGAATAGTATGTGAGGTTGGATTGTAAATCATGTTTAGCACTAGATGTTAAGTTTGATCATTGGATGATCATTATGGTGGAAATAATGATTACTTGGTTAGTGATGCTAGTTATATAGAAGTGATATAGTATCCTTGAACAGTGTATGCAAGAGTTAAAGTTCAGTTATTCGTAATTAAGTATGATGTAGAGGTGTGCCCAAGGTGATATGGGGCTGCATTATTTTATAAGGTTATTAAGTGTTGTGTTTGGTTAGTTGTACCCTTGAGGTTCTAAGTGGAAGGAGGCTTGTTATATAGTATATGGTGTTCTTCATATCTAAGTTAAGGAGTTATGGATAGATGATGCTGAACATTTTAGTATGATTTTATTTCTCATGGTTTAGGTAAGGATATAAGTTTAGAGATGTGATATTAGTATTCTATGATAGAAGTATTATAGTTCATTAAAGATTTGGGGATATCCATGCTAAGTGTTAGAATCTAAGTTTGAATCTTTGAAGATTGAGATAATAGAAATCAGAGTTGAAGCTCTAGATGGTGTGCACTTCAGGTATGTTGGTACTCCTGAAGATTCTAAGTTAGTAAGTGTTCAAGTATTATATGATAACTATTGGGGCTATAGAAAAATAGAGTTGTATCTCAAAAGGAAGTATTAGCAGTGGGTTTTACACTTTCATGTGTAATCTTTTGGGTTAAGTTTATTATTTACGTGTATTGTTATATCCTAGACTCTAGAGTATAGTGATTGTAGTCTATTTTAAAGTTTAGTAAAGGGCTCCACAGACTTCAAATGATGCATTAAAGCTAAGGGGGATATGATAGAACAAGGAATCAAGTCAGATTCTCAGATTCTAGTAGTGTTACCAGTGTGTTGCAGAATAATACTAAGGAGGAAGATGCCCGACTCATTCTTATTTTA
This sequence comes from Capsicum baccatum var. pendulum, assembly GCA_030864225.1. Taxonomy (NCBI): domain Eukaryota; kingdom Viridiplantae; phylum Streptophyta; class Magnoliopsida; order Solanales; family Solanaceae; genus Capsicum; species Capsicum baccatum. The sequence continues at coordinate 27,464,915 of CM061558.1, read as the reverse complement.
GTATTTGTACTTCAGTTATCATGATATCTACTCATGCCTTACGTGTCAGTTCTATGATCATATTTTATGTTCATGCACATAATAGAGAATCATATACTCTTCTAGTTCCTAGTATGAGGAATTTCAGTTCATTCAGTAGTGCGAATCATGTTCCAAGAATTTATGAACTCCAAACTCAGGTCATGTACTCATGATTTATAGTATGTTTAGTTCCATTACTCATGCGACACTGTTAATGATCAGCGTAATTCAGTTTATGTCATGTATGCCTATTAGTTTACATCTCTTTAATAAATCTATGTACTGGATACTCTATTCCACAGGCCTCAATTAAGTGTCCCAGCTATGCATAGTATTCTTTCATGCTTTAGGTCCTCATATTCTAACCTTTTAGTTACCTTTCCTTAGGTCAAGATAGTGATGATGAACAATTCTGTAGATGGGAGAGAGTAAATGTTTCATGTTGGGAAAAATTATTGTATGCTTGTTTTATACAAGTCTATAAGTTTGAAGGAATATTGAGGTAACGTTTTTTGTGTATGTCTTGGTTAGATGAGAATTTTTATGCGTGTCTTCCTAAGAATAGTGCATGGAAGTTGTTATTGATAGAGGTATTAGAGAATATGAGAAAGATAATTTTATGGGTGTTTGATTAGAAGTGCATATATGGTTATGAAGATAGGCTTGAATGTAATGTTGGTATGTATGATTGGATGGGTGCATTGTACGTTAGTGAATTGCTAGTAAGAGGCTGAATTTACTTGTTGAAGTGGTAAGAAGAATTAATCTTAAGATGAGAACTATGAAAACACACGGGGTAATAAATTCATGGTTAGACTAGTGTTATGGTGATATGTGTAGTTCCTTGAGATTTTGAGTTAGGCTTGAACATGGAGAGAGTGTGTAGTTAAACTTAGACTTTGGCTAAAGTAGTTATATGTACCCATGTGAGAAGGCATATAAGGGGCGTAGCATAGTTGAGAGATTATTTGAGAAGTGTGGCTAAGCTTGAAGATTAGCAGTTGCATTTCATAAGGCTTAGAAGTTCTATCTTAGTTTATGTTTCATAGGCCTATTTTCCATGTTACAGAGTTATAGCCATAATAAGATTCCTTACTCAGATATCTTATTCAAATCATGCCCAAGATTCTTTGCTCACTAGTGTTATTAAGGCTTCTTAGAAAGAGTGTTGAATAAATACTCAAGTTGAGTGTAAACTTTTAGTATGATTCAGTCCGCATAACTAGTAATTCAGTTTAGTAGTCAAATAGACAAGTTCCTATGGTTTCCCATCTTCTGATCTAGTCTTATTATCTGAAGTTTCATGAGTATGTCTATTTCAAGAGATACTTTGTTCACATCTATGTAAATTGTGAATCCATTTCATCCCATGCATCGTGTTTTAGATTCTAGATATTCAATCATGAATCAGTCCGTAAGCGTTCCTTTCATCATCTCAGTCTTTCCTTGGTATTTCGGCCAAGTCAGTATCAGTCGGGGGATGAAATATCCCAAGGGAAAGATGTATTTTAATACCCCAAGTATTCATGTCCTAAACCTTTCATCTTTACTTCACGAAATAAGATCCATCTTGAAGTAATTGTTACTCATAAGTTTACTCGCTTGTTTCTATCCCAGCTTTATAACCATTCTCATGTTATGACATGTATTCATGAAATCACTTCAGTTTATGTATTATGCTAAGACTCAGTTATACATTTATGTTCCAAGTCATGCATGTTCAGAATATGATCTCAGTTGCCTTAGTACTGTCAGTCTAACCAGTCTCATTCAAGGAAGACTGATTCCAAGGGTGAGATAATGTAACACACCACATTTTTTAGCGACAACTTAAACTGTTGTTCCCATGCGTGTAAACTCTAATCCCATGATTTATATTTGATTTCATATGTCATGATCATTATCCTAGTGTGTCAAGTGCTTTAGAGTCAAAAAATGTTCATAGGAATCACTTCAAACAAAGTTGAGCTACAATCCTTGGATTTGTCCAAAGTTTTGTATTTGATTCTATAAAGGTATAATTTGAACATGTATAACCTTTTATATACATTGAATTTTTTAGATCAAGACTCACCTAATTGTATATAATTGAATTAGATTTCCAACGACACCAATTTTTCCTTAACTCAATACCCGAGCAAAAAGTTATAGCCATATTTGTGAGGACAGTGAGGGTGATCGATTAGCCAGTGATGTATGCTCCATTGCCCGACCCTATTTAATAGCTTTTGATTCTGCATTTTTAAGGGCAAATGGGTCATTTTCCCCTACCCAAATTCGCCTATAACAAATAATTAAAGCCCCCAAGAAGCATTATTTAACCCTTTATTCATACTTTCTCTCCAAAAAAGCCTTCCTCTCTAAGAACAAACCCTAACCTCCTCCCACGAACTTCAACTTCAAGTTATATTCTCTTCAAGATAAACAAGAATTTACGTTCTCTAGTCCAAGAATTCCAAGAAAAGATTCAAGATCATCTCTAAGGCTTTCAAGGTCAAGATTTCTCCATCAAATCAAGCCTATATAGGTATGTGGGGTTATGATGAACAAGGGTATCCTTTCACCCTCGTGCCCAAGTGTAATACCTCGAAAATATTTTTCATTGAAATTTTGTGTGTAAACGTGTCAGGTCCTATCTTCGAGAATTATTTATAATTTTTTGTGTGTCATTTCTTGGATTTTGATCTACCATTTCGTAGATCATCGAATAATATTTCCAAAGATATGTGGATCGCCCAAAATGTACACTCGAGCGATGAGTTACGACCATTCCGATCGAACTACGACCATTCCGATCGAACTGTGAACAGTAAAATGTGCAGGAAAAAATACTGCAGCCAGGCGATTTTTTTTGTCAAATTCAAACGATCAGAACTACTTGTACATAATGATATAGGTGAGATACCGTATATCAACGGAAATATCTGTGAGTCCTATTTCCAATGAAATTGGTTTCATTCAATTTGGATATTGGAGTAAAACGTTATGGTCGATCTACTTCAGCCTATCAAAACAGTCCCCCATGGACAGATTCGGGTTTTATTTGTTTCTTAGGGATATTTTGGTCTTTCACCACTCTTTTAAACCTCTATAAATACCCCATTCAACTCAGAACTTGTATTATTTTCCTCTCATTTCTCTTATATGTATATATATATATATATCAAGTTAGGGTTAGGGTTTTGAATTGGGGGAAATTAATTGGAGGCTTTGATTCAAGAATTCCTTACGTCAATCTCTTTCGGCTACGGAGTCTAAGGTATGAAAGTATTTATTTATGAATCCCTTCCGTCCATAAAGCCCAAAAATCCTATTTTTCAAAATATGAACTTGTGGTTTCTATATGTTGATTAAATTTAATTAATGACAATATTGTATTGTGACTTCTAAATTGATAGCATGAAAATTATTGTGGTGTGTGTGATTGGAATTTATGTTCTTATTGTGGATGAGATACTGGGACATAATTGTTATGAAATGGGGAAGTTGATGCATATGATGTGAATGAAATGTTGAGTATGTTGTTTATGAAATAGAGAGATTGTGTTGAGTGATTCGAAAATATATATAAGTTTGTGATTTTCATGCTTTGTGTAGAATTAAGTTGATGTTAATATTGTGGCATGGTTGAATAGAAAGTATGTTCTTGATGTGAATATGTGTTTTGACCTTCGAGTTAAGGTCTTGAATATTGCTAGCACGTGTTGTGGATTTAATTCGATGTGCATGATGTAGAAGGATGATTGGAGCATGTTTGTTTATGGATTGGAGGAATTGTGTTGAATTTATGAGATCATGCTAATTAGAGTAGAGAATTGTTGTGATGCCAAGATGAGTGATATTGAGGTAATTGTGCTTTCCATGTGTTGTACTATGTTTATACCATGATGTATCCGCGTGTGGGGAATTGGTTAATAGAGTTATGATTCTTGGCAGTAGTAAGTATTGGGAGATTATGTTATGCATGTTATGTGTTTGTCGAAATGTCAATCTGAATGAGGTTGTGTCATTACGAGATGTTGTCATGAAATCCATATGGTACATAAATCTAAGGATGAACAGGGTGGATGGAATCTTGGTATGGTTGTGTGACATTATGGTGGTGTGAGGTGTTAATGAATGTATGGTGCATGATGGCCTCTGGGCATGTGAGTATGCATTTTTTTATACTACGTATTACTTATGTTATTGATTGCTGGGGCTACGTATGCCTGAAATAGTCTGTTGGTCTAGAGCTGAGTCAGTTCCGCAATAATCTTAGTTGTGCTATGATCGATGAATTTCTGATGATTTGAGAACTTAAAATGAATATCTTGAGAACTTAGTATGTGGGGTTTTGAACAAGAATATCTTTTCATTATGTACCCAAAGAATTAATTTTATCATTGGAATTTCATGATTTTGTAAAGTGGATAAATACCCAAGATAATTTAATGACGAATTATGAGGTTATGAAAATATAAATTGTTTAAGCTTTAATGTACATAATTACTTTATTATTCCCAAGTTATGATTTGATATGGTGAATTTCATATTTCTACCATGAGTTGATATTTCAAGTGTTTTCAAGATATGATTTATGGAACTTTGAATCGTCCAATATTGGTATACATAATAAGCTTATTATCTTATTTTCTTGAATTGAAATTTTATGCCATAAATTGCATACCACTATTATGAAATTATTTTTTGAGGATTCTTGATATAAGAGCCATGATTTGAGTTACATTACGGCATACAAAATCTTTTATGATTTGAAGATCATAAATGTTTTTCAAAAGCTATTGTCATGATTTGAATATTGAAATGAAAGAATGATCATTTGAGAATATTGATTTACATCCGCAGAGTCGGGATGATTTATATTAATTTTAAGCTCACAGAGACAAAATGTTTTTGTTATTGATATCATGTTGATGTTGAAGAAAATTAAAATATTTTGAGCTAAAATGTGTTGAGTTAGAAATCTATAATTGATATGATTTATTAAATGAGAAAGAGATTTGATTTGGTCTTTATGATAGACCCTTGTGATGTTATGGTGGATTTCATAACCCCTTCTGAGCTAGTCGGGGAGTATTACTTAGCACTGAGAGGGAAATTTGGTATTTCTCCAAACCTATGTGCCACCATAGGGTTGTTGATGATGATATTGTCGGCTAGAGAGCCGAATTGTTATTATGAAAGTTTTAAGGTTGTACTCCCTGGCAAGAGTACAACACTCCCGCCAATGGAAGTGCTCTCCCTAGGAGGGAAAATATTGGTATCCATGCGGCTCACGTGGGGTTGTCGGTTATAGGAAACTCCCCTGTCCATAAGAGTATATTTCTTGAACTATCGAGTCGCTTCGAGTCTTGAGTTGATGAGTTTGGTTGTATATGATGAGTCATGAGAATTTATGATAAATATTGATGATTTTATGATGATTTATGGGATTTTACTTATGCTTTCCTCTCTATAATATTATCAGAAGTATGGCTAATGAAATTCAAGCCATGTGAGTCTTCATTTTCTGTACGCATGTTTTACGAAATCAAGATATTATTCAAATTATTACGTGCACCCCCACATATTCAGTTGCTTAGGAGGAGTCATGGTGAGTTATGTAACTACTTCCCACGGTTTCTGTGTCAGTATAAATCTTCAGGAGTCAGGGGTGTGAGTGTATTCGAGTGATCAATGTTGGTATCCTGTGATTCAGTAATGCAGTACCCCTGTACAGTAGTGAGTTCTGAGGATAGTAAAGTGGTATCCGAGCTGTGGTATCTGGAGTCGTTATAATTGTTATAGTGGTTGTGAACTTTGCATTCATATATGTGTACTCATTCGTTATTCTCATGATTATTCTGTTGATTAAATGTTTATGCATAAGACCTTGCATTTAGCCTTCACTGTTTGCATACTCAGTACATCTTAGTACTGACGCATTCGCGCTATGGTGTTCTTTTATTTTGGGGCACCATAGGTTCATAGGAGTTAAACTTGGAGCATCGTAGAAGTCACTTGTATAGCAGCAGTGGATGCAGCAGTGATTCCTCATCATTCGAGAATGTTGTTATTACAGTATTTGATTTTAGTAGACGGAGTTAGTTGGGGAATTGTCTCTTCAACTCCACAGTTCAGGAAGTGTAGAGGCTTTTCAGACAGATGTATTAGTTTGTGGTTTAAGGTATTGTATATTTCTAGATGTTTGAACCTTATGGCATGTGTTAGCCAGTTTTCACATGTATTTTATTATATTATGCAGTGAACAGGTACAAATATCAGAAAAAGGGTTAGTTTGTGGTCCTTCGGGATCATAAGCACCGTGTGGCATTCCGGTTCTCGGGAATCGGGGCGTTACAATCTTGGTATCAGAGCCTAAGGTTCAACAGTGTCCTAGGGAGTCTGAAAATCCGCATCTAGTAGTGTCTTGTACAAGAGTGTGTTGCGCGCCACATTCATGTACGAGAAGTTATGGGATGTTTAGAAGAGTTTCCGTTCGTTCATGATCCAGATCGTGCTATAGCAAGAGCTTATAAGAGAGTTATGTAGACTCTTCTAATGACCTACTTATGTCAGATTTACCTTACTCTTAAGGTAATAGAAGTAGTGAAGCCAAAGTCTTTCAGATAGAGCTTTCTCTGACAGTCCCCGTTGATAGTTTCGGGACAGTGTTCTCTAAAGTAAGAAGAGTATGCCTTATGGGGTTAGCTGTTTATATGGTGAATGAATAGGCTTGAGTATATATGTGTAATAATCTAAGTGTGGAAGTTTGGAATTATATGTGTTGATTGATAGAGATCTAGCTGCGATTCTCATGGTGTGGAGAAGTATAATTTTAAGAGACGTGATATTTGAAGGCTAAAATGAGAATAGTATGTTTATTAAAGATTTTTGGATATTCATGTTATGTTTTAGAAGCTAAACTTGAATCTTTAAAATATGTAAGTTTATGGACTCCAAACTAAGTATTAAGATGTGAATGTGGTATTAGTAGCCTATGAAGAAATCGAAGCAGATAATGTGTTTACTGAGACAAGTAGGTGTTGAAAAGAGTGTATGTATAAGATGATGATTGTAGAGACTAAGGAAAGATAAGAGTTGTATTCCAAGAAGTAGCACTGGTATTAGCATCAGTAGTGAATTCATGCTTTCAGGAGCAGTTCTCCGGGATGAGTTAAGTTATCTCTTATGTGTATCATTGTGCCCCATACTCTAGAGTAAATTGATTTCCGTTCAGTTTGGAGTTTAGTCAAGTGTTCACAAGTGTATGGCGATGACTAAATGGTAAGACGAGGTGATAGAGGAAGTGATAAAGTTAGACCTTCATAAATTGTTTTCTCATCTTTTCTTCTAATCCTGTTATTAGAAATTCTGAGCATGTCATTATTCTGAAGTGGAATATCCTAGTGGTTGTGAATATAACTTAGTTCTTGCATTGTGTATCATGCATATAATTTACTTCATAGGTGCCCTGTACGCCGCTTCGATACTGTTGTAAAGTAATTGTGAAGGGACGTGGCGTCCCAAGTGGAAGATACCCCATACAGTTGCATATTCAGATTTTTATCATAAGTATTACATCAGTTTTCATTACATATTCAAGTATATGTTCATACATCTGTTTAACTGTGTTCTCATGCATCTGACACGCATGCATATTGTGAGAAGTTTGAGTGATTAAGAAATCCAATTGTGTGACTCAGAAGGCAGTACAGTGAAATGGTTATGCATTAGCTCCGTAGGTTCCGTGGTAGTAGAAAGAGCTCAGTTGGTCAGTGTATTCTGTTATGTGTTCATGCATAAAGTATGCATTGGTAGTAGTGAAAGACTCAGTTTGACAGTCATGTATTCAGGAAAGTATCTCATTTACATACTTCTGTATTAGGTATGCATATTCCTCCTGAGAAGTAAGCTTGTCAGTATATTCAGTCTTATATCTATGCATCAGATATGCATACGTACCACAAGAATCCAACTTAATTATTTGTTGATTCAGTGTGTATTCCACGCATCAGGCGTACATGTTCGGTGTAAGCACCGAGTTTATCAGTAGTTCCAGTCGTATAGATAAGTTTAAGATGTTCCTGTTCCTTAAGTAAGTTCAGTCGATTAGTACTCTTATCCTATCAAGCGACATTCGATGAAGAATGTTTCCAAGGAGGAGATGATGTAATACCCTAACAAAAAATTTCATTGAAATTTTGTGGGTAAACGTGTCGAGATCCTATATTCGAGAATGATTTATAATTTTTCTGTGTGTCATTTTTTGGATTTCGACCCACTATTTCGTAGATCATCGAATAAGCTTTCCAACGATATGTGGATCACCCAAAACAGACACTCGAGCGATGAGTTATGACCATTCCGATCGAACTGTGAACAGTAAAATGTGCAGGAAAAAATACTGCAGCCAGGCGATTTTTTTCGTCAACTTCAAACGATCATAACTCCTTGTACATAATGATCTGGGTGAGATATAAAATATCGACGGAAAGATATGTGAGTCCTCTGTCCAATGAAATTGATTTCATTCAATTTGGATATTGGAGTAAAACATTATGGTCGATCTACTTCAGCCTATCAAAACAGTCCCCCATGAACAGATTCGGGTTTTAATTGTTTCTTAGGGGCATTTTGGTCTTTCACCACTCTTTTAATCCTCTATAAATACCCCATTCAGCTGAGAACTTGTATTATTTTCATCTCATTTCTCTTATATATATATATATATATATATATATATATCAAGTTAGGGTTAGGGTTTTGAATTGGGGGGAATTAATTGGAGGCATTGATTCAAGAATTTCTTTCGTCAATCTCTTGTGACTACGGAGTCTAAGGTATGCAAGTATTTATTTATGGATCCCTTCCGTCCATAAAGCCAAAAAATCCTATTTTTTAAAATATGAACTTGTGGTTTCTATGTGTTGATTGAATTTAATTGACGAAAATATTGTATTGTGACTTCTAAATTGATAGCATGAATATTATTGTGGTGTGTGTGATTGGAATTTATGTTCTTATTGTGGATGAGATATTGGGACATAATTGTTATGAAATGGGGAAGTTGATGCATATGATGTGAATGAAATGTTGAGTATGTTGTTTATGAAATGGAGAGATTGTGTTGAGTGATTCGAAAATATATATAAGTTTGTGATTTCCATGCTTTGTATAGAATTAAGTTGATGTTAACATTGTGGCATGGTTGAATAGAAATTTTCATGATGTGAATATGGGTTGTGACCTTAGAGTTACGGTCTTGAATATTGTTAGCACGTGTTGAGGATTTAATTCGATGTGCATGATGTAGAAGGATGATCGGAGCATGTTTGTTTATGGATTGGAGGAATTGTGTCAAATTTATGAGATCATGCTAATTATAGTAGTGAATTGTTGTGACGCCAAGATGAGTGATATTGAGGTAATTGTGATTTCCATGTGTTGTACTATGTTTGTACCATGATGTATCCGCGTGTGGGGAATTGGTTAATAGAGTTATGATTCTTGGTAGTAGTAAGTATTGGGAGATTATTTTATGCATGTTATGTGTTCGTCGAAATGTCGATGTGACTGAGGTTGTATCATTACGAGATGTTGTCACGAAATCCCTATGGTACATAAATCTAAGGATGAAAATGGTGGATGGAATCTTGGTATGGTTGTGTGACATTATGGTGGTGTGAGGTGTTAATGAATGTATGGTGTATGATGGCCTATGGGCATGTGAGTATGTGTTGTTGTATACTACGTATTACTTATGTTATTGATTGCTGGGGCTACGTATGCCTGAAATAGTCTGTTGGTCTAGAGCTGAGTCAGTTCTGCAATAATCTTAGTTGTGCTACGATCGATGAATTTCTGATGATTTGAGAACTTAAAATGAATATCTTGAGAACTTAGTATGTGGGGTTTTGAACAAGAATATCTTTTCATTATGTACCCAAAGAATTAATTTTATCATTGGAATTTCATGATTTTGTAAAGTGGATAAATACCCAAGATGTTTTAATGACGAATTATGAGGTTTTGAAAATATAAATTGTTTAAGCTTTGATGTACATGATTACTTTATTATTCCCAAGTTATGATTTGATATGGTGAATTTCATATTTCTACCATGAGTTGATATTTCAAGTGTTTTCAAGATATGATTTATGGAACTTTGAATCGTCCAATATTGGTATACATAATAACCTTATTATCTTGTTTTCTTGAATTGAGATTTTATGCCACAAATTGTATACCACTACTATAAAATTATTTTTTGAGGATTCTTGATATAAGAGCCATGATTTGAGTTACATTACGACATACAAAATCTTCTATGATTTGAAGATCTTAAATGCTTTTCAAAAGCTATTGTCATGATTTGAATATTGAAATGAAAGGATGATCATTTGAGAATATTGATTTGTATCCGTAGAGTCAGGATGATTTATATTGATTTTAAGCTCGCAGAGACGAAATGCTTTTGTTATTGATACTATGTTGATGTTGAGGAAAATTAAAATGTTTTAGGCTAAAATGTGTTAAGTTAGGAATCCACAAATTGATCTGATTTGATAATGAGAAAGAGATTTGATTTGGTCTTTATGATAGACCCTTGTGATGTTGTGGTCGATTTCCTAATGTGTTCTGAGCTAGTTGGGGAGTATTACTTAGCACCGAGAGGGAAATTTTGTATTTTTTCAAACCTACGTACCACCGTAGGGTTGTTATGATGATATTGTTGGCCAAAGAGCCAAATTGTGATTATGAAAGTTTTAAGGTTGTACTCCCTGGAAAGAGTACAACACTCCCGCCAATGGGAGTACTCTCCCTAGGAGGAAAAATATTGGTATTCCACGCGACTCACGTGGGGTTGTCGGTTATAGGAAACTCTCCTGTCCATAAGAGTATGTTTCTTGAACTATCGAGTCGCTCCGAGTCTTGAGTTGATGAGTTTGGTTGTCTATGATGAGTCATGAGAATTTATGATGAATATTGATGATTTTATGATGATTTATGGGATTTTACTTATGTTTTCCTCTCTATAATATTATCAGATGTATGGATAATGAAATTCAAGCCATGTGAGTCTTCATTTTCCGTACACATGTTTTACAAAATCAAGATATTATTCAAATTATTGCGTGCACCCCCACATATTCAGTTGCTTATGAGGAGTCATGGTGAGTTATGTAACTACTTTCCACGGTTTCTGTGTCAGTATAAATCTTCAGAAGTCAGGGGTGTGAGTGTATTCGAGTGATCAATGTTGGTATCCTGTGATTCAGTAATGCAGTACCCCTGTACAGTAGTAAGTTCTGAGGATAGTAAAGTGGTATCCGAGCTGTGGTATCTGGAGTCGTTATAATTGTTATAGTGGTTGTGAACTTTGCATTCATATATGTGTACTCATTCGTTATTCTAATGATTATTCTGTTGATTAAATGTTCATGCATAACACCTTGCATTTAGCCTTCACTGCTTGCATACTCAGTACATCTTAGTACTGACGCATTCGCGCTATGGTGTTCTTTTATTTTGGGGTACCATAGGTTCATAGGAGTTAAACTTGGAGCATCGTAGAAGTCACTTGTATAGCAGCAGTGGATGCCGCAGTGATTCCTCATCATTCGAGAATGTTGTTATTACAGTATTTGATTTTAGTAGACGGAGTTAGTTGAGGAATTGTCCCTTCAACTCCACAGTTCAGGCAGTGTAAAGTCTTTTCAAACAGATGTATTAGTGTGTGGTTTAAGGTATTGTATATTTCTAGATGTTTGAACCATATGGCAAGTGTTAGCCAGTTTTCGCATGTATTTTATTATTATATGCAGTGAACAGGTACAAATATCAGAAAAAGGGTTAGCTTGTGGTCCTTCGGGATCATAAGCACAGTGTGGCATTCCGGTTCTCGGGAATTGGGGCGTTACACCAAGTTTCATGATTTTAAGATTTTAATTACTTGTTTTGAAGTAGGGTTTATACCTAAGTTTATATATGCTTGAAGCATGTGATTATCTTGAGATTTAACGCTTTTAAGTATATCAAGAAGTGCTTATATTAATGTTTTTAACTCAAAAGATTTATATTATGAATGAGATTGCACTATCTTTACTTGTTATTGTTGAAGTATTTCAAGAATTGTACTAAGCATGAAGTTTTGGTATGAATTACCATGAGTTTACAACATAAATCTTAAGCCTTAAGTTTAAGTGTTGAAATTTCAAGAAGATCATGCTCCTAAGCTTTATTTGATAACTTTATACCAAGAATGAGTTTGAGATTTAAAGAAGACTATGATCTTAAGATTCTTTGATGGTTTTATACCAACACTTAAAGAAATATAGATCTTTTGATCCTAAGCTAAGATATGAAATCCACATTTGTCCATTTTGATTACACTTTAAAGCAATGAGAAGCATAACTGGTTTTCATTATAAACCCCTATGCTATTTTAAGGTGGTTTTCCTAAAGTATGAGCATATAAGTATTAAGGGAGTAGTATTTAACACTGAGTTGGGTATGAGTCCAAGGTCGCATTCCCTAGAATTACGAGCCACCGTAGGTTTAAAGTCATAATATGGGTTAAGTATAGTGATCACTTAAGTAAAGGTTCTATTCCGATGGCAAGGGTAGGACAACTTTCCCCAATGTGAGCTTTTCCCACCATGGTTAAGACATTGAAATCCATGATAGCTCATATGGTGTATGTCAGTTAGAAGAAACTCGCTAAGAAAGATTAAAAGTAAAGCTTTTAGAAACTAAGTGTGTGGGTCGCAAAGTTTATTCAGTATGTTTTATTATTCATGTTTTATGATTTTTCAGATTTTGTTTTATTCAAGCCCAAGGTGAGTCATTTACACTTAGTATGCATTATTTGAAATTCTATGACCATATTGAGTTATTGTTTTACTTATGAATTCACCCCCACATAATCAGTACATTCCAGAAGTACTGATCCACAAATATGTCTATGTGCTACATTGCCTCATAATGTAGGTACCACTTGTAGCCCACACATCATAATCAGACAGTGTGCAGCTTCTAGTCAGTTGGTGATGAGTACTTTTAATTCGAGGGTCTAAGTCAATCATAGTTCGAGTAGCATCTTGTTTTCTTTATTCAGTCATATTGATTTGGGCTAGCTGGGGGTCATGTCTCAGCTACCTATAGTCAGTATTAGTAGAGGCTTCATAGACAGTCAGTATAGTTGATGTATTTAATTCCTATTTTGTTTTGTATGTCTAGAGTTGTAATCCTTTTTGAGTAGTTTCGTTTTTGAGCATATTCAGTAAAGACATCTCTCCCGCTTATTTCTTTAAGATTAATGTATCTTATTTAGTTGCTAACGAGTTATCCCAGTATAAGGGTTAGCTTGGGATCACTTGTGGTCCTATACTAAGGGGTAATCTCGGGGTGTTACATATATAAGGCATCCATGGGCTATATGGGCCCAACTCTCCCCTAGTAGGAAGGGCCCCAGTGCATATAGATGCATGAATCAGAGAATATTTGTTTCTATATATGCCTTTATGAGGGAGTCAAACCTTCTGTCATAGTCAAGGTAACTTAAGCACCAATATATACAATATAGGGGTCTCAAACCTCCCGGTCATATAGACACCCATACTAGCTAGCTCGGTTCCTAGTGTTTGCCCTTTATACCCCACTTTCACAAACTGGCTACACATCCTGCTTTAAAGCCCAATTAAAATATTCACTACACATACACAACCATTAATCCAGTTACTTACCAAAGGCATCCCGTTTGTATCGTCATACTAATGCAACTTTAAAGCATACAACATGCCATAACCATTGCTAGCCATTTCAAGCATACAATATGCCTTAGTTCAAACATAATTCACAATGTGACAAGATCATTCTTATTGACAATTTCACAAACAGGTTGAGGGAATACCATTATCAAAACCAAAAACCATCATATTTAGGGTTAAACATTGACCCTTAAACCATAATTTCCATGCACCCACATGTGCAAAACCATTATTAAAACATGCATAATCATAAATTAAATTATGAGAAACCAATGCCCAAAAATATTCATTCAAATCCTTAACCTTGGTTTTCAAAACCACTATTTAATGACTCATGAACAATGTTTCAAACATATGTTTTTAGTGAACTAACAATGAGGGAGGAATTGCATGCCTGAGTAATAAAGATTCACTGACATAATTTGATCCTTAAGCTCTTAGATGACCAATTTGAAGGAACCCTAGCCTAATTTTTCTTGAGAGGTTTTAGAGAGTGTTTGATCTTATAAAAGGTATAATGAATGACCAAAAGGTGTTTCAAGAAATGGTCTCTTAAGGGCTTGGGGTGGGAAAAGTCAAAATTATCCCATCTTAAAGTTGTAAAAACCCATCTTTAGGTACGAGTCAAACCATTGAGCCGTCATCACAACTTACGAGTTATACTATTAAGCCATCACTAAGATAGAGAATTGGACACCGCACACTATCTAACTTATGAATTCCTACTCCTAGTCATCACTAGACCATACGACTCATGAGGAGTTGCTCGTAACCAGGACAGAACTTGGTCAATAACATATTGGCTTGGCTACGACTTGGGTCCCTATTCCTATAACCACACCATATGACTCGTATGATGAGTTTTAAGAAAGTTCGAGTGCCTAAAGTTTTGAAAATTTATAAAGTATAAAGTTTGGGGAATTTCATTCTTCTTAGTCCATTTTTCATCATCTCTACCACTCTGCTAGTGGCCTCCACCTTGATCTGAATACCAAAACTTCTTACTCTGCCTTTACCCTATCTTGGCTTGCATCTTATTTTCCTCTTAAACTTATTGCATATATACCACAAGTCTAGAGTTGTCCATGTCCTTTTTCAATAAAGCAGCGTTGCTCTCCAAATTCGATTCACAAGATAACCCATAAGCAAATTTCCTCATTCTAGACAATAAATCAGGAGCATAACGTGATAGCTAAAGAAAATTTAGGGCATATTGCTTCATAGTCATTTTGCTCTGCTTTAGATTCACCAACTCCTCATATTTTGCCTCTTTTAACTTTTGAGGAAACAATCGATTCAAAAAAGCTCCTAAAAAGTCATCCCATAATGCAAATTCATACGAGAAAAATGGCCATCCTATATTTGGAAGACATCATTCGAGGCCAACACATGAAGGATCCGGTTGTGGTCATATTGAGGGGAAGATAGCATGAGCGGAGCGGCCATTTTTAGCATTTCTTGAGGAAAAGTCGCATGTGGAATGTGGCTTGGGGGATGCTTGAAAAACCATATATTTGGAGCACTGAAGAGAACCTTAATTAAGGGTGTTTTAGGGATTTCACATGACCAATTTACACTCCATAGGTGCCCACCCTTCATTAAGGGTGTTTTGGTTTTTTTATCCTTTAATTGTAATAAGACTATATATAGTTTAGTATTAGGGATTTTACTCTTTGGTTGTTTTATTGATGTAAGACTTTAAAACATCGAAAGTTCTCTCTTTGAGAGTGTATCACCTTAGTTGTAGGACATGTAAAAGCCAAAACTGAAATGAGGGCTAATTCAAGTGTGGAATCACTTGAGTTGAAACTTGGCTTGAAACATTGATGCTAGAGAAGGTAACACCCCTCTTGTGTCTACGTAAGAGTTAAGTTATTGTCGTTTGTAGGTGTTAAGGGTCCTTAGATTTGATATATCTTAGTGTTCTTAGGATTTATACCTTCATTTGTCTATCTATTTATCTATCTATCCTTTTAATATATTAAAATCTTTTGTCTTTGTATTTGTGCCCTTGTTTTTGTCTTTGTGTTCTTCTTGTTCTAGCTGAGTTTGTGGACTGTTTTGTGCCTTTGTGGACTATTTTGGGTGTTTTTTGGATGGTTTTGTATCATTTAGTATCATATCATGGCTTGATCGTTTTCCTACAAGATCAATCTTGGGCTCGTAAACTTGAAAATAAAAAAAAATTGTTGAAAACTTAAAATTCCAGAAAAATAGCAATCTGCCCTTGTTTGTGTTTTTGGCCGAAATTGTGTTGTTGTGTTTGGCCGAGATTTGTAGTGTGTTTTTCTTGTCTTAGTTGTTTCCAGTGTTGGTTTTCTTTTTCTCTAAAACTTATTAAGTCTAAAACCATGTTCTTGAGCTATTTACAAGTTCTTGTTGAAGGATATGGACGACTAGTGTTGTTGTTGTTCTTATTGTTCTTCATTTGTATTGAAGAAGTAGTTCCAAAAGGTGTTGTTTGATCTTGAAACAATAAAGAGGAGAGTGAGAATTTTATTTGTCTTGGAAATATTTCAAGAAATCACCAAAGTGGTAAAAGAACAAAAGACAATCCAAAAGTCTAGTTACTACAAAAGATTAAGACCACTTTTCTAAGTAGGCCAAAAGAGGAAAGGGGACAAGACTCCCAAAAAGCTTGTATTGCCAAAAGAGTGCAAGTAGGTGAAAAGTAAGTGAAAATATTTTGATATTGAAAAGAGAGTCTAAAACCTTGTAAAACAATACACATTGCCAAAACTTATTCTTCAAGGGTGTGGAATTGAACAACTATAGTCTTGGAACAATTTTCTTCAACTTCAACATCATTCCAACAACCAATAGTCGAGTGCCACATCATCATAAGATCTAGAATTTAAATTCCTCTTTTCTTTTCTTTGTTTCCATTAGTTTCAACTTTGTTGACTCTTATGCTAATTGGCCACTAGTAAATACCTACTAAGTTGTAAATTAGTTTTTGAGTACGTTCTTCGTGTTAGCTTTATTTTTGTGCTTTTCTCATTTTTGAATCATAGTATTTCTTGGTTCAAGTTTGGCTATTACTTTATCGAGTATTCACAAGCCGACTTGTAACACTTGTGAAACCAAGTGTGATACGATCAAAGTGTGTGAGAGTGTGGTGAGGATTTTGTGAACTAATTGGTTTATTTTTTTATTTTGTTTTAGGTACAATTACAATGAAAACCGTGGCTTCAACCTCTCAAACCTTGGGCAATGACGCCATAAGTGTTATTTTGGCTAAACTTGAAGCCATGGTCCATTAATGGGAAGTGATAAATGAAATGTTTGATCATATGGGAGTTCTAAGGGATAAAGTGGGCTTCCCGGACACACGTCAAGATGAAGGCCATAGATCATGTGAGATATAAGGTAAAAATGCTCCCCCCTACACTCCTATAAACTTGGAATATCGTGATATGGCTAGTAGTAGCCAAGTGGGTGTGGTTGGTGGTTTTCCTAAGGAGTTGCATGGGCCTTCCCGTAGTGATACCCTTGACATTGTTAGGAGGGAACCCATGAGCTTGTTCTTGGATAAGGATTATGATGTTTTCTTGGCTCAAAGGGATGATTCATGCATTTGAAACCACTTTGAAACTTGGAAATGATTACTTAGAGAGTGGGAGTTCCAAATCTGTCCACAGGATAGATCCACTCTCTTTAGGCATAATATTTTGTTTGAATGTGGTACAATCACTCCTAATTAACCTAGTGGTGAGGATGATATTATAGCCTGTATTGAGGGATATAACCTATATGTTAACCGATTATGGTGTGACAACATTCCTCCTCAAGATGAAAACATCTCTTCTTGGAAGATGAGAGTACTCTTAAGGGTAGGAAATGTGTAGTCTTGAGAAGGAATAATCATTAGGGTGAAGATGACCTTGGTTTTTTTGATTTCTTGGTAAACCCAAATTGTGTCTATTCCTTGAAAAATGAGTTTCGTTGTGATCCTTTGCACAACACCCACCTTGGGTGTTGCTCATATATGTGCATCCATGTTTGACACACTTGTACTTAATTTATGTGAACCACAACTTGTGGATGCCAAGTATTCTTTTTTGTGGAAGATTCCAAGGATGTTCAAGGCTTCTTGTCACCTTTATAGGGTTGGACAATTTGAACTATATTATGAGACTCTTGGGATCATGTTTGATATAATGGATAGAGGGGATCAATTGTGTCTTATGGTTCTTAGGATAAAGATAATATTAGCTTTTGTATCTAGTGATGCCATTACGACCATGGTGGCTTCTTTACCTCTTGGTGATTCCCTTAGCCAACTCCTTTGTAACATTTTTACTATGTCCCTCTTGATTAAAACAAAGGATGTTTGGCTATATCTCAAGTGTGGACCACCTTGGCACGACGATGTTGTTTGTTGTACTAACCATAACCCTCATTCCATGAGGATTTTGTGCTTTGTTTTTCCTTTTTTATTCCTACAAGGTGTAGATTCAAGGTCGAATCTTTTTCAAAAAGGGGAGGATGATACAAGATAAATAGACATCCTATCCTTGGAAGAAATCATTCTAGGCCTATACACGACATATTCGGTTGTGGTCACATTGAGGGGAAGAAAGCATGCACGAAGTGGCCATTTCGAGCATTCCATGAGGCAAAACCGTGTGTGGAAGGTGGCTTGGGGTATGCTTGAAGAATAACAACCTTAGAGAATTGAATATCACCTTTATTAAGGGTTTTTTAGGGATTTCACATGCCCAATTTACAATCCATAGGCGTCCACCCTTCATTAAGGGTGTTTTTGTCTTTTTGTCCTTCAATTATAATATGACTGTAAATAGTTTAGTATTAGGGATTTTACTCTTTGGTTATTTTATTGATGTAAGACTTTGAAACATTGAAATTTCTCTCTTTGAGAGTGTATCAGCTTAGTTGTATGGCTTGGAAAATCCAAAACCGAAATGAGGGCTAATTCAAGTGTGGGATTACTTGAGTTGCAACTTGGCTTGAAATGTTGGTGCTAGAGGAGGTAATGTCCCTCTTGTTTCTATGTAGGAGTTAGGTGATTGTCGTTGGTAGGTGTTAAGGGTCCTTATATTTGATATATGTTAGGTTTCTTAGGATTTATACCTTCATTTTTCTATCTATCTATCCTTTTAATATATTGAAATCATTTGTCTTTGTATTTGAGCTCTTATTTCCGTCTTTGTGTTGTTCTTGTTCTAACCGAGTTAGTGGACTATTTTGTGAATTTGTGGACTATTTTAGGTGTTTTTTGGACAGTTTTGTATCAAATGACTCAACATTAGTACCCCTAAGGTGCTTCCACTCTTCATACCATTGATACGTTATATCCTTAATTGATAAGCAACGAATTCCACACCCTCTATATCAATAACATATATAACCTAAAAGATCTTCTCCATATTATCTGTGAAACCTTAAGGATCCTCCTCAACCTTAATACGAGTGAAAATAAGAGGATTCAACCTCATAAACTGGCCAAATCTAGTGAACTCAGAAGAACTCACAATAACACCAACAGGACTCGACTGATGTAACTGAGATATTACTAACTGGGTCAACAAATGAATGTAAAGACAAAACTCAAAATTAGTAATATCTCCTTGAGGTGACTAAGCACGAGTGTAACCATCTGAAAAGGATCAGTGGAGTGGTGAAACTCTACAGGGTCAATCAGAAACAACAACTCTAGAACGAGTCTGCACCTTATAAGTAGTATGGATTCATCCGCATTGTCCTCAAGCGGTACAAAAGAGTTTCCATGAGCTTCAGATCGTCTAGTAGGCATGATAAAAATGCAAAAAAAATGAGAATTAGAGGAGATTCAAGACCTTAGACTCTATAGCCCAAAAATAAAACAACAAGAAAGGGAAATATTCCTAAATATCTCATGGCACCTCTCTGTTATAGGTGTGGCACGCCACATGCCCATAAAAGAGACTCTACTTGATACGAATTTATGGATACCCAATTAACCATGAACCTAGGATCTGATACCAACTTTTTCACAGCCCGTACCATGGCTTGGCCATGACGGGCAACCCAAGTCTAACAAGGAATGGAGACCACCCCTTTTGCCTAGATAAATAGATCACCATACCTTAGTAACGGTTGGTTCTAAACATATGACAAGATAGAATGATTAGTAACTAAATGATATATAGATTTGTCAATAATCAATAACCGATAACCAATAACTAATAACCAATAACCAATACTTAGGTCCACAGTAATATCCACGAAGCCTCTACAAATCCAAAAAACAATCTAAGTTGGGACATGCCCCCAATGATAGCAAAAAAGAGCCAAAATAATAGTCTATGACCATAGGAAACCAAAATATAAAATTAGTTCTTCCAAAGTACTCACGAGCTATACCACGATCACCTAGTCACTACATAATAAAAGTAAAAGTATTTTTGATTCCATCATCACATGGGGATACAACATCCGGAGATGGTTAGCGAGTTGAGCTCTAGCATCTAACTCAGGGATAAGGGATAAAGTAATGCCAAGGTAAATAATTCAGAATTAGTCTAAAAATCTAAATGCACACAAGTATATATATATATATATATATATATATATATATATATACATACATATGTTTATAACATATCGGGGTAGGGAATAAGGATTAGCATAAAATTTGAACATCTTAACCTAGATTGTGTAGCTTGACTTTCATAAAACTACCCATGGGCTATATGGGTCCATTGTCTCTCTCTGGTCGAGCCCAGTATGCGTTAGCCACACGAACAGGGGATATCATAGAAGATCGGGGAATCCTCGTCCCCTTTGCCATCCATGATATAATTATATATATATATATATATATATATATATATATATATATATAGTGTGACATAAGCACAAGGTTATCAAGATCAATCCTCATTCCAGCAAATATGAGTTTTCGATATCAATCCTTCAGGACTCACACCTTCAAAGCAAGCTAACACAACCCCCCATTAATACTGATTAAAATAGTTAACAAATAACATAACCATTACATTAATAAGTCAATCATTAAGGTATCATTAAGTGGTATCATCATTCCAACTATAGCTTGGAAGAAATGTCATTAAGCCAACACTTCCTTGTACCCTAGTCCCCATTATTAAAAACAACTTCGGGGATTCCTTGTACCCCACAAGGTTTTCAAGACCATTATTATCTATTTAAGGGAATCCTTATAACCTAAAAGGTTTTCAAAGCCATCCTTAACCATTTAGTGATTTTTTCCAATTGATAAATCATATTCCTAAACCAATTATGCAAGGGGGTTGTTTTTTTCAACAATTTTAATACCAAAATTCAATTATTTGGGGAATTCTTGTACCCCTAATTACATTGTTCATGAGTTTGGAGAATCCTTGTACCCGTAAATTCATTCTCCATACCCATGCACCCCAATGAGTTTACAAACCAACAATTCGATGAATTAATAAATAAATAGAAATCATGGGGAAAATATTCAAACAATTTCTATCCAAAACCCTTAAATAAATTGAAATCATAGAAAAAACATTCAAACAATTTGTATCCAAAACCCTCAACCTATAATTCAAAACCCAACATCAAAACCATGTAAATAATAGACCAATTTTATGCCAATAAGAAAATCCAAGTGCAAGGAGAGAGATACATGCCTTAATCACCAAGAACGGGAAGAAGAAGCCACCCTTAGAACCATAGATGACCACCTCTCTTAAAACCCTAGCCTTGTCTTGAATGGGAAATTTGAGAGAGTGAAGACATCATTAGATATGTTAAAGTGTTAAAAATAAACCTTTCTTTATTTTTTATGCACGTGGGGTCTAAGGGGTTAAGGATGGAAATGACCAAAGTGCCTCTTATATAAAGACTAAAACCTTTCGCCCAGTCGCTACAAGTGACCTTATGACTCGTTGGGTCACCCTACGACTCATGAAGTCTAAGTCATAGTAAAGATAAAAACACCACAACCCTATGTTGGTTACTTTATGGGAGGCATATTATGACTAGTAATGAGTCTATATGACTCATTGAGTCTGGCCGTAGTGACATAAAAAACATTAGGATAGTATACTGGCTGGCCTATAATTTGAACCATACAAATCATAACGATTCCTAATTACTCCTAAGCTACAACTCATACTCTGAGTACAAAACTAGGCAAATAGACTGGACAGGCTACGATTATGATCTCAAGACCCATATAGAGACCCTTCGACTAGTACAATAAGTCATAGTCAGGACAATAAGTTGTAAACTCAAAATTTCCCAGAGGAAAACACCTGGGGTGTTTCATTTCCTAGATTTTATCAATAATTTTACCCCATTTTTGAGAACTTGGGGCATAGAAAATATGGGAAAACATCTATTGAAGCTAAGGTAAGTTATCCAAACACTCATTGGTCATTTTCCATTAATTTTTCTGTAAAATTCCATCCCGTTTCATTATAAATTCTCAACTTTTGGACCTCGACTTGTGTCCCATTTATGCTCAAGTTTTGAGCATATATTTCTTGTCTTTTGAGGGACCTCATGACAAATTTAATTTCAATTTTCTTTGCAGGCCCTATGAGCCCTTTTTAATTCAAATTTTGACTCGACCTTTTATCTAGCAACATGGGTTTTATTTTACTCCATTGATGTGTAGATTATAAATTTTTTACCATGGTGGTGTTTTGAGATCTTAGAGTAAAGATGAGCAATTTATGAATGATTCAAGAATTACAATTTTAGCATCAAGGTTGGCTTCAATTTAATTTTCTCATGATATAGTGTATAGTGTAATTCCATGTTATTTGAGTATGATAGGACATGTTTATGACTAGAATATCATGACTTATCCAAATTTAAGAGTTGGGGTAGGAATGAGACCCGACTCTTAAGATGAAATACTTACATGGCTATAGAATCCTATCACCCTATATTATAAGCATGCCTACCATAGTTTGATGTTAAGGATCTTTTAGTATAAGACTTACTATAAGACGTAGTGAACTAGGTCATAGTTTCCTGAATTGTAGTTCTACTATTATGCTAGTTATGTGGCCTTAGGCTATAGATGTTTAGATGCTTATGGTTGTTTGGATAGTGGTGATGGCATGCATATTATCGATCCATCTTTGCTTTAGTGGTATGATTCTAACCAAAACCTTGATTTAATACTGTTTATAAAAAGGAATTTATTCTCACTTTTCATTTTTTAATTGGATTCTCTTATAACGGGAATCATACCACCCTATTACTGATTGATGAGTTCAAAACTAAAGATAATGTCTTGGAAATTTGATCAAGACTGATTTTGATCCATGGTTTATTACTTTCTTTACCACTACTACTTGGCCATGAGAGATTTCAAACCTTTCTACTCTTTTATACTAATTTAGTCTTGGAGTTGATCTTTGAAAATGAATTTATAGACTTACACACTTTTATACATGGTTCAAGTTTGTGAAATTATTATATATACATCTCTATGGTATTGGATAAAGTACATTGATGATTGGAAATCCAGAATTGGGACTAGGCAATGTATATAAATATTCTCGAATCTCCTAGGGTCCCCTTAATTTATGAGACATCGTGCCAGAGTATAGAGGTAGCCGTAAGTCCTGTCTTTGCGAGTTGTTGAGCTGGAGGAGCTATAGACAATTGGTACATTATGGCACTTGAATCAAATATGGTACTATGAACTTACTTTTCATTTATTCATTCATTCATATGTATTGCCTATCACCATTATATTATTTAGCACTTATATTTATCAAACTTATGGGGGATTGTATAGTTATAGGCTATGATTTCTAAATGTTGATTGAACCTTCCTGGCTTATGGGGATGGTTAGGTATTGTTTGTCCGAACTAGCTGGTTACTTCATTATTGTTAATATGGTTAGTTCATGGCAGGTTGATTATGGGTTGATACTGAGGCTGTAGGTATGATTTTTATCCCTTTATTTTTATAGTAAATTTCATCACGTATAGTTATCAATGGTCAAATGTTATGATTATGGGGATCGATTATACCAACACTAGCTTTACTACTTGGTTAGAGTGCCTGGATATGTTAGGTTGGTTACCTTAGGGCATTCTCTTAAGTTATATATATATATATATTGTCACCGTATATCCCTATCTTCATTGTCTATTCATGTTGTATATGTATTCTTGGCCTTATTTACTATTATAGACCTTTCCTTCACTCCTCCTTTGTATATCGACTAGTGATATACAGTGTGGCACTTCATATATATATATATATATATATATATATATATATATATATATATGTATGTATGTATGTATGGTGTCAACATATATCTCTATCTTCCTTGTCTATTCATGTCGTATATGCATTCTTGGCCTTGTATACTATGATATAACTTTCCTTCACTCCGCCTTTGTATATTGACTAGTGATATACAGTGTGGTACTTCATATATATATATATATATATATATATATATATATGTATGTATATATGTATGTGCGTATGCATGTATGTATAGTGTCCGCGTATATCTTGATCTTCCTTGTCTATTTATATCATATATTTATTCTTGTCCTTGTATACTATTATGTAACTTTCCATTACTCTTCTTTTATATATTGACAAGTGATATACAGTGTGACACTTCATATATATGTATGTATGTATTTATGGTGTCACTTTATATCCCTATCTTCCTTGCATATTCATGTCGTATATGTATTCTTGGCCTTGTATACAATTATATAACCTTCACTCCTTCCTTGTATATTGTCTAGTGATAAACAGTGTGGTACTTTAGATCGTGATTACTACGATGATAGGATAGTTTATCCTTATTTCCTTACTAACTTATTTAAGTTTAGTTTCTTGGATTGTTGTCTGTACTTTATATTCCTGCTTTACATGTTATTTACACTTGCATTATCTTTGGAGCTCAGTCGACCGATGCCTACTGAGTACCATGTGTTTGGTTCTCATGCTATACTTCTGGAGCCTGCAAATCATATATGAGTTCTCACTGTTGTTATGTATGTCGTACAGAGAAGATTTGGATCGAAGAATTAAGGTGGGCTTATAGCGTTTAGAGTATTACTACTTCCCTTTCATGGATTAGACCGATATCTATGTTGTATTCAATAGACGGCCTGTACTTGTATTTATTTTGGATTTCACTTTTTACTCTTATTATTAGAAACTCTTGTATTGATTTTTCCATATTTTGGGGTTGCTTTATTATATTAGTCTTTTTATCATATTTATTTTGCTATTTTCTTTCATTTTTTACTGGTTCATTATGAGATGTTCTAGACTATGAGTTGGTTTACCTTCTAGTGGATTTTATTCGGTACCATCATGACATGAGAAATTGGATCGTGACAAAATTTTTATTTGGAAGAAATCAAAGAAAAGGTAAGAAAAAAAATAAGGACTGAGGAAAGATAAATAAATTTAAAAAATACTAAAAATAAGGTTGACAAAATTAACAAAAAGAAGATAAAATAAAAATCAAAGAAAATAAAAAAAGTAGAAGTTGAGAGGAGAAAGGGAAAAAATAAAGACTGACAAAAAAAGAAAAAAATACAAAACAAAAACTAAAAAAAAGGTTGAGAAATTTTTTTAAGAAAAAAAAAAAAAGTAAAACCAAAGAAAAATAAAAAAAGAAGTCGAAAGGAGAAAAAAAATACAGGTTGAGAATTTTGTTTTTTAAAAAAGAAAAGAAAATATAAAAAATTCAAAGTAAAATAAAAAGGAGAACAAAATAGAAGTTGAAAGATAAATAAACATGGAGAGTTATTTAAAAATATTTGATGTATAGAGGGACAAATATATATTTGTTCTACACATAAAAATAAGAAATGCTAGATTTGTAGCACTTATGTTATGGGGGACAAAAAAACAAAACCACCTCGCTATCGAGCTTTTTTAAACTTTTGATGAAAACTGATGCTAAAGTTTGAAGAAAATAGCTAAGATCAAGTTAAATCAAATTAAGGTCTATTTCAAAGTAGCATTATCTTGGGATTGTGTTCTACCATTATATTAAGATCTCAAATTGAAGGTACACTAACAAATTTGATATATATTTAGAGTATGCAAATGAAAGTTGGTCTACGATGGACAGATCAATTATCGATCCAACAGACGTTATATCAGTCTTTTCTATCAATCAATAGCAAACCAAATATAATAATTAGCCTGGAAAATTAATCATTTGTCTTTCTTATTTTTATTTCCATATTTACAATAATGATTCATTTTACTAACTTTGAATAATGTTAAATTATTTATTGTAGGAACAAAATCATGATAATAGTTGTCTTACTTGTTGATTATTTTGAAAATTGGGTGGATGATAAGAAATCTTGGAGATGGAATTCTCAAAAGGACACTATTAGAACAATGCTTGTGAGTGGTTGAAACACTTTGGCTTTGGACCCTTAGAAAATTTCCATAGTTGAAGCTTATGGACTAAGTACGACTCCAAGGTTTTAGTTGTACCCTTGGATATGACTTAGTAACCCCCTCTCATATGCTAGGAAGTATGGTGGGAGTTACTCACTATCTAATATATGACTTAGCATCCTCATGATTGTATATTAGTGTACAAGTCATACACTACCTAGTCGTATGGAGTGTTGAGTTGGCCTTGTGAAACTATTTTTGGTACGGTTTAGAGATTTGGTTTAGGGTACCATTGGTACCCTTGGGTATGCGTCATATGTGTATGGTCATACCTTGATTCGTGTAGGGGTCCTTGGTGAGTCCTAGGGTACGAGTTAGGGTACCACTCATACCCTGGGGTACGGTTGAGCTAAGGGAGTCATAATTACCTGGGAAGTCACTTTTTAACTTTTACATCAAGGGCTCTATGGATATTTCCCACCCTAAAAAACTTAGTTCTTCTCACAATATAATGTATTGTAGCCTCCTAAAACACGTTTTTTGGTGGATCAAACATTTCAAATATTCCCTCAATTACATTCTTGAAAATTTGGAGGCTAGGGTTCTAAGGGGTGTTCATCTAGAGGCAAAGAGAAGTCAAGTTCTTCCTTGAATCACGTTGTATTAAGGCATGTGACTCTTTCCCTTGTTATTAACTCAGAAACCATGTATTTTAACCATGGATTAAGATTTATAAATGATGATTTTGAAATCAAATGTTAAGGGTTTTGATGGCCTAGTGATGAGTAATGTTTGTTCTTGCTTAGACTTGTGTTTATAGATAATATTGGTGATGATGTGCACATGTACGTGCTTTTTGTTTGTGGTTTAATAAATGGGTCTTGATTAACTCTAATATTTATGATTGGCATAATACATAAATATGACCCTAAACTTGACACCAAATTATAACTTTGACCTTAAACTTTGATAGTGCACAAATATGACCTTTAACTATTCAAAACTGCACAAATATGACATCTGATCCTATGTGTCAAAATGCGTGTTGTACACACAAAACTGGGCACATCGGGCTAATAATTTAAGTGTTCCAACAGTAAAAATAAGGGTAAAATAACTATTATGCCCTTACTAATTCCTTTTTATATATTTAAATGACTTTTCATTATTATTTTATTATTATTTTCATCTCAAAGATGAAACTATACTAATAATAAATTAAAAATTATAGTTTCAATAAAAAGTTATTAAATTAAAGTTATTAAATTAACATTTTTAAATTAACGTTATTAAAATATTATTAAATTAACATTATTAAAATATTATTAAATTAACATTATTAAAATGTTATTAAATTAACGTTACAAAAATGTTATTAATAAAATGTTATTAAAGGCAGTAGTCGCAGTTTATTAAATTAACGTTATTAAATTAACGTTATTAAGAAAATGTTATTAAGGGCAGTAATAGTAATATATTAAATTAACGTTATTAAAACATTATTAATAAAACGTTATTATTATAAAAATTTTATTAAAATATTATTATTAGTAATATTAATAATAATAATAATAATTAGTTGTAGTAGTAGTAGTGGTATATTGCTAGAAGCAATAATAGCACATAATATGTAGAAATAGTAGTAGTAGTAGAATAATAATAATAATAATAATAATAATAATAATAATAATAATAATAATAATAATAATAATAATAATAAGCAAAATGACATTGTGTTAACTTATAGAAGCAAAACGATGTCGTCATTGTGTTAACTTATAGAAGCAAAACGATGTCGTTTTAAGTTTTTAGATCAAAAGTCCTCCCAGTCAGCCCTTTTAATGATATGGTACCGTGTGAGTGGATTACATACCCACGTAAGCACAAGTGAAACCCATGCATGGAGGTTGCAAAATCGGAGGTCATATTTGTTCAGGTTTTGAATAGTTAAAGGTCCTATTTGTGCACTGTCAAAGTTTAAGGTCAAAGTTATAATTTGGTGTCAAGTTTAGGATCATATTTATATATACTACCTTTATGATTTCCATTTTGATTTTGACCTTAGTAAAGACATGCCCACAAGGAGTTTGTGAAAATATCTAATCACATGTTGGTGATGTTTTGAACTAGGGCAATGGCACAATAGGTCTGAGTAGTTGGTAAATGGTATTGCAAGACCTTGTAAGCCATATATTAAGTTAATTGCTGACTTTTTAGTTTGACGGGTAGAGGGGTTATAGTCCCTAAACATCAAATAGAACTTGAATTGTATTTGGAACTAAGCATGGTATAGAAACGCTAAAGAAGAGCGGATGGTTTAGTAAGGGTCTTGATGACCATAACTTTAATTGAATGATGAATTGAATTAAGTCATTGGCCTTGTAAAGTCTTTGATTGATGAATACTTCCATGAAGACCTTGTAGTCATACATGTTGTTGAATTGGTTAAATGGGTTGGAGTCCCTAAAGGTTGAATTGAATGGATGTTGATGTATGGA
Organism: Capsicum baccatum var. pendulum; assembly: GCA_030864225.1. Taxonomy (NCBI): domain Eukaryota; kingdom Viridiplantae; phylum Streptophyta; class Magnoliopsida; order Solanales; family Solanaceae; genus Capsicum; species Capsicum baccatum. The sequence continues at coordinate 27,436,266 of CM061558.1, read as the reverse complement.
CAAAGGGTTAGAGTCCCAGTGTCAACTAAAGATAGTCGCGATGGCTTGTGGCTAAATTCCCTTGCCTAATACCGTGGCTTGAGGTTAAAGTCTCTTGCCTAATGAGATGGATTATGGTTAGAGTCCCTTATTTAATATGGATTGAGGATAGAGTCCCTTTCCTAACTTTATGGGTTGTGGTTAGAGTTCCTTGCCCAATAAAGGTGCATGTGGTTAGAGTTCCTTGCCTAATAAGAAAATAAACGTACAAATCTATAAGGATGGAAGGTCAGAGTCCTCCACTTCATAACTCATGATTGAGTTCATCAAGAATTCTCGATAAGTCTTGTTTCCTTTTGGCATGTTATGTACCTACATGTATGCCTATGTATATAAATATGGTTGAATATGATGTTTCGACTTAGTTTTAAATAATGACTCTATTTTCTACTTATCCTTGAGTTACATGCTAGCGCTCCAACCGCTATCCGTATTCGGGCGCTATGTCCCATGCAACATAGGGGCCGGAGCTTCTTCTTCTCTTCCTGTGCAGTGACTAGATGATCGAAGCAGTTCATGTGTTGACTTTAGAGTGGTGAGCTTTCCTACTCCAGAAGTCATACATTTTATAGTCTCTTATCTTTGGTCGTAGAATTATTTAGACTTGGTTTGGATATTATCCGGGGCTTGTCCCGACATATATATAGACATCTGATTTGTATAGAGGCATTATGGATAACAATGGACTTGGGTATGTTGGTTAGTACGTTAATGTATATAAAAGTTTTAGACATTGTCTGAGTTATGATATTAGTTTTGTTTTTGCTATCTTGATTTATGATCGGAGTTCATCCGACACTTGTGGATTAGGGAATGGTTAGGTTAGGATAATAGGGAAATCTTCGGTCCATATTGGGCTTGAGATGTCCATACGACATGGCCTGGTTTTGGTTCATGTCAAATTGGAATTAGAGACTAGGTTCATTTTCAGTTGGGAGTCCACAAAGTCATGTCAAGTAGAGTCTCTTTTATCGATGTATATCACACCACACTTATAAAAGAGGGGCTACGGGACATTTAGGAATTTTTCCCTTTCTTATGTTTCAGTATCGAATAATAACATCTAAGATCTTGGATTTCTCTGATTTATGTTTGCTTATCTTTTAGATAATGCCTCCAAGGAGATATGAAGTTTAGGCAAACACCTCAGTCTTAACTGAGGGACCTATGGACAAAGCTCGTCTAACTTTTGAGGTCCATGCATGGGTAAGGTGTCATACCCCAAACTTTTTTCTAGCTTAAATTTGTTTCTAAAATGTCAACGGATGTCTTCCAAAATAATTAATATTTGTTTCACATAGAATTTTTTAGATTTCAACTTTTCATTGTGTGAAAAATTAAATAAGCTTTCCATCGATACCAAATTCGCCCAAATTCGACACTCGGTGAAGAAGTTAGAGCATGTTTAAATTGACAGTGTGCCTACTGGGCAGTCACCGCATCGCGGTGAAGGATAATTTCATAATTTTCACTTTCTAGTGGACCACCATAATGTTGGCACGTCACGGCAAGGTCCAAATTTCTATTTGTCAATTTCCAGTGGACCTCCGCGATATTGGCACATTGCGGAGAGGTTTATTTTCCCAATTGTCAAATTCCAGTAGCCTAATGTGATAGTGGCACGTTGCTCCGAAGGAAAAATGACATTTCTATAGGGAACCACGATGGTGGCGCATCGCTTTGAAGTTCCAGGTCCCAAGTGTCAAAATTCAGTGGGACAATGTGATAGCTTCGCCTCGCAGAGACCCATTAAATCGGGACCCCAGTTAGTTTTTTCAGTTTCATTTAGAAGTTAAAAGTGGTATTTTGGACATTTCCCAGCACCTAATTCCGTCCAAACATAATATTTAAGGCTATTAGAAGCATCTTATGACTTTTTTCTCAAAATCTCTCTCAACCAAAAACCCTAAGCTTCAACAATCAACTTAAAGAATCCCAAGATTCCACCATCCTTTTTCCAAATTAATTTAAGATTCAAGATTCCCAACACAAGAATTCCAAAAACCATCATTCAAGAGAACAAATAGAGTCTCAAAATCAAGGTTGTTCATCTAGTTCATCATCCAAGGTGTGTGGGGTTTTGAACAAGGATAAACCTTTCATCCTTGTGCCCAAAACTTAATTATGGTTTCAATTTTACTGAATATTCTATGATTTCCCATGAAATTTAAGTTAAGGTTGATACCCAAATCCTCATTATTTTAGTTTATGAAATTAATATGATATTTAAGACTCCATTTTCAATAAATTTACATATGTTCATGTTTGAAATTATAAGATTTGTATTATGAGTTATATATCATTATCTTGACTTAGATTGTTGAAAGATTTTAAGATGATTATTGGGCATAAAGTTTAAATCTGATTATTGATGTTATTACTGATGTGTTAAAGCTTTATACTTTGAGTTCTAAGTACTATTGATGATTTTATAAGTAGATTATAATCTCAAGTCCTATTGACAAGTTTTGATTAGTACTTTCAAAAGGTAAAATTGATATTTTGATCCTAAGCTAAGATAGGAATCCATATTATTCATATGGTTTATGATTTAAAACAAAGAGAAGCATAATTGGTTTTAATTATGAACTCTTGTGCTATTTTAAGGTGGATTTCCTAAAATTTTTGAGCAATAAGTATGGGAGTAGTATTTAGCACTGAGTTGGGTATGATTCCAAGGTCTCATACCCCGGAACTACGAGCCACCATAGGTTTTAAATGTCCATAGTGGGCTAAGATAGTGATTAGTTAAGTTAAGATTCTATTTTGATAGCAAGGGTAAAGCAACTCTCCTCAACGTGGGAAAGACATTGGAATCCATGTTGGCTCACATGGTTTATGTCGGTTAGAAGAAACTCCCTAAGTCCCAAAGTTCCAAGATTTCCAAAGCCCCCAAAATTTCTAAGTTTCAAAAGAAAAGAATGATAGAAAAGCTTTTATAAGACTAAGTGTTATAGCTCACTAGATTTACAAGTATGATTTGTTATACATGATTTTATATTTTGATATTTTAGATTATCAAGTTTATATGAGTCATATACATCTAGCATGCATGTACTTTCTAATTATGATGATGTCTTACTTATGCATTACACCCCCATATACTCAGTACATTCTCAAAGTGCTGATCCACATATATGTCTATGTGGTACATCATTTTACAATATAGGTTCAGGTACTCAGTATCAGCAACGTGAGTTGTTCGAGCATCTCTATCTATGCTCCCACAGTTGGTGAGTCCTCATGATTTGAGGGCCTACTTCTTTAAATTTCCATCTTTCAGAGTAATTGAGTTATCGTTTTTAGTTTTGCCCAAGTCAGTTGGGGGTCTATCCCAATGGATCTCTAGTTCTTTAGTAGTAGAGGCTTGTCGGACTATGAGTTTATTTACATACTTTTAGTATTAGCTATTCAAACAATATCTTTAGTTTATTCAGTTAAGTTTTTGTATGATACAACATTATTTCTTGACTAGTTTATGTTAAAGTAAGGTTCCGACCTAGTAGTAGGATCAAAGGTTTAGCTTGGGGCTACTCGTAGCCTTGAGCATCGTGTGATATCTCGGGATTAGGTTTCGAGGCATTTCACAAGGGATGCGGCATCTGACTTTACTTTTGGGGTTACACCTGTCCTCACTAACCCTGCTTATGAGAGTGACACTTCTACTCAGTCAGCATATGTGGATGCTACTAATGTTGAGTTTCCTTGCTCCATTCACCTCTTGAATTAATTGGTATCTTCTCAATTAAAGTGTGGTTCTCCATCTACTATTTCTTCTCAAGCCACAAGAGTTGGCCAATTCATGATGTTTCACCCTCCGATGTTTACGGGTGTAAAGGTTGAGGAAGATACTCAAAGTTTCATTGATGAAATAGAGAAGATCTTATGGATCATGCATTCTTCAGAGGTTGAGGTTGTCAAGTATAATTTCTACTAATTGAAAGATGTGGCATACTGGTGTTCCAAAGGGTGGGAACTATCGAGAGGTGTGGATGCTAGTTTTGTCATATGGGAGGATTTTTCAAAGGCCTTCTTGGACCGCTTCTTTCCTTAAGAGTTGAGGGAAGTGAAAGTGGAGGATTTTGTTAACTTAAAGCAAGGGAGAATGTTTGTTAAGGAGTATGCCTTGAAATTCTATAAGTTCTCAAGGTATGCTCTAGAGATGGTTTCTAGCATGAGGGTTAGAATGTGTAAGTTGCTTCGGGATTATCCCGTGAGTTGGTGCTTGAGAGCAAGGGCACCTTATTGATCGAAGACATGGACATCTCTCGGTTGGTAGTATATATTCAAAAAGAGGAGGAATAGAAAAATAAAAAAGTTGTGTTTAGTGAAAGACAAAGGAAGAAATTTATACCTTCTGAGCAAAGTGGTAGAAACGGTGGCAAGTGGCTAAGGAAGAAGTGGGGGAGTTTGGATTCTTTCTCCTCAGCTAGTGCTCCTTACCCAAAGACTTTGGGTGATCGTCGGTGTTAGTTTAGTGGTGGGTTCTAGAATCCCTATTCTAGGATAGGGGAGCTCAGTTGATACCAAACAGTCGAAAGATGGCTTAAAACAGCCTACAAAACATTACAGAACAATCCACTAAAACTAGGCACAAAACGGCAACAAGAAAGCAAAACAAACTTAAGAGATAATGGATAAATAACTTGACATAAAGAGAACATGTAAGATAGAAACTAAAGAGTATATTAAACTCAAAAACCCCTACAAACATGTAATCTAACACCAAGTTCTTACGTTGACATAAGAGGGACATTACCACCTCTAAACACCAACGTATCAAGCCAATAATCCAACACGAGTGATTCCACACTCAAGTTGAAACCTAGTTTCGGTTTTGTGCCTCCAAAGAGAGAGGACTTGTGTTTGTTTGTGTCTTATGACTTACAAAATCCTCAAAAAACCAACTAATGAAACCCTATAAGGTTCTATATAATGTGTAAAATGACCAAAAGGCCCCTCAAAGAGTGGGGCACCCATCAAGTGTATAGTGTGGACTGTTTTGGTTCCCTTTTAAGCCTTTCTTTCATACTTCAACAATCTCTTAGCTCGGGTGGACTCTTGACACACTATTACACCACCATTATCGTGGTGGTTATTGTATCATCCTCCCCTTCTTAAAAAGGATTCGACCTTGAATCCAAATAAGTGCACATCCTCATGGCATGAGGGTTTGGGTTAGTAAAATAAACACATCAACATGTCATGCCAAGGTGGGACAAACTTGAAGTATATCCAAGGGTCCTTTTTGTTGAGCATGAAAAGCTTAGTACAAATGGCACAAAGCAAGTGACTAGGATAAACACCAAGAAATAAAGAACATAGGCCGAGACTACTCCTACCATACTCAAAGATAGCACCGGGATCAAATGGTAGAAGTAACCAAGGACCTAGGTCTCGACCTCTCTCTCTTTCCCCTAAGGTGTCGTCCTCTTAGTTAGGCACACCCTCTAGATCACTAGTGGAAATATCATAAGCACAAAGGGGTAGAGAAAGGTGTCACACAAGCCAACTTCAACTATTGTCTCCTTATGCATGTACTTACTAGTTTCAAGTCCATCAACACTAGTATGCTTAACATAGGAAACACATAAAGAAGAAGTAGATGGAATTTCTAAGCATGCACCACATTCTCTTTCAAGAGACTAATCCCCATATAGATATAAATCACCTTGGGCAGCAAAGCGATCACACACAAAAACATTATCACAAGAGCAACTGTATTTCGGGTTTCCTAAACATTCAAGCGATTTAAGGTCATCTTCACCCGATTGACTATTCCTTTTCAAGACTACACATTACCTACCATTAAGAGTACTCTCATCTTCCAAGAAGATATTTACATCTTGAGGAGGAATGTTGTCACTCCATAGTGGGTTAACATATAGTCTATAGACTTCAAGATAAGCCATGCCATCATTCGCACCACTAGGTTCATTAGGAGTGAATGTACCATCTTCACATAAGATATTAGGCCTAAAGAAAGTAGAATCTACCCTAGGGGCAAATTTAGAATACAAAAATTTACTCTCTAAAGGATAACCATCAAGTTCCAAAGAAGTTTCAAACATATGATTATCCCGATGAGCAAGACAAATATTAGATTCCTTACCATAATACAAGCTCTTGAATTCACTTCCATTTTCAATTACATGATTTATATGAGAAAAACTATCAATAAGGAATTCATCATACATCATTCTCAAAGAATCATGCCCTTCTATACTAGGAAAAATCGCAACTACATCCATTTGGCTACTACAAGCCACATCATAACATTCTAAGTTTATAGGAGTGTAGGGGATAGCATTTTTACCTTGCAGCTCACATGAGATACAACCATCATCTTTATATGTTTTGGGGCAGACCACGTTCTCCCTTTGGCCTACCATATGATCCAACCTTTCATTTTCCATAGACAAGTATCGAGAAATAGTGTCAAGGTGGGCCAAAATGGTACTTGTAACATCATTGCCCATGGTTGAAGAGGTTGAAGCCGCGGATTCCATTGCAATTGTACCTACAAACAAAATAAACTCATGAAACAAAAAAATAATTAGTTCATAAACACCTCATGACACTCTCTCTCTCTCTCTCACGTCTTGATCATCTCACACTTGGTTTTATAAGTGTTGCAAGTAGGATTGTAGTTCGTGATGAGTCTACTCCTTGGCTAGAATGGATTCCTTTCTTGAAGAATCAATAAATTAATGTCTGAACTTAAAACAATCAATACTATGATTCAAAAACAATAAAATCACAAAAAATAATGCTAACACGAAGAAACGTAATCAAAAACTAATTTACAACTTTATAGGTAGTTACTAGTTGACAATTAGTATAAGAATCAACAAAAAAAAGAAACTAAGAATAAAAAACAAGAAACTAAGAATCCAAGATTTTGAGCCCTAAGTTTTGGTATTGTACGGATATTGGTGATGTGGCGGTCTAGGATTGGTTGTGGTTTTTGAAAGGTTCTTATTTTTCCAACTTTGAAATTTTTGTTCAATTTTCAATTCCTTAAGAACTGTATTTCGTCCATGGGGAATAAAACATAAATATTGGAGCCCTTTATCACATTCAAAAGGTTTTACTTGTCTTACACCTTTTGTGCAAGACACCTTTTTGAAGGGTTGATGGCCCTTTCCTCTTTTGGACACCTAGAAAAGTGTTCTTTTCCTCTTTTGGTACCAAGTATTTTGTAGATCTTTTTTCCCCCTTCCCCTTTGGTAGTTCTTTGGAATTTTTTTTCAAGACTAATAATGTCTTCACTTCTGTATACTTGGATTTTGGATCAAACAATACTATTGAAGAGCCTTTTTATAATTAGACATAAAAATGGTCTAGAACAATAAGAACTTTCAACAGAAGTTTGAAAACCTGGCCTCACGTTTAACCTTGAACAATCAACAACACCTTTTTCAAGATTACCATAAAAAAATACCAACAACATGAGTTCAAACCATACCTTCAAATTTCAGCCCACAAAAACAACACCAAAATGCACCAACAATGTTAAAGTGTGGAACCACAACAACAATACCAACAAGAATCGTTCAAGTTCAACTTGGATCTTGACTCAATGGTGTTAGTGAAGAAAGAATCTAACATAAGAAACAACAAATCCAGTAAAAATACACCTAGATTTAGAATCAAACTCGACCAAGACAACTACAACAACACCATTTTGGCCAAGACACAAAAATAGACAGATTTGTTTCTTTTTTATTTTTCAGTTTTCTAACCTTTTTTTATTTTCAAGTTTATGAGCCCAAGATTGATCTTGTTCTGCTATGATACCAAATGATACCAAATGTCCCAAATATGGATCAAAAAATCCCTCAAAACATCACAAAATAGTCCGCTAGAACTAGGCACAAAATAGCACCAAGAAAGCAAAACTAACTTAAGAGATAATGGATAAATAACTTGACATAAAGAGAACATGTAAGATAGAAACTAAAGAGTATATTAAACTTAAAAAACTCTACAAATATGTAAGCTAAGACCAAGTCCCTACGTTGACATGAAAGGTACTTTACCTCCTTTAAACACGAACATATCAAGCCAACAATCTAACACGAGTGATTCCACACTCAAGTTGAAACCTAGTTTTGGTTTTGTGCCTCCAAAGAGAGAGGAATTGTGTTTCTTTGTGTATTATGACTTACAACATAATAAAAAAACTAACTAATAAAACCCTAAAAGGCTCTATATATAGTGTATTACAAAATAAAGTGTAAAATGACCAAAAGGCCCTTTAAAGAGTGGGGCGCCCATCAAGTGTATGGTGTGGACTATTTTGGCGCCCTTTTAAGCCTCGGGTAGACTCTTGACACACTCGTACACCTCTATCATCATGGTCATGCTTGTATCATTAGTCTTCTCCAACTCACCCTCCTTGCGAATTTTGTGGTCAGTATCATCGTGGTTAGTATGAGAAAAGGAGGAACAAATATTTTAGTTGTGGTCAGATTGGGCACATACATGTGAGTTCCCCTCTGTAGTGGCTTATTGGACTAAACGGGCCCCTATTTATACTTCATCTACTCTTGCACTGAAGGGTGTTGCTTCTGTTTCTACTTCTATTTTTGCCACCTACATTGGCTGGAAGTGCTTGTATGCAATTATTACATGCTAAGATTCAGAGTCGTCTTCCAATGTTGTCACGGGTATGTTGAAACTTATCTCGTGTGATGTGTATTATATGTGTGATACAGGGTTCACTTTTTCTTTTGTGAACCCATTTATGGCTGTGCATCTTGGTTTTTGTCCTGAGAGTGTGTCAGTTCCTCTTTTTTTTTACCCTGATAGAAGACTCTATGGTTATTAAAGGGGTCTATAGGGTGTGTGTGGTATCTGTTAGTAGTAGAGAAACTCTTATAGACTTGAAAGTGTTGGACATGATTAATTTTTATGTTATTCTGGAGATGGATTATTTGCCCTCATGCTATGCTTTCTCAGATTGTCTGGAGTATAACATCATGATTAATTCCCTAATAAGCCAGTCATTTTATGGGAAGGTGGTTCTTTAATGCCTAAGGGGAGATTTATTTCATATTATAGAGCTCAAAATTTGATCTCTAAAGGGTGTTTGTATCATTTGGTCTAAGTTAAAGATTCTAAATTAGAAGGTTCTCCTCTAGAATCCATTCCCGTTGTTTAAGTTTCTTGAGGTGTTTCCTGATGACTTTCCCGGTATTTCTCCTAATAGAGAAATCAATTTTAGGATTGATATTATTCCGGACACTCGTCCAATTTCTATCCCTCCTTATAGGATGTCTCCGATGGAGTTGAAGGAGCTTGAGGATCAATTGATGGATCTCTTAGATAAAGGTTTTATCCATCCTACTGTGTTTCCTTGGGGTGTTCCCATGTTGTTTGTGCATAAGAAGGATGATTCCCTTTGAATGTACATTAATTATCATTAGTTGAACAAGGTTACCATAGAGAATAAATATTCTCTTCCTAGGATCGATAATTCATTTGATCAACTTTAAGGTGCAAAGTATTTCTCTAAGATTTATCTTAGGTCGGGTTACCATCAACTTAAAACTAGGGAAGTGGATATCCCTAAGACTGCCTTTAGAACCCGGTATGGTCACTATAAGTTCCTAGTCATATCTTTTGGGTTAACTAGTGCCCCCACAGAATTCATGGATTTGATAAATAGTGTCTTCAATCTGTTTTAAGACTTATTCGTTATTATCTTCATTGATGATATCTTGGTCTACTCTAAAAGTGAGGTGAATTATGTCGATCACCTCCGTTCCATATTACAAACTTGGAAGGATTATCATTTGTATGCCAAGTTCTCTAAGTGTGAGCTTTGGTTGAAGGCTGTGACTTTTCTTAGTCATGTTATCTTTAGTGAAGGGATCATGGTGGATCCCTAAGAGGTTGCGGCAGTTAAGAAGTTCTTATACCTGTGACTTGAACTAATAGTCGGAGCTTATTGGGTCTAGACGATTACTATACGAGGTTTATGGAGAGTTTGTTGATGATAGCTTCCCCATTGACCAAGTTAACCCAAAAGAAGGTGAAGTTACTGTGGTCATATATATATGAGGGTAGTTTTAAAAAAAATTAAAGATAAATTGACTTCGGCTCCAGTTTTGACCTTAAACAAGGGTAATGCTGGTTTTGTAGTGTATTGTAATGCGTCTTGTATTGGGCTTGGTTGTGAATTGATGCATCATGGTCGGGTGGTGGCCTACGCTTCTAGGTAATTAAAGATTCATGAGAAGAACTACCCTACTCATGACTTAGAATTGTTAGAGGTGGTATTTGCCTTGAAGATTTGGCATAACTATCTCTATGGGGTTTATGTAGATATATTTTTCAATCATAAGAGCCTTCATTATGTGTTTACTCAGAAGGAGTTGCATCTCAGGAAAGATGGATTAAGTTGTTGAAGGACTGCGACATGAGTCTTCATTACTATCTAGGTAAAGCTAATATAGTTGTTGATGCTCTTAGCAGATTATCCATGGGACGTAAAGCCCTTATGGATAAGGATAAGCGAGAGTTGGTGAAGGATATTCACTGTTTGGCTAATCTTAAAGTTCGTCTCACAGACTCGGAGGATGGTGGTGTATTTGTGAATTAAGTATTGCAGTCGTCTCTTGTTGTTGACATAAAGGAAAAACAAATGTTGGATCCTAATTTGATAAAGTTTAAGAGCAATGTAGGGTCAATAACAGATTATCGACTTTATAATTGGTGGTGATGGTATCTTGAGGTACCAAGGTAGGCTATGTGTTCCCCATGTCGATGGTTTGAGAGAAAGGATTATGGCCGAGGCTTATGAATCTCGGTAATCGATTTATCCCTATTCTATGAAGATATATCATTATTTTAAGAATTTGTATTTGTGGAACAATATGAAATAATATGTGGCTAGCTATGTGGCTAAGTGTATGGCATGTCAACAAGTGAAAGTTGAACACATGAGGCGTAAAGGTTTGTACGAAGATGTTACATTGACTGAATGGAAGTAGGAGGTGATTAATATGTATTTCATTACCGGTCTCCCCTAGTCTTAAAATTAATGTGATTCTATTTGGGTCATTGTGGATAGGATGACCAAGTATGCTCACTTTTTTCCGGCGGGGACTAATTACTCGGCAGAGGATTATGCAAAGTTATATCTCATAGAGATTATGAAATTGCATGGTGCTCCAATTTTTATCATATCAAATCAAGGTACTCCATTCTCATCTTACTTTTGGATGTCATTTAAAAAAGGTTTAGGGACTAAGGTGTGCCTTAGTACAGTTTTTAACCTGCAGATGGATGGACAAGTTGAGAGCACCATCTAAACACTGGAAGATATGTTATGTTCTTGTGAGATTGATTATGGTGGTAGTTGGTATGACCATTTTCCTTTGATTGAATTTGTCTATAACAATAGTTACCACTCCAGAATTGGTAGGGCCCTTTTTGAGGTGTTGTTTGGTAGGAGATGTCGTTCTACTATTGGATGGTATGAAGTTAGTGAGGGTACGTTTCTTGGCTTCAATTTGATTCACTAAGCCTTAGAGAAGGTGAAGGTGATTCGTGATAGACTGAAAACCACTCAAAGTCATCAAAAGTACTATGTGAATGTGAGGCATGAAGATTTGGAGTTTAATGTGAGGCTTAGGGATTTTTAAAGGTATCTTCGATGAAGGTAGTGATGCAATTTGGAAAAAGGGAAAGTTTAGCCCCAGGTATGTTGGTTCCTACTTTATTTTGAAGAGGGTTTGCAATGTTGCCTAAGAGTTAGAGTTTCCTTCTAGTTTGAACTCAATCCACCTAATTTTCCATGTTTCTTTGTTGCGTAAATATATGGGTAATCCTTCGTTGGTTGTTCCCTTGGAGGATGTAGGAGTTTTGAACTCTTTGTCCTATAAGGAGGTCCCAATGAGGATCTTGGATCGGCAAGATTGCTGGTTGTTAACAAAAGAGGTGGCTTCGGTGAAGGTTCTATAGAGTAACCAAAAGTCCAGGAAAGCTATTTGGGAGGCAGAAGAGGACATAAAGTCCAACAACCGTCATTTGTTTTCCATTTTGAAAACCCATTCTTGAGGTATGTGTTAATCTTCTTAATTTGATTTTTGTCTTTGGTAGACAATGAGTTCAAGTCCCTAATCTTTGAATTAAGAAAGTATCTTTGATAAATAATGGGTTTGAGTCCCAAAGACGATAAAATGAATGTTAATTGATAATGACCGTGGCATGTTCCTTATCCATGTTGTATGTCTTAATTTATATCTTGATTAAAGGGTATCATTTGATGTGTAATAATTTGTTTACTATTCTTTGTGCTTACCTTACCCGTCATTCGAAGACGAACAATCCAAGTGGGGGATAATTGAAACACCTAGTCTTTGGACCCTTAAAAAATTTCCTTAGTTGAAGCTTTTGGACTAGGTACAACTCCAGGGTACTAGTCATACCTTGGATATGACTTAGTGACCACCTCTTGTATTCTAGGCAGTATGGTGGGGGTTACACACTTTCTAAGATATGACTTACCCTCCCCATGGTCGCATATTAGGGTATGAGTTGTATACTACCTAGTAGTATGGAGTGTTTTGTTAGCCTAGTAAAACGATTTTGGGTACGATTTAGGTATACGGTTTAGGGTACCATACATACTCTTAGGTATGAGTCATGTTTGTGTGGTTGCACCTTGGTCCGTGTAGGGGTCCTTGGTGAGGCCTAGTGTACGAGTTAGGGTACCACTCATACCCTAGGGTACGGTTGAGCTAAGCGAGTCGCACCCACCTAGGAAGTCACTTTTCAACTTTTAAGTCAAGCGCTCTATGGACGTTTACCACCCTAAAAACCGTAAGTCCCCTCACTATATAATGTATTTTAGCCTCCTAAAAAATATTTTTTGGTGGATCAAACATTCCAAATACTCTCGCAATCAGATTCTTAAAGATTTGGAGGCTAGGGTTCCTAGAGGTGTTCATCTTAAGGAAAAGAGAAGTCAAGTTCTTCCTTGAATCAATTTGTATTATGGCATGTTAATCTTTTCTTTTTATTAACTCAAAAATCATGTATTTTAACCATGGATTAAGATTTGTAAATGATGATTTTGAAATCAAATGTTAAGGATTTTGATGCCTAGTGATGAGTAATGTTTGTTTTTGCATAGACTTGTGTTTATACATAATATTGGTGATGATTCACACATGTGGGTGCCGTTTATTTGTTGTTTAACAAATTGGTCTTGATTATCCCTAATATTGATGATTTCTATTTTGATTTTGACCTTGGCAAATACATGCCCACAAGGTGTTTGTGAAAATCTCTAAGAGAAATATCTAGTCACATATTGGTGATGTTTTAAACTAGTGCAATGGACCAATAAGTGTGAGTGGTTGGTAAATGGTATTATTAATACCTTTTAATCCATGTATTGAGTTAATTGATTACTTTGTGGTTTGATGGATAGAGGGGTAAAAGTCCCTAAACATGATGTTGAACTTGAATTAAGTTTGGATCCAAGTGTGGTATAGAAAATCTAATGAAGAACGAATGGTTTAGTAAGGGTCTTGATGACCATAACTTGAATTGAATGATGAATTGAATTAAGTCATTGGCATATTAAAGTGTTTGATTGACGAATGCTTCCATGAAGACATTGTGGTCATACATGGTGGTGAATTGGTTAAATGGGATGGAGTCCCTAAGGGTTGAATTGAATGGATGTCCATGTGTGGACAAAGGGTTAGAGTCCCAATGTCAACAAAATATATTTATGATGTCTTGTGGTTAAAGTCCCTTTCCTAATACCATGGCTTATGGTCAAAGTCCCTTGCCTAATGACATGGCTTGTGGTAGAGTCCCTTGCCTAAATATGTTGACTTGTGGTTAGAGTCCTTTATTTAATACGGGTGGAGTTAGAGTTTCTTACCAAACTAGATGGCTTATGATTAGAGTTCCTTACAAATGAAGGTGTATGCTGTTAGAGTCCCTTACCTAATAAGAAAATAAATGTACAAATCTATAAGGGTGGAAGGTCGAAGTCCTACACTTCATGACTCGTGATTGAGTGCATCAAGAATGCTTGCTAAGTCTTGTTTCCTTTTGGCATGTTATGTACCTACATGTATGCCTATGTATATAAATGTTATTTAATATGTTGTTTTGACTTGGTTTTAAATTATGACTCTATTTTCTCCTTATCCTTGAGTTATATGCTAGTGCTCCAACTGTTATACATCTTCGGACCCTATGTCCCCACTCGACATAGGGGCCGAAGATTCATCTTCTCTTCCTAAGAAATGACCAGGTGATCAAAGCAGTTCGTGTGTTGACTTTGAAGTGGTGAGCCTCCATACTCTGAAAAGGCATACATTCCATAGTCTCTTATCTTTGGTCGTAGACTTATTTTGACTTAGTTTTGCTATTGTCGGGGACTTTTCCCGACATATATTTAGACATCAAATTTTTATAGAGGAATTGTGGATGAATGTGGACTTGGGTATGTTGGTTAGTATGTTAATGTAAATGAAATGTTTAGACATTGTCTAAGTTAAGATATTAGTTTGTTTCTTCTATCTTGATTTATGGTCGGAGTTCATTCACACTCATGCATTGGGGAATGGTTAGGTTAGAATAACGGCGCGATCTTTGATCCATGTTGGGATTGAGATGCCCATACGACATAGCCCAATTTTGGGTCATGTTAGTGGAGATGTTACAGTTGATAAGCTCATGAAAACTATTATTATAAGAGGTGAACTAACTTACGGACATGACCTTATTTGTGTCAAGTATATGACTAATGTAGGGGGTTTCAAAGGACAAAGCACCACCTACTGAGATCATTAATGATGAAGATGTATAAATTTATTTGAATAATATAAATAGTGAAGGTGGCACGCCAATTTTACAATTTTACTCAATAAAAAAATCTTTGTGGTTTGAGAAACCCCTAATATGAGAATTAAAATATCCCATGCACAGTGATTATTTTCATGGAGAAAGAGAGACTGATAGTTATATGGAAACAAATAATCATACTGGGTAGGATGTTCTCCCTTATAGAGTCGAGAAAGAGGTTCCACGTGATAGCGAGGATGTCTTTCTTACCGATTTGTAAAAGAGGTTCCACGTGATAACGAGGATGTTCTTTCTTACTGAGTTGAGAAAAAAGTTCCAAGTGATAACGAAGATATTCTCCCTTGCAAAGTGGAGAAAGAGGTTCCACTTTGATAAGGAGGATGTTATCTCTTGAGAAGTTAAGAAAGACGTTGCACTTGATAATGAGGTTGATGATGTTCAATTGCCTGAATAATTAAGGATACAATAATTAAAGCACATCATAGCTATACTTTTTTTATGGTTCAGGTTTTCATAAAATATATCAATTTCTTATCAAAGAAGATACAATAACCAAACTAAATATTATTGCAATCAAATAGGGTTTTGAATTTACCACAAAGAAATCTAACAAATCATTAGTACTCGTTGATTGTGTAAAGAAACACTACAAGTGGAGGGTTCGTGTTGTTAAATATATTAAATCATATGCTTGTCATATCACCAAGTATGTGTCTAATCACTCTTGTGACTTGAGATCTATATCTAGAAGATATAGGCATGATTATGCCAAACTTATTACAGAACTTACCAAAGAGAGGTTTAGAGAAGGACAAGGTCCTATATAAAAAGAAATAAAGAACATTATGATTAAAAAGTTTGGTTCTGGTGTTAGTTACTGGATATGTTGGAAGGTCAACAAATCGCACAAAATATGTTAAGGGGAACACCTGAACACGGATATGCAAAATTTTAAGCATATCGGTACAGGATTGAAAAAGTAAATGAACATAGCTTTACATCTTTGGAGGTTTAGCAAGGCAGAATTTAATACTTTTTTCTTGCATAAGAGGATTTAAGAACATAATAAATGTTCTCACTATTTATGGTACTTCTTGATGGGTCAATTTGGTGGTGTAATGCTAATTGCAAGTGGACAAGATAGTGAAATAAAATATATTATGTATCTTGGGTTGTCGTTGTCTCTAAGAATGAACTTTCTTATACTTTGTTTTTTTGTCAAGTACTCAATCTAGTACCAAATACATCTGAGTTGTCCATCATATCTGTAATGACATAATTTTTTGTGATTTATGTGAACTATTCATTTTTATGTGATTTGACTATTTTACCCCTTCCCGGGGTTGCATTGTGGTATTTTTAGGGTATGGGGATGATTGACATTGTTCCTACTATATTTTAGTGTGATTTGTGTAAGATTGTAGTATTTAGTGGTTATGAAAGCTTATTATTTAACTTGGATCAATATTTATTGATCCGCGCATATAATGGCAAAATAGATTATGCTAACCGATCCAAAACGTCGATTTAGGTTGGTAACATGGTCAGTGTGGTTTTATGTCCTTCATCACTCATTTTGAACCTTGATTTGAAAAGTTTTGAAATTGGATTTCAAGGGTCAAATTTGTGAAAATGATGTTTTTTCAAAAATTTGACATCTCCAATGAGTTCGGAGAGCCGAATTTAGTCTAGCATCATAGTTTGTTTGCATTTTTGGGATTCCAGATGAATCCCGAGTGGTCTGCGGAGACTCAAAATTTGCCAAGTCTCAATCTGGTGCACTGCTTAAGTGACTTGTCTTGATAGTTTGTCACTTAAGAAACTTGTATTGATAGCCTAAGTTGATAGCCTAAAGGACTATCACCCAAGTAAAATGGTCACAAGATGCAAAAATCAGCAAGCACACAAAGAGAAACAACACACTAGAAGGATATGAAGAAGAAGAATTGCATAAATGTAAAGATAGTAGAAAAACCCTTACTTCTACTATGTGATTAACAAAAGGAGATGTATAAAATCTCCAATCAAACCTTACTAATGGAAGCTTAAACCACTCTCTTAGGTGACCCAAAGGACTTACACTTCCTCAAGCACACCTTTCTTTCCAAATAACCCAATAAAAGTGAAAAACCAATTCCAAATGCATTAAAGGTTCAGATTTTGGTTTTCCTCTCTTAATGAGAAGGAGAAGACTACAATCTAACACTAAGATTACAATCTAAAAAGTCACTAAATTCATTATGTAAAAACTAATTAAAATAGAAGGCTACTTGTCTATTTATATTTATTACAAACAATGACAAAAATACCCGTAATGGAGGGTGCTCTTTTGGAGTGTAAAAAGAAGTCATTAAAAGACAAGAATGCCCTTAATGAACCCCCAAATAGATATGGATTTGGAGTGTATTTCAAAGTCCCTCTTCAAACTTTAGCATATACACTCCAATAGGTGATCGCATGACACAATCACAAGCTTCTAAATTTATAAACATTGCTTGAAGACCATGTAACTGTTTAACTTAAATCCTTGTGAAAGGTCTTGTTCTCTTGGTGCTTCTCATGCTTGTATCATCCTCTCCATTTTGAAGAGAATTTGTCCTCAAATTCACACCTTGCAAAACCAAAGAAAGGGAAAACAAACACACATTCCTCAGGGGAGGAGGGTTAGCATTAGTACCATAAGTTATATAGACAAGCCAAGGTTGTTCACTTTTGATATACATCCATATATCGTTAGTATTTGTCATGAAAAACTTGGAACAAAGAATATAAAGGAAGTGAATAGCTTTAACACTAAAAGGGAATGAATATGACCAGACGTTACTCCACCCAGATCCCTAAGGAACTCTGGGATCAAATGGAAGTAGAAGACAAAGGTCTAAGCTGAGAGATGCCATTCCTTTCACTAGTCTATCAAACCAAGAGGGTTACATATTTGAAATAAAACCAACAATCTTTTGTAATGATAATAAATACTTACTACAAGCATCACAAAAGACATGGTTAAGAGAGACATCAAGGAAAAAGGAATGCAATCCGAAACACAACCTTTCCTACCCCAATAGTATACCAGGATCAAATGGAAGAAATAGACAAGAATCTAAGCCGAGGTTAGACATTTCTCTTACTAGAGAATCAAACCCACAATTACCCAAGGAATTTCTCACAACTTTGATCTACACATGGTCACTATGAACAAGACTAATATCAAGACTTTCATCATACAAGTTCAAAGGACCATACTCATTATCTAGATCAACATTACAAGCACCAACATCTCTTGAGAGATTTCAAGCATATCATTCACATGTTTAAGTAGTGGGTTATTCTTACGAGCACATTTATCATTACACACAACAAGAGAAATACCAAGAAAAAAAAGACGTACTTCTACACTATGTAAACCCAAATTCACATCACCTTGGCTACTAATAGACACATCACAACATTTTAAACTTAAAGGAGTGTAGAGCGTACCAATTTCACCTTGATTTCTACTAGGGCAGCCCACTTGTTTTTCACAATGGACAACTAGTGTGTGAATACTCTTTTCTCTTGGTAATGGAACCTTATTCAGTTTATTATTGCTAGCACTAGATGGACACAAATTGTTCTTACGAAAAGAATCGATTTTGTCATATAAAGGATCAACTAGTGCTTTCGTACTCATAATAAGAGCTTGGTACCTATGAAACCTAACAATATAAAGAGCATTTAAAAAGTAAGATTCATACTCTCATACTCTAAGAAATTTCAAAAGTAATCCACCTTGGCCACTACTAGCCACATCACCACAATTCAAGTTTCTAGGAGTGTAGAGAATAGCTTTGTTACCTTGTAGATCATTGGAAGTGTGTTTTCCATCCTTTTTAGCCTTATGGCAGCCTTCATTCTCCTCATCACAATGGAATACTTCAATTTTTCCCTTTGGACTCAATTCTTCTTCACTTGTCCCAAAATGGGGACTTTCGGCCAAGGACTTTAAGGGAACTTCCTTGGGCTTCTCCTCGGGACTTCTAGAGTATTGAACCTGCACATGAGAAGAGAAAATTCTAGTATTTGGGTTAGTTAGTAATAAGGATTCTTTGTGGACAAGATCCGCAATCAAGCATTTCTTTCCCTTTCCAACTTCACTACCCATGGTTTTCTTTTTCTTTTCACTTTTTTTTTACATCCTCCTTGTACCGCACCATTCATTTTCTCTCCATCTTGAGGCTTAGCCTCACTCTCCTTGGGTGATAACTCTCCCATTTCTCCTACTTGGATGTATTGAGTTCGGTTTAGGGAATTTTGGAGAGGGGGAACCGAATTTGGTTGATGATGGGTTTGGATTTGTGCCATGGGATTTTGTGGAGTGTAGGGTCTTTGGTCAAGTGGATTTGGGACTTGGTGGTTTGAATTTTGTGGAGTTTTTTGTGGGCATAGTTTATCAACCCCTGCTTTCAATCGAGCCACACCACCCTTCAAACCATCCAAGTTACTCTTCATATCTCTCCTCAAAGCATCATTATTATCCTCCATTATTTGGGCAAATGCCTCAAACCGAGCCATCAAGGCTCCAATAGCATCATTTCCCAAAGGTTGGGAAGTAGTACCTTTGGTTTACATGGCAAATGTACATAAAAATAGAAATAATATCAAGCAAAACAACATACAAAATGAGCAAAAAAGTTAGTTCAAAAGCCTCACTTCAATCACACTCTACCATACCTCACACATGGCCTCACAAATGTTGCGGAATCGGCAATACTTGGCACGTTACTTGAGAGGTAAGAAGCTTTGGTACAAAATCAATATTTTTTTTGAAATGACTCAAATAAAGTGACTCACAAACTTAAACCAACAAATTAATACGACTTCAAAACGAGAAAACCACACAAAAAACCTATGACACAAAATAAATGAACTCTAGAGTAATTACCAAACCTAGTAGGTACTTACTAGTTTGCTAATTAGTGATAGAATTAGCTTAAAAGAAACTAGAATTACAAATTAAAAACTAGGAAAATTTAATTTTAGAGATGAATTTTGGTTGATCACAAGTGATAACGTGGCACTACATGGTTGTTTTTCACTTTTTGAATTTTCAATTTTCCAAAACCTTATCTCTGCCAATCACTACCCTTTGGGAAGGAGAGTTTTGGATTTGAGGGTGTAAGGATACAATTTATAGCTCTTTCAAGTCTTCAATTGAAATGGAAAAGAATTGGTCCCCCCTTGTACTTGCAAGTGTACTTTGTTCTCCCCTTATCCCCTCCTTCTTTTGGAAAAATGAAATATTCTTGGAATATGATTTTGGACTAATAATTTTTTTCACTCTCTTTATTCCCTCTTTTGGATCAAACAACACCTTTGAATATTCTTCTTCACTAATATATGAAGACCATGGATTAACAAGATGAATATTCAAGTGTTGACAAAGTTTGACCAACAAGCAAATGAACTCCAAATCTGATTTTTTTTTTGTAGATCTAGGTTCCTTAGGCCAAAAAAAGCTCAAGCCACTAAAAATCATCCAAAAAATTCATTCAAATATCAAGACTCAATTTCGAATCTTAGCCCAAAAGCTTCAAAAACACTATAGCCATAGTGGATCTTAGCACAAACTCAACCAAACTTCACTCGAAAAGTAGATCTAGACACATTTAGTGTTTGAGAACTAGAATATAACACTATATACTATCAAATCAAGATAAAAATTAGTAGCTTTAAGTTGTGAAATTTGGATCTACTACCAAACAACAAGACAACACACAATTTTTTTGACTTAGAGTTGTGGGAACACCTCTAATACATGGCTATTGATACCAAATGATGGCCTAAACGACTATCACCCAACGAAAATCGACACAAGATGCAAAAATCAGTAAACACACAGAGAAAAAAAACACACTAGAAGGAGATAAAGAAGAAGAATTGCATAAATATAAAGATAGTAGAGAGACCCTTACTTCCACTATGAGATTAACAAAAGGAGATGTATCAAATCTCCAATCACACCTCACTAATGGAAGATCAAACCACTCTCTTAGGTGACCCAAAGGAATCCCACTTCCTCAAGCACACCTTTTTTGCCAAATA
Source organism: Capsicum baccatum var. pendulum (assembly GCA_030864225.1). Classification (NCBI taxonomy): domain Eukaryota; kingdom Viridiplantae; phylum Streptophyta; class Magnoliopsida; order Solanales; family Solanaceae; genus Capsicum; species Capsicum baccatum. The sequence goes on along the minus strand of CM061558.1, from coordinate 27,415,305 downwards.
ACCCAATACAAGTGAAAAACCAATTCCCAACGTATTCAAGGTTCAAATTTCAATTTTCCTCTATAATCTAACACTAATATTAAAATATATAAAGTCACTCAATTCATTATGTCAAAACTAATGAAAATAGAAGGCTAATTATCTATTTATACTTATTACAAACAATGACAAAAATACCCTTAATGAAGGGTGCTCCTTTGGAGTGTAAAAGACAAGAATGCCCTTAATGAACCCTCAAATAGAGATGGATTTTGAGTGTATTTAAAAGATCATCTTCATACTTTAGTATATACACTCCAATAGGTGAACTCATGACACAATCACAAGCTTCGAACTTCATAAAAATTGCTTGAATACCATATAAATCTTTGGATTGACTCCTTGTGAATGGTCTTGTGCTCTTGGTGCTTATCATGCTTGTATCAAAAGTATTGCCTAAGTGACACCAGCCTTGCCTAAGCAACTATCGCTTAAGCAATACCTTGGTGGATTATATCCCCCATTTTTTAGACTTGGAGCTTGGAGTTTTGAGTTTTTTGGAAATTTATTCCTTTTTAGCTTGGGTAAGCTCCAAAAATCCTATTTTAATTATTTTTATTTTATTATTATGGCCTAAATCTCATTAAAACTTGAATTTGAAAGTGGAAATTTAGAGATTTTGTCCTGAAAGGCCTATACTGGTATTTTCTTGATTTAAACCCTAATTCCAACTTATTTTCACTAGGATTTCATCTATAAAGTTCCTTTAATCATGGAAAATATTGTTTTGGAAAAAAAAATTAGTTTTACCCTTCTCTTTTGAAAACTCATTTTGGGGGTCCATTTTGATCCCAACCCATAAATGAATAATATGGGTATAATTGGCTTCCTTTTAATGCTTAGATTCTATATTTATGTGTTTTAGCTAATTTCAGGGCCAAGTGAGAGGCAAAATCTTGGGGTTAAAGGTTTGTTTGTACTGATTTTAATATCGAGGTAGGTTTTGTCTTAACTTTCTTTAGACTAGGATGGGTAGTTAACATGGATATAAATCCTATTAAGGGTGCGGGAACCAATCATGAAAATGGTCATATTATTATGTTGTACACGTGTGAGGGACTATATTATTGTAAATTGGTGGTTTTTAGACATTACTTGCTATATGTGACTGTGTGGGGTATTATATGATGTTGTTGGCCTTGTTTATGTATATTCAATTATATCTCTTCGACATAAAAAGCCTAAAATTGGAGTTTATGTGGTATCAATGACATATTATTGTGTATTTTACTCTATTAGCATATGGATTACATTGGATTAATAGATGATTGGACTACATAGTGGATTGTGGGTCACATGGTTGGTATATTGGTTGGTTTTGGAAATTCTCATCTGGTTGATTATGAGCATTACATTCTCAAATCATATACATTCATAAAACATCGGTACCACTGTGGAAATACTTGTAATATTAGCTTTTTCTAACAAAAAATATGGCATTTTTAAAATGCTTTACTGATGGATGTACAGGAGAGAAAACCCCTTATGGGTCCTACCTGGAAGCACAACTTAGTAGGTGTATACGAAGGTTGTGCGACAACCTCAAGCGTCACTTCATCATCATCATTATCACCTTCATTGCATTTCATATATTTTGTGCTTATTTTGTATTATGTTATTACCCTTGATGTGAAATCTTTCTATTGTACTTCTTTCTTCTACTTGTATTTGATATATGTGTACACTTGTATTTCCTTCTAGTATTTATGTATGGTATATTTATATATTGTAGAAAATTTAGTTGAGATGGTGTGGGCTATCATTTTTGACATTTTATGATTGAAGGTGAGGTACCTATAGTTTGTATTTTATATGCTTTATTTCTACTTTTCTCAATTGGAATGTGATACCTACTAAGTACAAGTGGACTATACTCATCTCTATTGTGCTCTTTCAATGTAGATCTAGGTATGAGTGCACCGCATGACAGCAGATTCAGGCGGTACTTGGAGTCTGTTTGAGGTAACGGTTGACCTTCTATCTCTTTTTACCTAGATTATGTATTATTTGTATTCATAGAGAGATTTTGATCCTTATTGGACTATCATTGTATTTTTTGACATTCAAGATACATTTAGTAGTTCTTATACTGTGACACCAGGTTATGGGATTTGTATGGTATCTTTATTATGTATTTATTGCTTTCACTATAGATGTGTGGTATGACTCCATCCTAGGTTTATTGCCTTGGGTTTTTATATGATATCTCATTTCATATTAGTTTGGGTAATAGACTTGATTTTCAAGGCTTGCCACGACAAGGGCCATCATGACCCTTAGTTTTTTGGTCATGACAAATCAGTCTCAGTGCAACCAGGTTCTTGTTGGTCTCATCAGTGTAAGAATAGGGTATCAAGTAGAGTCTTGTAAATCAAAATGTAGACATCTATATCTATCTTTGAGAGGCTATAAGATATTTTTAGAACCTTTTTTATTTTGTTCCTTATCATACAGATTCTTTCATACCTTGTGTTCTAAGTCATATTTCTTTTTTTTCATAGATAGTGAGGACTAGATCCCATGATTCTTAGAAATATAGCATTATCATTTAAGAAGAGAGCTCAGTTTGGAGGGCGAGTTACAAGCTATGAACGTGCTCGAGGTAGTGGACAGGCATAAGGATCTAACCCATCTAGAGGTAACAATAGAGGGTTATCCCTTGATCCCTGAGTTGAGCATGCAAGAGAAATGGGACCTACTCTGATTCCACAAAGTTCTTCTACCCTAATCTTGAAGTGGTTGTTGATTTACTTGCTGACCCGCTTGGAGGGTGATCTTTTGAATACAATTGATATTCCTCTATCTTTGAGTATTGTACCTCTATCTATGCTAGATTTTTCCTATAGTGTTCCTCTAGTTTTAAGTGTGGATACTCCAATGCTACCAACATCTGCTTATGGTACTATATAGAATCTAGATGATGTTCCTCCTTCAGTGCTTGCATCTAGTATTATAATTTGAGAGTAGGATTTTAGGCTTTATCTATGTTACCTCCTCATATAGGATCTCAACCAGCTAGATTCACTATGTCTCCTATTATTATGAGTACAGTTATGTCATCTTAGGGTCAGAAAAGGTTTTAGAGATTCACTCATTTGGGTCCTCCTAGGTTTAGTATTACTATAGGTGAGAATGCCTATGAGTTTTAATTGACTATCTTAACAAGTTGTATAACCTTATTTTCTTGAGTCCCATGGGGTTACTTTTACTACCTACTCTTTGAGAGATGCAACCACTGGTTGGAAGAGGTCACTTGTTAGCTACAAACCTCTTGGTTTGCCAAAGATGACTTGGGATTAGTTTGAGGAGGATTTTTTGGTTGGGCTTATGACTTAAAGACTAAGTGATCATATGAGAGATGATTTTGATCACCTGGAGCATGGATACATGACTTTTGTAGAGTATGAAGAATGCTTTCATGACTTGTCTAGATATTTGTATGCTAGTATTACCATTGAGTTTTAGAAGGTTCAAAATTTTTTGAAGCGGTTGGATGTTTCTCTTCAATTAGCCACGATTCAAATGGTAGTGTATATGGCATTATTTCAGAATATAGTGGATTATGCTAAGATGACTAAGTTTGTTCTTCGAGAATCTTAGGGAGGCATCAAGAGGATGCACCATCAGGGCAAGTTTAGAAATAATACTCTTCTAGGTAGATATTTTAGAGGCTTTCATAGGTCTTATACTAGAAAACTGCAAGAAGCATTATGGGGTTTGGGTAGTGGGTCTTCTATTTTAGTAGCTTTGAGTGGTCGTTCTAACTTAGCAGTATCTTCTCTTATTAAGTCGGATTGTAAGGAGTACTTTATGTGTGATTAGGTTTTCTATATGGCCAAGGACTGTCACTACTATGTTTTTAAGGATACTCATATATCAACAGTGAGAGGTAGAGGTTTTACTAGAGGTGCGCGAGGCTGTGGTAGTGTAAAACATCCTAGGTTTTGGCCTTTAGAAATTTCCTAAGCTTTAAGCTCACTGGTCTTGTAACGACTTATCATAATAGTCGTATGGTATGGGTATAGGTCAGGTGAACCAACTCGTAAGGTGTCCAGTGGGTGATGGTTAGTTTTATATTATGGGTATGACTTAGTGGGTATGGGTCGTATGGTTTGGTGATGGGTCATTAGGTTGATTCTTCACTTAATCTAAAACTTAGTGACTTGACTTGGCTTTGAGTATGAGTGGATTACTAAGAGTCGTGAGGATAGGGTACGAGTGGTATAGTCTAGTTGTATGTTGTTCAGTGTCTAACCTTTGATGTTCTACCTAGGGTACGGTTTGAGGGTACTAGTTTTATAGTAATGGTACGACTTAGGTAAGGGAGTCGTATGTTGGATAGAATGTGTCTGAGTATTTTCGCTTTGGTCTCGAGTGTGTTTCAGACCCTTTTTCTATTTCTACCCCAGCAAGAAACTCTATGATTTCTAGAAGATTCTATAGGAGTGTGTGGTATCTATTTTTTGTAAAGAAACTATGGTGGATTTGTTTGAATTAGATATGGTGGACTTTGACGTCATATTAGGAATGTATTGGTTGTACTCGTGCTATGCTTCTCTAGAGATTATTGGACCTGTAAAGAAAAGTTCATATCATTTCTTAGAGCTCAGAAAATTAATCTCCAAGGGGTGTTTCTATTATCTAGTATGGGTTAAAAATTCTAACTCACAGGGTCCTTCTTTGTATTCCATCCCAGTGGTGAATAAATTTCTTGATATCTAATCCTATGACCTTCCCAGTATTCGTTCTGATAGGGATATTAAGTTTAGGATTGATCCTATTTTGGACACTCAGCCAATTTATATTTCTTTATATATAATGGCTCCGACTAAGTTGAAGGAGCTTAAGGAGTGGCTAAAGGATCTTTTAGATAAGGATTTCATCCATCTTAATGTGTCTTTGTGGGGTACACCAGTGTTGTTCGCGTGTAATAAAGATGGTTTCCATCAAATGTGCATTAATTATCGACAGTTGAATAAGGTAACGGTTAAGAATTAGTACCTTCTTCCAAGGATAGATAACTTGTTTGATCAATTGTAGGGTACTAAGTTTTTCTCCAAGATTAATCTTTGATTCGAGTATCATCAAGTAAAGATTATGGAGGTGGATATCCCTAAGACTGCTTTCCATACCCATTATAGTCATTATGAGATTTTAGTTATGTTTTTTAGGTTAACCAATGCTCCGGCGGTATTCATGGATTTGAGGAATAGAGTCTTCCATCAGTTTTTGGACTTATTCATCATTATGTTCAAACATGATATTCTAGTGTACTTTAAGAGTAAGGTGGATCATGTCGATCACTGTGGTGTTGTATTTCATACCTTGAAGAAGAAGCAGTTGTATGCCAAATTTTGACATATTAATTCTAGTTGAACATTGACATTTTTTTGGGTCATGTTATTTCTAGTAAGGGGATAATGGTAGATCTACAAAAGGTTACAGTGGTTAAAAAATGGCCTAGACCCACAACTCTAACCGATATCAAGAGCTTCTTGGGTTTAGCTGGCTACTACAGGAGGTTTGTGGAGAGTTTTTCTTCTATAGCTTCCCCATTGACTAATTTGACTCAGAAAAAGGTAAAGTTCTTATGGTCGGATGCTTGTGAGGGTATTTTTGAAAGGATGAAGGATAAGCTAACTTTGGCTCTAAATTTGACTTTCCCTGAAGGCACAGATAGGTTTGTGGTCTACTATGATGCATCTCGTATGTGGCTTGGCTATGTTTTGATTCAACATGGTAAGGTGATAGCTTATGACTCTAGACAGTTGAAGGTGCAAGAGAGAAATTATTCAACTCATGATTTGGAATTTTTAATTATGGTGCTTGTATTGAAAATCTAGCATCACTATTGGTATGGAGTACATATGAACATCTTTTCTGATCATAAGAGCCTATACAATGTGTTTACTCAGAAAAAGCTTAACCTCAGCCAAAGAAAATAGTTTAAGCTTCTCAAGGTTTATGAGCTGAGTCTTCACTACCATCCAGGTAAAGCTAATGTGGTTGTTAATGCTCGTAGTAGGTTACCCCTAAGGAATCTAGCTTATGTGGATATGGAGAAGCGGGAGTTGGTGAAGGATATTCACTATTTGGATAACCTTGGAGTTTATCTCTTAGACTCTAAGGATGGTGGCGTGTTGTTCAAAAAGTGGTGCAGTCGTATCTAGGTGCTAAAATTTAAAAAAAGTGTTAGATCCTGTGTTGATGAGGATCAAGGGTGATGTTTGAGAATAGAAGGTAATGGCCTTCGAGATTAGTGGTAATTGTACCTTGTGGTACCAAGGGAGTTTATGTGTTCTTGAAGTTTATGGATTGCCAGAAAGGATCTTGGCTAAGGTCCATGTGTAATGCTATGTTGTTCATCCTGGTTCGATGAAGATGTATATCATGACCTTAAGGAGATGCATTAGTGGAACAATATAAAGCGAGATGTGGCTAGATTTATGGTAAAGTGAATGGTGTGACAATAATTAAAAGTTGAGCACATGAGGCCTGGAGAATTATATCAAGAGAATGAGTTGCCTGTGTAGAAGTGGGAAGTGATCAACATGGATTTCATTAGGTAACTTCCTCAGTCTCGGAATCAATTTGATTTGATTTTTGTCATCGTGGATAGGATGACAAAGTCTGCTCACTTTTTTCCAGTGAGGACTAACTTCATGGCTGAGGATTACGCAAAGTTATATCTCCATAAGATTGTGAAGTTGTATGGGGTACTGGTTTATATCATCTCATATCATAGTACACAATTTTTATCTCACTTTTGGTGGTTGTTTTAGAAAGGTTTGGGGACTAATATGAGTCTTAGTACTGCTTTACACCCGCAGTCAGATGGGCAAGTAGAAAGAACCATTCAGGCATTGGAGAATATGCTTCGTACTTGCGTGATCAACTATGGTGGTAGTTGGGTTGAGCATTTTTATCATATAGAGTTTGTGTATAATGATTGCTACCATTCCAGCATTAGGATGGGTTCGTTTAAAGCCTTTTATGGTAGAAGGTGTAGGTCTCCTATTGGATGGTTTGAGGTTGGTGAGGCAGAGATGTTTGTACCTGATTTAGTTCACCAAGCCATGAAGAAGGTGAAGGTGATTTGGGATAGCATTAAGGGTGGCCAAAGTTGCCAAAAGTCTTATGTGGATATGAGGTGAAGAGAGTTAGAGTTTGAGATTGGGGATAGGGTTTCCTTAAAGGTGTCTCCTATGAAGGGAGTTATGAGGTTTGGTTAGAAGGGAAAGCTTAGCCACCAGTATATTTGTCCATACATAGTTTTGAGAAGGGTTGACAATATTGTGCATGAGTTGGAGTCGCCTTTTAGTTTGAGCTCCATTCACCCGGTGTTCCATGTTTCTATGTTGATAAAATATGTAGGTGATCTATCTTAAAATTTTCCTATCAAGGATATTGGTATTTCAGATTATCAATCTTGTGAGGAAATCTCGGTTGAGATCTTAGATTAGCAGGTTCATCGGTTGCAGACCAAGGATGTGGCCTCTGTAAAGGTTCGATGGAGGAATCACAAGGTTGAAGTGGCTACTTGGGAAGCTAAAGAGGACATGAAGTCCAAGTATCCGTACCCATTTTCTGCTTTAGAAATTCATGCGAAAGGTATGTGTTCTTTATAACACTTTTGTTGTCTAACTTAGTTAAAGAAAAGATTAATTTCAATGCATCTTTGTTTTATAACTTAGTTAAAGGTCAAAATCAAGGTGTTAGGGTGTAAATGATGCTTGTACAACCTTGTTCCATCATTCGAGAATGAATGATTCAAGTAGGGGAGAATTGAAACACCCTAGATTTTGGCCCTTAGAAATTTCTTAAGATTTGATCTCACTGGTCTTGTAACGACTTATCATACTAGTCGTATGGTGTGGGTACGGGTTAGGTGACCCAACTTGTAAGGTGTCCAGTGGGTGATGGTTAGTTTTTTTTTATGGGTACGACTTGCTGGGTATGGGTCGTATGGTTTGGTAATGGGTCGTTGGGTTGATTCTTCACTTAATCTAAAACTTAGTGACTTCACTTGGCTCTGAGTATGAGTGGCTCACTAAGAGTCGTGAGGATAGAGTACGAGTGGTATGGTCTAGTCGTATATTGTCTAGTGTCTAACCTTTGATATTTTGCCTAGGGTACAGTATAAGGATACTAGTCGTATGGTGATGGTACGACCTAGGTAAGGGATTCATATGTTGTACAAATATGGAGTCCAAATTTTTTATCAAGTTATGAGTTAAGGGTACCACTCGTATTATGTGTTCACGAGTGAGGGGTCCAAACCGTACCTTCTTGCGGGAATTTTAACAGTTTAAGTTGACATTTTCTGGACATTTCCCCTCTTAACCCCATTTGACCCCATGACATAAAACACCTTTAGAGGCTTTCTTAACCTATTACTTTCAATCAAACACTCTCTAAACACTCTTAAATTTCTCTCAAGCTCTAGGTTCAAAGAAAAGGATAGGGTTTCTTCAAGGTGACCAATTAAGGCTCTAAAGGGTTGTTTCTCTCCATCTTCCTTGGTGTCAAAGGCATGTTACTCCTTCCTTATTTTTTGTTTAACTAAATGCATGTTTTAATGAATGGTTTTATGGTATTATTATGGTAATGTTTTTGTTTAGAAATATATATCTAGGGTCTTGGTTACTGATAGTTGGATAATATTTTCCCATGTTTTCTTATGGTTCTTATGTTATAATGGTGGTTTGAAAATGTGGTTGCATGGGAGTGGTCAATTGATGCTTGGTTTTGTCTTTGGAAACTATATTCCCTCAACATGTTTGATAAAATGCCAATAAGAATGATTTTGTCACATAGTTTGACTTTTATTGAAATCTTTGCATTGCATAGTATGGTAATGGAACTTAAATTGGTTTGGTTGGTTTTAAATGATTTTGAAAGGCCTTGGTGTCTATGGTTTTTGTGTAATTGGAAATCATATGGGATACATGGGAATCCCTTAAGTGTTGGCTAATGACATTTCTTGTAAGCTATAGTTGGTATGATGATACCACTTCATAATGTGTTGGTAAATAAATTATGGAATTGGTGGTTTGATTATATGTTAAAGTTTTTAATTAGGAAATAATGGCGGGTTGTGATAGCTAACGATGAAGGTGTAAGTCCTCTAGAAACTCATGTTTGCCAACATGAGGGTCGGTCATGATGACCATATACTTGTAGGATGCAAGGGAATCCCTAAAGTTTATACTTGTGTATATGTATCATGAAGGGCGGGGATACGGGAATTCCCAGCACCCATGATATCTCTGGTTTGTGAAGCTACACACACCGGGGTCTGTTCAGGGGGTAACATTGGACCCATATACACTGTGTGTCGTTTTAGGATGATCAAGCTACACAACCCAGGATAAAGTTTTAAATGCTTGCTAAACCCAATTCCCTTTCCCAATATAGTATTTATATGTATATTTGTATGTGTTTTCACATGTTTACTTACTTTGATTTTGAATAATGGCATTATTTTATCCTTATTCCTAAGGAAATGATACCATTTATTATGCTAATCGTCTTTGGGCAGTGTATCCCTATGTGATGTAGGAACTGGCCATACTCCTCCTCCTACTCTGTGACTTGGATTCGGGGATAGCTCAGAGTCAGACTGAAGTGGTGAGTTTTCATACTCTGGAAGACTCTATTTCATACTATAGACTTCTTTAATTTTTTTTTTGTTTCTTGGACTTTGGTTTTGGCTATGGTCGAGGTCATATCCCGACAGATGTTTCTCATTTTTTGTTAAAAGCTCTCTGTGACTACTATAGGCATGGGTGGTGTAGGTACTGATGTCATCCTTTGTATTGGTATTCATATTGCGGTTGACGCCGGTTGGATATTTGGTTAGATGTTTAGTTGGTTATGGTTATGGATTTTGTTAAAGTCTTTGAATTATTATTGTTCTATCTTGTTATATGTTAAGAATTTATCTGACGTAGGGAGTAAGAAGGGTATGGATGGGTATAGGGGGTCGTATCTGGTCCTGGTTGGACTTAAGGCACCCGACACGACTATGACCTTGTTTGGGTCATGTCATAGTAGTGCACATGGTAGTGGTCATATGGCTACTTAGACAAGTGGCAGTCGTGGACAATGCTATGTTATACCCATCAGATGAGAGAAAGAGGCTTCCAGTGTTGTCATCATACAGATCATCTATATCTATTTTAGATCTTCATTTATATTATTTAATCTGATATCGACATTCTCCAATGTGTCTGCATATTTTGCTTTGGGTTTTGATTCTTCTAGTGAGCCTCTTTCCATGCCTATATATGTATCTACTTTATAAGAGACTCTTTAGTGGTGGATTGAATGCACAGATCTTGTATTGTGTCTTTTCCTGGGCATGAGATTTGGGTAGATACGATTCTCTTAAATATGGTAAATTTGATCTAGATTCTAGGTTTTCTAGATGAGGTATCTATTCTAGGTCAGTCAAATCTTCTAGTTAGAGCAATGTGCTCAAGGAATGCTATAATTGTAAGGTCATCAACTATTATTCTAAAGAGTGTCCCCAATGTGAGGTAGTTATGTCTGCATCATAGAGTATTCATCCGGTTAGAGAAGTTCCACTCCTAGCTAGAGGTGGTATGCAGGGTCATAAGGGTGGACCCTAGGGTTCTTAAAAATATCCTGAGACAGGTTGGACAAGTGGTTGGTTAGCCATCTAGTCAGGTAGCAAGCAAGTTCATTTGTACATTATACCTGGTAGGCCAAAGTATGAGTCCTTGAGTGTTGTTATTAAAGGTATGATTTCAGTGGGCCATTGCCTAACTATTGCTTTATTTGATCTAGGATCTACTTATTCTTATATGTGTTCTTCTTATTAAACACGATTATAGTTATCTTAGGAGTCTTTATCTATGCTATTATGTGTATCTATTCCCGTAGGTAATTTTGTAGTAGTGGATCGAGTTTATAGATCATGTGTTGTGACCTTTAAGAGTTTGATACTCAGGTTGATCTTATCATTTACATATGGTGGACTTCGATGTGATTCTGAGCATGGACCGGTTATCCCCTTATTATGTGGTCCTGGATTATTTTACCAAACAGTTACCTTAGCTATGCTTAGCATACCTCTAATTGTGTGGCAGTGATTATTTCTTACGTTCAGTTTAAAAGGTTAATATCAATGGGTTGAAAGTCTTATCTTGCTTATATTTGTGATATTAGTGTGGAGATTCCTCTAAATGATTCTATTCCTATCATCTATAATTTTTTTGATGTTTTTCCTACCAATCTACCTTGCATTCCTCCTGAACATGATATTGAGTTTGTTATTGATCTGGACCCAGACACCCAATTACTTCTATGGCACCTTATCACATGTATCCTACTAAGCTCAAGCTAAATCTCAGCTTCAGGATTTTTTGGTAGGGGTTTTATTAGGCTGAGTGTATTGTCGTAGGGTGCTCTCATCTTGTTTATAAAGAAAAAAATGGTACTCTGTGCATATGTATTGACTGTAGAGGAGACTAAATAAGTATACAATGAAGAATAAGTTTCCTATGTCTCATATTGATGATTTGTTCAACTAAGTTCAGGGAGGATCTATGTTCTCTATTATTGACTTTAGATTCGATTACCATCAGTTGAGTATTCAGGCTGAGGACATCTCTAAATAGCCTTTAGGACTCACTATGGCCATTATGAGTTCCTGCAGATGTATTTTGAGTTGACGAATGCTCCAGCCGCTTCATAGAATTGATGAACTAAGTGTTCAAACCCTATTTAGATGTATTTTGAGTTCCTGCAGATGTATTTTGAGTTGACGAATGCTCCATCCGCTTCATAGAATTGATGAACTAAGTGTTCAAACCCTATTTAGACTACTTTATGATCATTTTCATTGATGATATCCTTGTGTATTCAACGAGTAGGGAGGAGCACGAGTAGTACTTAAGGATTATGCTCCATACTTTGAGAGTTCATAGGCTTTATGAAAAATTCGCAGAGTGCAAGTTTTGGATTAAGTTCATGATATTCCTAGGACACGTGGTGTCTAAGGATGGGGTTATGGTATATCCAACAATGACTGAGGCTATTCGTGATTGTGCTAAACCTACATCTTCGACTGGGGTTTGTAGCTTTATTGATTTGGTAGGTTAATACAGGTATTTCATTAAAGGTTTTTCTATTATTATGGCACCGATGACAATTTTGACTAGAAAGAAGTTTCCTTTTTAGAGGTCCAACCAGTGTAAGTTATGTTTTTCAAAAATCAAGGGCTTGCTCACTTCAGCTCCAATTTAGACTCTTCCTGTTGAAGGCCAGGGATTTACCATATATTGTGATGCTTCTAGTGTTGGTTTAGGTTGTGTTGTAATGCAGTAGGGTCGAGTTATTTCTTAGAAATCGAAGCAGCTGAAGGTACATGAGTGCACCTACCCCACTTATGATTTGCAATTGGCGGTGATCGTGTTTGTGCTCAAGATTTGGAGGAACTACTGTATGGTGTTCAATGCAAGATCTATTCAAACCATAGTAGTTTTCAATACATTATGACCTAGTGGGATCTTAATTCGAGAAAAGATAAGTGGATTGAGTTACTGAAGGACTATGATATCTCTATTTTATACTATTCAGGAAAGGAGATTGTGGTAGCAGATGCTTTGAGCCAAAAGGCAGTGAGTATAGGTAGCTTGGCCTTCATATTAGTTTCAAAGAAGATGTTGGCTTGGGAGATTTAGTCCTTAGTGAAATTGATGGTTCGACTTGAAATTTAAGACTCCAGGAGGATTCATGTAAGTGTTGAGGCTTGGTCTACCTTATTTAAGAATATTCTGAGTCATAATTTAAGGATAGTAGACTTTGTGGCATTTACGATCATATTTTGAAGGGTGAGTCCAGGAGGGCTACCTTGGATTCGAAGGGTGTTTTGACATATAATAGCCACATTTGTGTTGTGAGGTTTAGAGACTTGATTTACTTGATTTTATGAAATGATAACAACTTCAGATATTTTATTAAACCCAGTACTGCTAAGTTGTATAAAGATTTGAGGTATCATTATTGTGGTGTGGCATGAAAACAAATGTAGTAGGATTTGCAGCTACTGATGTTTTTGGTAGGTAAAGCTCAAAAAATAAAGGCTTGGTGTCCTAATTTAGAGATTACCATTCTCGAGTGGAAGTGGAAGTAGATCACTATAGACTTTATTAGTGGTTTGTCTTACACTTTATGGTTCTGACGATATTTGGGTCATTATACATCCATTGACCAAATCATATAATTTTCTCCCTATTCAGATGTTTTTCAGTGCTGAGATGTTTGCTTGTATCTATGTTCATGAGATAGTTTGCCTACATGGGGTACCCATATCTATTACTTCAGATAGAGGCTCAGTGAATATTTCTAGCTTCTAGAAGATATTTTAGAAGGAGTTGGGTACTCAGGTTGACCTTAGTACCAGTTTTAACACTCAGATTGATGGGTGATCAGAGAGGACTATTCAAGTTCTTTTTGATATTCTCTACACATGTGTTATGGACTTTGGAGTTTACTGGGAGAAATACTTAGATTTAGTAGAGTTTGCCTATAATGATAGCTACCATTTTAGTATTGAGTTGGCACCAATTAAGGAAATATATGGAAGGCATTATAGATCTGTAATAGGTTAGTGTAATACCTCCAAGGTTATTCTTATGGTACTGACTTGCTTTATGAGTTATTGGATAGGGCCCAGGTGTTTCAGGATGGCTTGAGGTAGCTTAAAGTAGGAAGAAGAGTTATGCTGACTGTAGTCCTCGTGCCATGAAGTTTAGAGTGGGTGATGGGGTTTTCCTTTGAGTATCGTCCATGAAGGGCATGATGAGGTTTGGGAGAAGGGGCAATCTCAGCCCCAAGTATATTAGGTCATTTTGATATACTTTGAACAGTTAAAGAGGTAGCTTATAGGTTAGCTTTTCTCCTAGATTTTGCAACTGTTCATTTAGTTTTCCATGTCTCTTTGTTTTAGCGTTATTTCCTAAATGATTCTCATGTGAATCAGTGGGACTTGATTTAGTTGGTTGAGAGGTTGACCTTTGTGGAGGAGCCAATTCTCATATTGGCCAGAAATGTTAGGCGATTGCGGTCTATACAGATTTTGGTCGACATACTGCCTAGTCTAGGAGGCTATCTGGGAGATCAAGCATAAGATAGAGGCCCAATACCCCTGCCTCTTCGAGCCTAAAGTTACACCTTAATCCTTTACTTTTGTAGATGAAAGTCCTTTTAGCAGTTGATATTGTAATGATCCTCCATGTTTCTGTATTTCCACAATATTTATCCATTTAGAGCTTTCACCTAGCTGCCCCGAGTCATTTATGACTTGCTGGAGCTGACAGGTCGATTATAGAGTAGTTTGTTTAGTTTTAGAGACACTTTCATATTTTAAAGTTTTTGTTGTTAAGAATTAGGTATCAGGTTTAAACTTATGGTTAACAATCTCGTATGCCAATTCTGACAGTTTTGTTAGATCTAGAACATTGATTTTTAGGCTATGGGGAACCTTGTTTCGAGCTTAGGGGCTTCCAAACTTATTTTGCGCTATTGGGTAGATTTTGGTTAAAATAGTCATTTGGGTGTAGGACCTATATTTCATCAAAATGACCCCACATGTAAATTTCAATGGCACCCTTGAGTCCAAAATGTTGAATTGATAGGGTAGCATAGTTCATTTATGTTCACAGGATTCCAAATGAATCCCAAGGTTTAAACAAAACTTGGATAATTTTGCTTTGAACTGGTGCAGCCGCTTAGGTTGAACTTTGATCACTTTAGCGACCAAGGCACCACTTTAGCGACCAGTCTTGGTCCTCTCCAAGTCACTTTAGTGGAAGCCTCCTGCTTTAACAGAGGGTCCCTTTATCGACTCTCGCCTGCTTTAGCGGAGGCCAACTACTTTCTTTGGATCCTTAGGTGACGATTCATCACTTTAGTGAGAACCACTTAAGTGGTCAGCTGGAAACAAAGCCAAGAAAGGAGCTCTCCATAGTAACATCACAAATATAAGTGAGGTAGGAATAACAAGCCCTCAAAATAACTCTCCTAGCCGAACATAAGAGATAATCCCCATTGGCTCGCAGCTAATAGATATCTACCACACAACTTAAGGTATGTCAGGTATTATTAAGGTAACGGTCTTGGCAAAACAATCCAAGAACACATGATCGAGAGATAACTAGTCCATGCCCAGAATAATATCAAAATCTACTATATCTAACATAATAACATATGTTTGAGTATCAAATCCTCGAACAATTATAACACATAGTCTATAAACTTAATCCACTGTTGAAGAATCACCCATGGGAGCAGATACTCATAATGAAACAGATAAGGAATCCCAAGATAACTTTAAACAAGGGGCATAATAAGTAGATATATAAGAATATGTGGATCCCATATCAAATAAACCAAAAGCCGATTTATGGAACACTAAAATTGTACCTGTAATAAAAGCATCCAAAAACTCTGTCTCGATCCTAGAATGTACGGTATACAACTGACCACGTCTAGACCTGGCTGGGCTCTGGACAGATCCCCTATCCTAACAGCCTGAGGACCCCTATGTGGACCCTGGAAACTACCCCAATAACTATGCATACCATCTTTAGCTGGGGGAAGTATTTTCCTAATCGGTGGAATACTTTGAGCCAAAGGAACCATCACTCCATGATTGGGGCACTCTCTCGAGAAATGGTCAAAGGCTTAACAACCATAACACGCCCCTGGCACTATAGTAAACCAAGAAGATCCAATTGACCCAGAATAACCATCACAACTAGAATATATAGAAAATGAAACTCTCAGAGGCTAGCCAAACTAGATTGTCCTCCATTTCTGATCTAAAGAGTGGCATGAATAGGCCTGCTAGGCTGGCCCTGACGCTAATATAGTTGATGCTGAGGCTACCTATCTTGAGAACCACTACCTCTAATCCGTTAGCCACTATGGCTCCCACTGAAACTGCCCTGGTATCATGGCATCTTTTTTCTACACCCTTAGGCCTTGTGATGCATATCCTCTATAACCTCATTGAGATTTCATCAAAATCCTGTACACTTAAACAAATTATGCTACCCTGTCAAATTAAATATTCTATACTTAGTGGTGTGGTCAAAATCTCCATCCTAGGTCATTTAGATGAAAAGTGGATCTTATACCCAAGTCTCCTTTTTCTAAACTTTTGGCCAATAGCCTGGAATAAGTCTAGATGCATTGGGACCCAAACCCAAGGTCCATCCACCCTATAATTATTGTTCTAGAGATGTTGGAACTTTTAAAATTGGCATACGCTATTATTTGACTAAAGTTTTTGCCAGTAGTCAATTCTTACTAGTGAAGACTTCAAAATAAGAAATTGGCTCTAGAAATCAAATAAACTTCCCCGTAACTGAAATGTCAGCTCCATCAAGTAATAAATGACTTGGGGCAGCTATATGGAAGATCTAAACAACAAAAATATATAGAAATATAATAAATGACCTGGAGGGTCATTATATAAGGGCAAGGGAGACACTCTCAACTAGAAAGGACCATTTTTCCTATGGTGACACGTAGTTGGGACATGAATTATCTGAACCCTTGTACTCTCAGTGCTAAGTACTACTCCAACTTAAATATAATAGATATACAAAAATGTTCAATAGTAATGACGTTCTAAAATTTAAAGATAAGTGCTTTATTTGAAAGTATTTTAAATCATGAAAAACTAAATGACTAAGTATACAACTAAAATGAATAATATCCTAGGTCATCGAGTGTTCATAACCCATCATCTCCAAAGAATACAACTGCTAATGATAATTCTACAAACTAAATGAAATACAAAATTTTGTAACTTAAGTCTAAAATCATGAATTGTACATTACACTAAGGGTTCATAATTAGAAGCATGTGACTATACTGAATTTCATGGGGTAACATAAGTCCATGGCTCAATTATTACAAGGAACTAAAATATAAAAAAATCCCTAATACTCATGCACCCTATATTCTGAAGAAGGAATTAAACTAAAGAATTTAGGCTAACTATGTAATTCAATGGGTAAAAATATTAAAAGGTGAAATCCCACATACTTGAGGTTGAAAACCTTGATGAGACATTTCAATTTGGAGCCCAAAGTTAGAGAACTCTCATCCTTGCTTGAAGGAAGAAAATTGCCCCTTCTCTCTATATTTTCCAAATATTAAGTAAATTTTGAGGAATGGAGGACTTGGGTTATTTTTGGATTATTTTTCATCCTTTGTGTAGCTTAAATGATGTAGTTTGGTGCTAAAAATTGGAAAACACCAAACATTCCTTTTATAATTATCTGTAAATTTTTTTGAATTAGTGTCGAAGACCCTCGTAATGACTCATCGGGTCTCCTGACGACTCATCAGGTTTCATGTTGACTCATCATTTCTGAGTCATCCTTATTGATAGCTTTGACATTGATTTAATAAAATGACAATAACTTCTTAATCAAATATTAGATTAGGGAAAAACTGAATGCATTGGAAATATAATTCAAATATCTATAATTTGGTGGATTTTTAGCTCAATAATACTCAAAAATATGGGAGTTATGCTCATATGAAATTAACTATAAGGAGATTCTTTGCAAGAAACCACCGGTAAGGAAGGTTTCAACTTGGCTATGATCTAGGAGTTACTTGTGACCTTAATCAATTCTCTCATACTAACAAAACAATGTGTTTGATTTTATATGTACTTGAAGCATGGTTCTAATCTTAACTTGGATTTTTGAGGTGTTATAGTTAAAAGCCTAGTTGAAGGATTTATTGGGTAAGGAATTTATCCATTCGAGCGCCTCTCCTATCTTATTAGTGAAAAATAAGGATGGAAGCCTCAGTATATTTATAGACTACAGGCAATTTAACAAGGCTATGATTTATAAAAAGTATCCTTTACCCATATTAATAATTTGTTTGACTAGTTACAAGGTGCATCCATATTTTCTAGATTAATTTAAGGTTTGAATATCATTAACTTAAGATTTGAGCTAACGATGCTCCTAAGACTATATTTTGGACTTGATATAGTTACTATGAGTTTCTTGTGATATCTTTTTGGTTGACTAATGCATTGATTGCTTTTATGAGTTTGACAAATGAAATATTTAAGCTCTACTTTGGACTTTTTTTGTAATTGTATTGATTAATAATATTCAAGTATATTATAAGAGTAAAAAGAACATGAGAATTACTTAAGAATTGTTTTAGGTTTATTTAAAGAGAAAAATCTTTTTATGATGTTTTCTAAGGGTGAATTTTGGTTGGCTTCTGTATCCATTCTCAGGTATGTGGTTTTTAAGGAATGGGTGATGGTAGACCCATAGAAGATTGAAGTAGTTAAGAATCAAACTAGGCCTATTTTAGTAGGGTTATCCAGTTATTATCACAGGTTCGTGAATAGGTTTGCTTTTAATTTTTACTTATATAACATGATTGAACTAAAAAGAAGTACCTTTTTTTGGTATGATACGTATGAGAAAGGCTTTAAAATCTCAATACCTTGTTGACTAACGCTCCTATTCTTTCCTTTCATGTAGAGGGTTAGCATTTTATTATTTATTATGATGCTTCACATTTTGATTTAGGTGCTATTTTTATATAGGAAAGGAATATGATTGTTTATTATTCAAGGCAATTAAATCCTAATGAGAGAAATTATCTAACACATGACTTGGAATTAGTTGTTGTGGTTTTTGTTTTTAAGATATGGAGGCATTACTTGTATGAGGTTCATTGTGAAGTGTTCCCCGATCACCATAGTTTACAATATGTGTTCATGAAAATAGATTTGAATTTGAGATAGAATAAATAGCTATCATTGCTTAAATATTATGATATCATCATTCTATACCATCTAGGAAAGGCTAATGTGGTTGCCAATGCATCAAGTAGAAAGCCTGCAAGTGCAGGTAAATATGCTACCAGGCATTCGTTAGTTGGAGAGATTCAAAACCTAGCTAACAAGTTCATATTACTTAAAAGTGACTGAAAGAGGAGGATTTCTAGCTAATATAGATGCAAGGTTCACATTTTTTGATCAAATTAGGCTAAGCAATTCAAGGATGCTATATTGAGAAAAACTCATGATAAAATTTTGTAGGATAAAATTTTGTAGGGTGAGGCCAAGGAGACCATTCTTAATAGTGGGGGTGTGTTGTAGATTATGAGATGAGTTTGTATGCCCTGTGTTGCTGATTTGATTCTTACTATTCTAGATGAAGCTCATTGCTTAAAGTACTCTATACATTCTAGTGTGACAAAGATGTACTGTGACTTAAGGCAGTATTATTGGTAGGGCCAGATGAAGTGTGATATAGTTGATTTTGTTTCTAAATGCCAGAGTTGACAATAGATAAAGTACTAGCATCAAAATCCTTATGATACTCTTTAAAGGATGCCCATTCCTAAATAAAAATGGGAGAGGATAACTATGGATTTTTTTATTAGTATTCCTATAATTTTGGGAAGTATGAATCTTTATGGGTTGTTGTGCATAGATGACTAAGTCGGCATATTTCATACCAACTCAAGTGACTTATAATGCTGTAAAGTTAGCAAATATTTATCTTAAGAAGATTGGTCGATTACATGTGGTCTAATTTCTACTACCTTGGATAGGTGTACTCAAATTACCTCTAACTTTTGAGGAAAGTTGCATGAGTATTTAGGTTAGACCTTAGTACATATTTTTACTCTTAGACTGATAGGCAGTCCAAGTGAATAATTTAGGTATTGAAGGATATGTTCCATACGTGTGTGATAGATTTTAGAGGTCATTGCAATCATTTCCAACTTTTGGATGAGTTTCCATATAATAACAATTATGACTCGAGTACTGGTATGGTGCTATTTAAGGCTTTATATGGGAGAAAGTATAGATCTTTCATTAGGCAGTTTGATGTCTTTGGAGTAAGGATGTGGGGTACTGATCTATTGAGATACTCATTGGAAAAGGTTGGGTTTATCTAGGATAAACTTATAGCATCTCAAAGAAGGTAAAAGGAGTATGCAAATTAAAAAATATGAGATATGCACTTATAGAGGGTGGCAAGTGTTGCTCAAGGTTTTACCCATAAAGGGTGTCTTGTATTTTTGGATGTAAGGTACACTAAATCCTAGATATATTAATCCATTTGAGATTCTTCAATATGTGGGGCCTGTGGCCTTTTATTTCCATTGCCTTCGAGTTTGTTAGGAGTTCACCCTGTGTTTTATGTATCTATGTAGATATTTCATAGTGATAGTAACTACATAATTCCTTGGGATTCGTTATTTTTTAACAAAAACCTTTCTTATAAAGAGTAACCTATTTCTATCTTTGATATAGATATCTATTAATTGAGGACTATTGAGAGTACATCTATGAATGTTCAGTGGAAGAATCGTCCTATTGAGGAGGCTACTTAGGATATGCTAAAAGCTTTGATATTCGCATTAATGTGGAGTTGGATACTTCGATCTCTCTATGGTGTGGTTCTTGGTCCAATTGAGTAAAGGGTGGTGGAAATAGATAATTCTTTTCTATAGTTTTCTTAAGTTGGCCAATTGGGGATTATTTATCTTGATCGGTTGGGTTCATTTTACCATAGTGGTCTTGCCCTTGGCATTGAGGCTGAGATTGGTACTCTATTCTTATGTAATGTGATTCATGGTTTAATTGGGTTAAAGTTATTTTACATTGGGTGGATTCAAAAAATTCTCTCTTCGACATTTGTTCATCCTAATGAGACTTTGTGGAGTTTTTCTCCTTAGTGATATGCATCCATGGTTATTCATTATCGTAGATGGAGTACTGGATTGACCAATTATTGGCTATGGTTGCATTTCTAAGGGTGGATTTCTCTGAGTTGCTAGAGTTTTTGTTTTCACTAGTTCTACTTATAGCTTTGGTGAGTTGTTGGGTATGTCTTGGTACGTTATGTTGTTTAACAGAGGTGGAGTTGATTACTTGAGTCTTCAGCTGGAGGTTTTTCCTCTGTTATGACTTCGTACTTCAGTTATATTTTGTTTTCAGCTCTAATAGGACCCAGTGGGGATATGCATGATTTCTGATAGTAAGGTTGATTTGAATCTTTGGCCTTAGTTTAGCTTTGTGGCTTATTTTTAGGGTATTGACTCTTGTGAATAATCTTGGCAGTTGTGCTAGAATTTAGAGTATGGATGCTTACTCATCTATAACATTGGTTAGGATAGTTGAGATCAAGCATTTTAGCTTCGGGGTTGAGATTTTAGCAATGCGTTATAGAGCTTGGGTGAAGCCTCCATATGAAAATTTGTTCTAGTTGAGCATCCATTTATAGGCTAGATGAGCCTACTCATTACCTACCTATTCAGTCTTTTTCAGTTTAGATAGATTATGGTGGATAAATGTTTGGATAAAAAGCATTCACAATTGATGATGGTTTCTTTAGCTTTTGATCTTGGTTTTCAGTCTTTGAGAAAATCTTGAATTTTTAATTATTAGTAAAAGTGTACTTGAGTTGAGTTTGGCATGGTTTCGTCCGTAGTTAGTGGGACACCATGGAGAAGATCGTCTAGTTTTGAGTATTTGTGCTTCGAACTCCTAATTATCAATTTTGAGGGTCATCTAGATTTGTTATATAAGACCCCGCAAAGTTCCCTCGTAGTCTGAGTCTTAGAACGTGTCAAGTGAAGTGTAATTCTGGCCCTAAAAGATTGAGAAGTGACTTCCTAAGTGAGTATCGTGTTAACCATATGGAATTTCCCCAATTTGTACTATTTATCACATGGGAAATTTGATAAGCTTTCCGTCGATATAAGATTCGCCCAAAGACGATACCAGAGAAAGAAGTTATGGCTAATTGAAGTCCTAGTTGTAAAACAACGTCATTTTGGTGCTTGGCGCATCGCGAAGAGGGTCTATTTGACAATTGTCAATTTTTAGTGGAACTCCGCGATAATGGCGCATCGCGGAGGACCCCAATTTTCCAATAGTCAATTTCTAGTGGCCTGACGCGATTGTGATGCATCGCACTGAAGTTCCAGGTCCCAACTAGTGGGATAATGTGATGGCTCTACATCGCGGTGGCTACCAATTACCCATTTGTCAATTTCCAGTGAGCCACCATGATAGTGGCACGTCGAGGTAGCCCATGAAATCGGGTTCCCAGTTTAATTTTTCAGCTTCGTACAGAAGTTAAAAAGGATATTTTGGACCTTTTCTAAGCCTCTTAAACCGTGCAAACACCAAATCAAGGTCATTTACAAGCATTCTATAGAGTCTTTCTCAAGTTTTCTCTCAACAAAAATCCTAAGCATCCAAAACCGCTTCTAAGAATCTCAAGAATCCACCATAGATTTTCTTAATTGAGTTAAGATTCATGGTTCCCAAGTCAAGGGCTTCCAGAACCCTCATTCAAGAGTACGAATAGAGTCCCAAAAGAAAGAGTTCATCCAAAGCTTCTAATTTAAGGTATTTGGGTTTTGAACAAGGGTAATCCTTTCACCCTTGTTCCCAAAAGCTTATTTAAACTACGATTCTCTACAATTTATGAGATTTTACATGAAATTGAATTGGGTTTTTTCACCCATTGTTATTGGTTACAAGATTTTGATGTTTCCCTTGAATTCAGAGTCTAATGGCATGATTTTTACATGTTTTCTTGAGAAATTGCAGCTGGGTCTATACCCCATGATTTTAATCCTTGAGAAGTTAATAGTTGAAATGTTTGAAACATTCAAGTATATGAGTATGTTGAGATTTTCAGATAAATTGCTGAAAATTATAAGATTTCTACATGAGTTATGAATCTATATGCTATCTATTATGCTTTTGATAAGTTTTAACTTGAGATTGAACTATGGGTTATTAAGCCCTACTTGAGACTTGAGATTTTGTTATCAAGCCCTACTTGAGACTTGAGATTTTATGAACTATTGTGCTATAAACACCTATGATTTGAGTATTCTGAGATTATTGAGAAATGTTTTGACCTAATGGTCATTGAGTTCTGAAATCCACTCTACTACATTTGATTAAGATTTTATTATTGGGTTCGTGGTGAACTATGAGATTATTACTAAAAGTTGATTTTTATGAGATGAGTGCAGATAATCTAAAGGGAGTAGTATTTAGCACCGAGCGGGTAAGTTACTACGTTTTCTTACCCCAAAACTACGTGCCACCATAGGTTGGGCCTGAGGACGAGTTTATGATTATCGTTGTGCCTAAGGTTTAATTAATATTGGGCCCGAGGCCGAGTTTATTTAGTGATCACTGGACCTAGGTTATACTCCCTGGCAAGAGTATGACGCCTCTCCCTAATGTGAGGTCTCTTCCTTAGGAGGACAAAACGTTGGACTCCATGTAGCTCACATGCTTTATGTCGGTTAAGAGAAGCTCCCTAAACTAAAGTATTTTTTCATTGAGATAAGATATTTTCCTTTAAAACTTAAATACTTTCCCTTGATATGAGCATTTTCCCCAAAATCTTGAAATAAGATATTTTTCTATCGTGAATGAAATGCCTTCAAGTATGTTCCAAAGTTATATGATTTCAAATTCCAAGTATTTGAGTTCAAAAGATATATGAGTCCTTGAGCATTAAAGAAGTTTTACTCTTCATGAGACAGATGAATGAGTTGAAAGTATTGTTTAAAGTTTCCTTTAGCCTATGGGTAATGAGAATAAGAGAAGATTAATGATTTCAAAGTTAAACTATGATTACTCAAGAGATTTGTGTTACATGCTCCATTGTACATGATTCATAAGCTTTACATTTTATACTTATTTAAGCCATGTGAGTCATTACTTGTTGCATGCACGATTTGATTAAAGAGTATTGATGTTGTTTTATATAAATGCACTCCCACATACTCAGTACATTCCTAAGTGCTGATACACATATATGTCTATGTGCTACATTGTCTTATAATGTAGGTTCAGGTTCTCAATCCCAACCGCGTTAGTGATTTTCGAGTACCTCTATCTATATTCCTACGGTGGTGAGTCCTTATGGTTTGAGGACCTATATTCAGACATCTCCATATTTTGAGAGACTATGTTGTTATTTCTAGTTCATTTTGAGTCAGTTGGGGACCTTTCCCAATGGCTCTCTAGTTCATGGATTAGTAGAGGCTTTTTCAGAATAGTTATCAGATTGTGGCTGTGTTGAGGTTTCCAGTATTGCTTGGTCATTTGGATCAAGCATTTTCTTCGTACTTTCTTCCATATAATATGACTATGCGATTGTTTGAATTATTTCATCTTGAAATAAGTGTTATTAGTAGAAACAGGCTCAAAGGGTTATCTTAGGGATACTTGTAGCCTCAAGCACGATGTGACGTCTAGGGAGGCAATTTTGGGTTGTTACATGTTAGTAGCTTTGGCATAGATTGCAAACACTGACCATCATTATTTATCTGTTCAAGTTTCACCTTAAGGTCTTATTCTTATGCTTACCATTATGCATTTTTGGTGTATCACCTTTAATTTTTTGAGGTTAGTGTGATGGGTTTATGTACACAATTCTCGGATGACGTTCTACATGGTTTTGAGTAGATAGAAGGTTTGGAAAGGAAAAAGAAGGGTGGATTTGGATATTTGAGTTATTTGCATGATTCATGCCTTGGGTTGTCTTTAATTTAGTTGAGTTTTAACCTAGTTGTGCTCGTATCAGAGTGATATTAGTGTGTTATTGCCTGGATTTGTGTGCATCATCCATTCTTGGTTCTGTTGGAGTCCTGTTGGTTATTGAGATTGAGTTTTAGTTGTTTGGGAAGTGAAGTAAGGATTTTTGTTGAAAAAGGGATACCTATAGAAAAATCCCTTAGAAGTGTTGTCTTTCCATAGAGGTTATCTAGGGAATCCTTCTTAGGGCATGCAGGCCTAGTACCCCATTCTTTCAAGCTTTCAAACTCTTTCTATCTATTAACTTTCATAGGCAAAAGTCCATTTAGAAGTGGATATTGTAATGAAACTCCAGGTCATTTTCTAAATTTTTGCATATTTCTAGTGTTTTAAGCCTTCCCACAGCGACTACAGGTTATTTAAGACTTGTCGGGATTGCCGGTTCAATTATCGAATAGTTCATATAGGTTTTAGGCTCATTTACCTGCTTTGGAGATATCGTTATTAAGAATTAGTCTTAGTCCAAAACTCATAGTAAATGACCTTGAATAAGGATTCCAACAACGCTATTAACTCTGAAATGTTGATTTTAGTCTAGAGGGACCATTGCTTTAGGTCCCAAGGCTTTCGGAGTCATTTTGGGCTATTGAGTGGATTCTATGAAAAATGAAACTATAGGTGTGGGCCCCATATTAAGTCAAAAAAGTATCGAATGAAAGTTTTAATGGTTCTTTTGAGTCCAGAATGTCGAATTTGGTATAGTAGAATAGTTCATTTGCATGCATAGGATTCTGAATGAATCTCGAGCACTCAATCGGAGTCCATCAAGCGGTAGTTGCTCTAACAATATTGCGTTGCTTTGGCAGCCTTGGATGTTTGGTCGAGGACCACTCAACCGAACGTTATATGTTTTAGTGGACGTAGCTTTAGCAGCCAAGGTGCCGCTTTAGCGTTGCCCGTATCCTATGCTTGATTGCTTTAGTGGACTAGTTCTGTTTAAGTGATCAAGTGACCATTTTAGCGGAATTTGTGGTGTTAAATTCCCCTTTCTTCACCTGAATTTTTCATTCATTTCTCAACCATTTTTACCCCATTTTTGAGAACTTGGAGCATGGGAAATGCTGGAAATCATCCCTTGAAGCTAAGGTAAGTTAGCCAAACACTCCTTGGTCATTTTTCATTATTTTTGTCCATCAAATTCCATCTCATTTCATTGTAAATTCTTAGAAATTAGGTCTGTAAATCCTTAGATTTTAGGGGCCTGTTTGGACCCTGATTTGTGTCCCATTTGTGCTCAACTTTTATGCTCACATTCTTAGTCCTTCAAGGGACTCTCGACGAATTTAATTTAAATTTTGTTTCTGGGCCCCGCTGGCCCTTTTTAATCCGAATTCCAAACCAGCCTTTTATCTAGCAATATGGGTCTCATTTTACTCGTACTTATGTGTAGATTATTAATTTGTTAGCATGGTGGTATTTTGAGATTGTGGAGCAAAGATAAGCAATTTATGAATGATTCAAGACTTGTAGTTTCGGCATCAAGGTAGGCTTCAGTTTACTTTTATTCATGAGATCGCGTATAGTGTATATAGTATGCTAGGTTGGTATGATAGGACATGTTTATGACTACAATATCATGACTTAGCCTAATTTAGGAGTTGGGGTAGGAATGTGATCCAACCCTTATGATAAAATACTTGTATGGCTATAGAATCTTATTACCCTAAATTATAAGCATGTTTACCATAGTTCAATGTTAAGGATCCTTTAGTATAATACTTGTTGTTTGACTTAGTGAACTGGATCATAGTTTCCCAAATTATAGCACTAGTATTATGCTAGTTGCATGGCCTTAGTCTATGGACGTTTGGACGCTTATGGTTGTGTTGTTTGGATAGTGGTGATGGCATACATATTCTCAACCCATCTTTGTTTATTTAGTGGTATGATTCCAATAAAAACCTTGATTTACTACTTTTAAGGAATTTTTGTAATACCTCGCATTTTTGGGATAGTCTTTGAACCATTGTTCCTATTAGTATAAGCTATGATCTAAATAATTTTCATGTAAATATGAGTTTCATGATCTTTATCCTCATGTTTTATTTTCTTTTGAGGTGAAAAATGTTCATAAGAATCACTTAGAACAAAGTTGAGCTTAGAGCCTTTGATTCGTCCAAAGTTTGGTATTTGATTCTACAAGGGTCTAATTTAAATATGTATAACTTTTTATACACATATAATTTTGTAGCTCAAGACCTACGAAATTGTAGATAATTGAATTAGCTTTCCAATGATACAAATTTTGCCTAAATACGATACCCGGAAAAAAAGTTATGGCTTTTTCCATATGAGGTAGTAAGCCGATGCGATAGCGACGCGATGCGTTGGCCAGCGCGTTATGGAATGATTTCGCACGCTAATTCAGTTTCTAAAGGTTCTAGGGGAACTTTGGTCACTTTTCCTCACCTAAATCCGCCCATAACACTTAATTTCAACAACCAAAAGCAATATACACTCAATTGTTCATCTTTTCTCCTAAAGTAAAACCCTAACCTCCTCAAGAACACCAAGAAATTCATTAATTTTTCTTCAAGAAAAGCAAGAACTCAAGTTTCCTAATTCAAGAATGCTTTCAAGATTGTGTTTCTCCTTCAAGATTAAAGCTTTAATGTATGTGGGAGTTCATCTATGGGTCCTCTTTCACCCATGGTGCCCAAAAACCCTTTCTACTTAAATAAAGAACGAATTTTCCATTATTATGGTATTTTGTATGTTCAAGAGAGATTGAATCTCATGTTTTCATGGAGTTTTTAATTCAATTCAGCCTATGTATGATTCCATGCAAGATTTGGAATTCCCCATGCTATGCCTTTGAGTTTTCCATGCATTATTCAAGTAAATACCATGATATATCCTAAATTCATGATGTTTAGCAATATTCTCATGTTTTAAATTCATGCCTTCCACATGTTTGATAAAATTCCCATATCATGTTAAGTAAATTCAAGATGAATCCCCAAGATATGAACTTTTCCATGTAAATCTATTGTTCCCTCAGCTTAAGACATTCTTATTTCAAGCTATGAACTTTACATTTTTTGATCAAACACCCATGTCCTATTTCAAGCAAATTACAAGTGAATTCCCCAATTCATGATCTTAGTTATGTAATCATGCTATGATACCATGTTTAAGATATTCCCATATTCAAGTTCATGATCATGACATGTTATCATGTGGTCCCATTTATGTAAAAGTTCATGCTTCTCAAGTCTTTGATCAAATGTCTAAATGAAAGCATTATTAACAAGCTACTATTGTTATGCTATTATGATCATGCCATGTTTTACTTTCAATGCTATCGAGTCCTGGGGTATTCAAAACCCAAAATCTAGTTGTTTACCTAGAATTGCAGTAGCTATAAATGAGTCTCAATAATGTCACGAACAGTTGTACCCAATCAATTAATAGAACTAAGTGAACTTAGTCCAGTTCGGTCAGCTAACAAAATCAGTGTAGGTTCAGTCAACCCTAGTACAATCCATTTTCAGTCTCATTATCAGTTTAATCATTAATAATGACCTCAAAATCCATATGCACTGTTATTTTTAGAATACCATAACCTAATCTTATCATTTATCAGTGCATGCACCAGTTAGTATTCCAGTGTCATTCAGTTAGGAGTGAGATTTAGCACCAAGCGGACCTAGGGATGGGGGCTCACCTACCAGTTGAGGGTGTGATTCTTAGTAGCAGTCTTTGCATTCCAAAACTATGTAGCTAACGTAAGTTGACATATCAACCTTCTAGTTGAGGGTTGGTAAGGGTTTTACCTACTAGTTGAGGGTAATATCATTCTCATAAGAGAACCTGCCACCAGAAGGTGACCCTTTTTCCTGCGGAATGATATTTTAGTAGATCTACATAGCCAGTGTTAGTACCCGTGGCACAGTACTGACACCCTTCCAATTGGGTTTATAGGTTGAATCTCGATTAGCTCAGATTGGGGAATGTCGGTAAGATGAACACTCCCACAATTATAGTTTCAGCTCCAGACTCAGTATGGAACTAAGTTAAGTTCTACAAAATCAGGACTGTCAAAAATAGTCACCCAACTCAGTATAGAAATCTATTTAGTTCTATTTAATTAGGACTGTCAAAAACAGTCACCCAGTTATCAGTAATCGCAGATATCAGTTACTCAATTATTAGAACTCAATATTCAATTTTAGTTACAGTCTCAGTTACAGTCTTAGTTACAATCTCAATTACAGTCTAAGTTACCATCTAAGTTACGGTCTCAGATAGAGTCTCAGTCCAGTAATTAGATCAGTAACTTATTTCAATTTTAAGTTTGCTTGACCATAGTGTACATTATCAGCTATTCAGTTATCGATATTTTAGTACCTCAGTTTACAGACTATTTCAGAATTATGTTATACACTTGGTCTTGCATTCTCAGATAATACAGTTTTCATGAATTCATGCTCAGTTATCTTATGTTACTCAGTCTGTCCCTTCCTCATATGCATAATACTCTACAGTTTCATTCCAGTTATTCAAACTAAGTATTTTCAATCTTACATAACCAGTATTCAGCTATCAGTCATTCAGTTAATCAGATAAGTTAGTATTTTTATTCATTCATGCTCAGTGTGATTGTATATTTAGATCCTCAGTCTATGTCAGTCTCCATCACGTAGTTTCAGACCCAATATTCATACAGTATCCATGTTTTATTATATCCCAGCTTCAGTTAGACTTATATCGTTAAAGTAAAGTGTTACAGAAACTAACTCTAGAGATTCACCATCTTATCACAGAATGTTTGTCTATTATGATTTAAGATATTTCAGTTTCCAATTTATTCTAACCTATTAGTGAGTCTACTTACACTTAGCATGCATGTTTTACAATTACGTATAAAATTAGTTTTACTTATTGCATTCACCCCTGCATACTTAGTATATTCCAGAAGTACTAATCCATATATATGTCTATGTGGATACATAATTTCATAATATAGGTACTAGTTGTAGCTGGCATATCACAATTAGACAGTTGCAGATTTCAACCAACAAGTGATGAGTTCTCTAACTTCGGGAACTCTAGACAGTTTTAGTTCATGTACGTTCATTTACTTTTATGTGTATTTATTAGTGGTAATTGGAGGCATGTCCCAGCTATCTATAGTCAGTATAGTAAAGGCTTCATAGATGTCGGTTAGAGTCAGTCATGTAATTTTAGTTTTATCCTTCAAATTTATCAAATTATAAAGCTTTATTGGTATTGTATCTGTTTTAGATTTTAAGTATGATTATGTTTCTGCACAGCAGAATAGCTATTTATTATGTTATAATTTAGTTGCTTAATAGTAGGCCAGCTCATGGGTTAGCTTAGGATCACTTGTGGTTCCAAGCATCATGTGACGACTAGGGGGTAGTCTTGAGTCGTTACAATTTTATCTCACTTTTCACTTTTAAAATGGATTCTTTTATAATGGAAATCCTACCACCCTATTTTAATTTATGAGTTTGAAACTAAAGATGATGTTTTGGAAATTTGACTGAGATTGATTCTGGTATATGGTTTATTCACTCCTTTTCCTATACTATTTACTTCAACCGTGAGAGATTCCGACCCTTTCTACTCTTTTATGTTGATTTAATCTCAGAGTTGATCTCTTTGATATATGATAGAGTACATTGATGATTATTGGAAATTTGAAATCTGGTCCAGGTAGAATATATAAATATTATCGAATCTCCGAGGGTCCACTTCATCCGTGAGCTATCGTGCTAGAGGAGAGTGGTCACTGTAGGTCCTACCTTTATGAGTCGTTGAGTTGGAGGAGCTATATACACTTGGTATGTTATGACACTTAGATCAGATATGGTACTATGAATTTAATTTTCATTTCTTCATGTGCATTGCCTATCACCGGTATATTGTTTGGCACTTATGTCTATTGACTTTATGGGGGATTGTATAGGTTTAGGCTATGATTGTTGAATGTTGATTAAACCTTCCTGGATTATGAAGGCCCTGTTAGGTATTGTTTTTCTGGACTAGCCGGTTACTTCATTATTGTTATTATGGTTAGTTCATGGCAGGCTGATTATGGACTGATGCTGAGGTTGTAGGTATGATTTTGATCCCTTTCTGTTTACACTAAATTTTATTATGGATAGTTATCTTATGGTCAAACAATATGATTAAGGGCCTCGATTATGCCAGCACTAGATTTCCTACTTGGTTAGAATGCCTTGAGATGTTAGGTTGGTTACCTTAAGGCAGTCTCTTGAGTTTGATATATATATATATATATATATATATATATATATATATATATATATATATATATATATTTGCATTCTTGGCCTCGTATACTATCATATAACTTTTCTTCACTCCTCCTTTTTATATTGACTAGTGATATACAGTGTGGCACTTCAGATCCTAATTACTACAATGATAAGACAGTTTATCCTTATTGCCTAACTAGCTTATTTATGTTCAGTTTGTTGGATGGTTTCCTGTACTTTTTATTCCTGCTTATATTTTTTTTATGCTTGCATTATCTTTGAAGCTCAGTTGACTGATGCCTACTAAGTACGTTGTACTTTTTATTCCTGCTTTACATTTTGTTTATGCTTGCATTATCTTTGAAGCTCAGTCGGCTGATGCCTACTAAATACCACGTGTTTGGTACTCATACTTCTCTTCTACAACCTATAGATCATAGTACGATTTCTCAACATTGTTGTGTGGGTCGTGCGGAGCAAATTAGGATTAGAGAATTAGGGTGGGCTCATAGAGCTCGGATTATTACTACTCTCCCTCTCATGGATTAGACTAATCTCTATGTTGTATTCAGAGTCGACTAGTACTTGTATTTACTCTGTATTTCACTTTATAATTTTATTGTATTAGAAACTTTTGTACTAGTTTCAGCAGGTTTTGGAGTTGCTTTATATATATTGGTCTTTTATCATATTTATTTCATTATTTTCTTCCATTTATATTGATGGTCTGTTGCCAGTTGCTCCTGATTATGAGTTGATTACCTATCGGTAGGTTATAGTCGGTGTCATCATGACATGAAAAATTGGGTCATGACAAACTTGCTATTTGGAAGAAATCAAATAAATAATAAGCGAAAAAAATAAAAATTGAGGAAAAAGAAAAAATAAAATAAAAATACAAAAAATAAGTTTGAAAAAATTAACAAAAAGAAGAAAAAAATAAAAATCAAAAAAATGAAAAAATAAAAAAATAGAAGTTGAGAGGAGAAAAGAAAAAAAACACTGATAACAAAATAAAGAAAAAAGTACAAAAAAAAACTAAGAATATACAGGATGAGAATTTTTTATTTTTTTAAAATAAAAAGTAAAAACCCAAGTAAAATAAAAAAGAGAAAAAATAAAAGTTGAGAGAAAAAAAGAAGAAAATAAAGGTTGAGAATTTTATTTTTTTACAAAGAAAAGAAAATATAAAAAATTCAAAGTAAAATAAAGAGGATAATAAATAGAAGTTGAAAGATAAATTGATCAAGGAGAGTTTTTTAAAAATATTTGATGTATAGAGAGACAAATATGTATTTTTTCTACACATAAAAGGGAAGAAATGCTAGATTTATAGCACTTTTGTTATAGGGGACAAAAGAGAAAAACCACCTACTACGGTTGAGGAGGGGGGTCATTTCAGTGGGGCCGTTTGGACGATTAACGAAATTATAGTTTTGAGATAATAATTTATGAACTAACTTATCTTTATATGAAAGGTAGGATTAAACAATCTCAAATTGAATAGGCTAAGATGGCTTATTTCATAAATAAATACGGTATAAATCTTTATCATGTTTATTGAGATGTAAATTTATTCTAATATTAATTTATACCATGAAGAAAATATGATATAAAATTTATATAAAATTATATGTCACCTCATCCCACGTGCACCCTCGTGATGATTATGAAAACAGAAGAAGAATTGATGAACGATAAGGATAAAGGTGGGGTAGACTTCTGAACGACAAGCTGACAAATGGGGAATTCCTAGTTAAATAGCTCATTCAAGTCTTACTTTTTAATTAGATTATAAGATTTTTTTAAGGGAAATGACTCATTTTTTAGTATTTAAATTTATTTGTTATTAAAAACTTATTTACAAGTTTTAACAATTATAAATTAGTCCACAAAGGACCAAATCACCAACTGTCAAAATCAAAAGAGGGGGAAAAACCCTCCCGATAAAAAATCTTTTTTGATGCAGTAGTTTTTCTTCTTTTTCTTCCACTCTCAATCCATTCTCTATGCACATAATGTGAGGGGAGTTCTTGAGATCCTAAAGCTCTTATCTGTTTGGTGAATTCAATAATTTTTTAAAATTTTTGAAGAAAGTTGATGTTAAAGTTTGAATAAAAAACTATGATCAAGTTAAAACAGATTAAGGTCTATTTTGAAGTAGCATTAGCTTGAGATTGTGTTCTAACACTATATCAAGACCTCACATTGAAGGTACGCAAATATTTTTTTCATCTATTTAGAGTTCTATGCAAACGAAATGTAGTCTTGATGGATAGATCAATTATCGATCTGACAGATATTATATCAGTCTTTTCTATTAATCCATAGTATACAGATTATAGTAATTAGCCTGACAGATTACTCATAAGACTTTTTTATTTTTGATTTCTATATTTATAATAATGTTCATTTTACTAATTTTGAATAATGTTAAATTTTTATTGTAGGTACAAAATCATGACAAGAGTTGTCTTACTTATTGATTATTTTAAAAAGTGGGTGGATGATAAGAAAACTTTGAGATGAAATTCTCAAAATTACACCATTATAATAATGCTTCTGAGTGGTGATGTTATATCTGATAAGTTCATGGAAACTATCATTAGAAGAGATGAACTAAGTTACGGGCATGCCCTTATTTTTGTCAAGTATATGACTGATGTGGGGGCTTTTTCAAAAGACAAAGCACTGCCTATTGAGATAATGAACGTTGAATGTGTCCAAATGTATTTGAGAAATATAATGGTGAAGGTGGTAGGTCGATTTTATGAGTTTCCTCAATAGACAATATGTGGAAAGTGGTTATGGTTTGAACAACCACCAATTTGATATTTAGGAGAGATGGATATTTATATGAAAATGAATAATCATACTTAAGGGGATGTTCTCCCTTGTCGAGTTGAAAAAGAGGTTCCACGTGACAGAGAGGATGTTCTCTGTTGTACTCAAGTGCACACGCAAGTGTTCCTGATCTCACCAAGTAATACAATGGCCTTAAATAAAGCTGAATATCGATCCTTCAGAGACTTGTTTTAAAAACTATTCAATTTTAATTCACTATTGAGATAGATTAAGTACAAAAGTAGCCAAAAGAGTTTTAGAGTTATCAACTGAAATTAAACAATCCATAAAAGTAAAAGTCTTTGAAAATCAATGGACAGAAACCTAGAGTTAAAGCTCTACGAACAATCATACTATGATACTGAACTTCTTTGATCAGTTTACTTATCTTGGTTGTGGATTCAGGGGGTTGGTAGTATGATAATATTCACTCGAGCCTCTAAGCTTTTATCTAACTTAAATCCACAACTACATCATTGAGCGAGGATGTGAGAGCTAATTTAAACGCATTTATACTTC
Source organism: Capsicum baccatum var. pendulum (assembly GCA_030864225.1). NCBI lineage: Eukaryota > Viridiplantae > Streptophyta > Magnoliopsida > Solanales > Solanaceae > Capsicum > Capsicum baccatum. The sequence goes on along the minus strand of CM061558.1, from coordinate 27,380,979 downwards.
ATCCCACAATGAACCAAATAGGTCACTTAGGTGTATCTATATCTTAGAAGCAAATTATAACTTCGTTATATTGAAGGTTCTAATCCTATTCTATTCATCCCCACGTACTATCCTCTTGTTCCGCCCTCGAGCTCACAAGACGGCTAAGGATGTATTCTAAAGGTCACAAATCCTAAGAATAGTTAAAAAAAGGATAAATAAATAACAAAATATGATAAAAAACAAAAAAAAAACAAATCAATTCAAAGAAATAGCAATCGTGTTCTTGGCCGTAAACCCGAAAAGGGGGCTTTTAGCTGCTTATATCCTCACTCAAAGTTTCCAAGTTGTCCAAGGTGTTTTTCGTCAAGTCCAACTGTCCTATTTATAGGAGGACAAAATAAGCCAAAAATGGCATGTCTCCGCGTCGCGCCTCTAATTGCATAGACATAGCTCTGCACTCAGCCTAAATACGAGTACATACTGTAAATTGTCCCTTAGATTGAATCCAAGGACACATCACGCCCCCAATTATGGTGGCTTGCCTCCGCGATGTGCCATCACTCAAAAGTGTCCATTTTTCCGAATCTTGTCCCATGTTTTTGTCCTTCCATTCCAACATTTGTGTGGTTATTTGAAATTTATTTCCAGATTGTTAATGTAATGCCCTAAAATTTCATCCCAAGATGCCACACGGTGCTTATGGCTACACATAGCCCTAAGATAACCCTCGGAGCCAGACACTACCTCAAGGAATTCAATTCAACAATAGTCATGCACAACAAAAAGATATACCACATCGGGTTCAAGAGAAATACTGGAGAATACTAGGTTGTACAACCAAAATATATTGAATGTCTATAAATACCAACCCTATAGTCTGGCAAAGCCTCTATACATCAAAATCAAGGAGCCATTGGGACAAAACCCAAACTGACTCAAACAGTACTGAAAGCCATAACAACTGAACGACATCACAAAAAATATAGACACGATCCTCGAACCATGAGGGCTCAGCACTGAGGGAACGTAGTTGAGGCACTCGAATATCGCTAACGCGTCTGCGGGTGAGTACCTGAACCTACATTATTAGAAAATGTAGCCCATAGGAAAATATGTGGGTCGGCACTTTGGAATGTACTGAGTATGTGGGGATGAATGCAACAATGTAAATATCATCATCAATTTCATTAAAAAATGCATATGTACAATGATGGCTCACTGGGCTTGAGTTAGATTGTAACATACTTTTCATGATCTCATAGTAAATAAATCATATGATAAAAACCTCATAAATCATCATAAATCATCATAAATAACTCAACTCTTCAACTAAAGACTCAGAGTGACTCGGTAATTCAAGAAACTCAACTTTTATGGACATGGAAGGTTCTTATAACCGACATAAGCCATATGAGCGACATGGAGTCCAATGTTTTTCCCTCCTAAGGGGATAACCCCACATTGGCGGGACCATCATACTCTTTCCAGGGAGTACAACCTAAATTTAGTGATCACAATCTCATACTCGGCCTGTGTCCCACAATCATCAATATCAATCCTACGGTGGCGCGTAGTTTTGGGGAAATACCACATTTCCCTCTCAGTGCTAAATACTACTCCAGACACAAGCTCAGAACATGTTAGGAAATCCACTATAAACATCACAAGGGTCTATCATGAAGACCAAATAAAATCTCTTTCTCATTTATCAAATCATAATCAATTTGTGGATTCCTAACTTGACTCAAATCAAATCAATCTTTCTTAATATCAAAATATATCAATTCATTAAATCATGAAAACATCAATAACTTTGAAGAAATATCAAGACTCATTGTAACAACTCAATCTCATGAATCAATATACTCAATAATCCAATTTGTCATAAGAAAGCTTAAAGCTTGACACATATCTTGAAAGCACTTGAAATATCAACTCATGGTAGAAATATGGAATTCACAATATTATATATGAAGTCATAACTTGAGAATAGCAAATTAATCATGTATAACAAAGCTTGAACAATTTATATTCTCATAATCTCATGATGAAGTAATTTGGGTATAAACCCACTTGCAAAATAATATAATTCCATGATAGAAATCAAAGCTTTGGGTAGAAGAACGAAAGAATTGCTCTTGTTCAAAACCCCACATACCTTATTTTTTGAAATTGGATGAATTCTAGTGCTTGAGACTCTATCCGCACTTGTAATAAATGATTCTCGAAGCCCACACTATGAGAAACTCGATTCTTGAAGAAATCTTGATGATTTATGGATGATTTTCGGCAGATTGAATTTTCCTGATTGAAACCCTAATATATATTCTTAAGAAAACTAGATGAGAAAATGAAGGAATTAGGGTTTGGATGGGGATTCTCATATTTATGTAGGCCTCCAAAAGGTGGTAAAAGACCAAAATACCCTTGCAAAAATGTCACTTAATTGCTAAAAAAAATAGCTGACAACATTCGTGGCAAGCCGTCAAACTTGTGACAAGTCGTCACAAAATGTCATCACAAAATGTTGGATTTTGTGACTTTCTGCTTATGGTGACGACATTTTGTGACAAGCTGTCAGGCTTGAGACGAGTCGTCACAAAATGTCGTCACGAAATTTTCAGGCTGACACACTGGAGTAAAATAGGCATAACACTTTGCTCCAATACCGGATTTGGGTGAAATTAGTACCGTTGGAAAGGTAATTCAATTATATATCTTTTGGTAGCTCATGAGCTCAAAATTCGTAGTATAACAAGAGATATGCTCATTTGAAGTTGAATATGGTAATATCCTTCCCAAGAATTCAATCGGTAAGGAATGTTTTGATTCACCTAATCGCTAGGACATCTTTGAGGCCTTAATACACATCACCCTTGATCAGAAAACAAACAAAGCACTATAATTTACTTCTCATGAGCTTGAGTCATGGTTACGCTATTATTTAGAGTCTCAGGGTATTATAATATCTCCCCCTTGGAAATATTTGTCCTCGAATGTTGCCAAATAGTCCAAGAACAAGAGAAAATGAGGATGTATAGATGAAACGACTCACTCAAAGGGATTACTTCACTCTATACCTTCGGATACCATACAAAATGCATGAATTTATGATGGAAGTAGACACACAGCTGAATCACTAATAAGAAGGGGGAGGAATTAAGAAAGAATGGTACCTTCTGCTTGCTCTGAACTCACAAAAAAGAGGTGAGGGTACTTGGCTCGCATATCATCTTCGGCTTCCCAAGTAGCACTCTCAATAGATTGATTTCTCCAAAGCACTTTAACCAAAGGAACTTTTTTCTTCCTTAGCCTATGGATTTGAAAATCCAAAATCTCAACCGGAAACTCCTCAAATGAAAGGCTATCAAGAAAATCCAAGATTTCGGACGGATCAACCACGATAGAATCACCAATACACTTCTTAAGCATAGAAACATGAAATACCGAATGAACTCTAGACAACTCCGTGGGTAACTCCACCTCATATGCTATTTTCCCAACATGGCTCAGAATCCTGTACGGACCAACATAATAGAATCATGGGTGAAGCCTTCAAGTACACCAAATCATTAACATTAAACTCAAGATCTTTTCTTCTCACATTCGCGTACGACTTCTGACGGCTTTGAGCGGTCTTCAATCTTTCTCGAATCAACTTAAATTTTTCCATAGCCTCAAACATAGCATCAGGCCCAATCACAACTACTTTTCCTACTTCAAACCAACCTATAAGAGATCTATATCTTCTCCCATACAAAGCTTTGAATGGGGCCATCTGAATACTAGCATGGAAACTATTGTTATACAAAAATTTGATCAATGGTAACTGCTCATCCCAACTACCTTTAAAATCAAGCTCACATGCCCTCAACATATCTTCTAAAGTCTGAATGGTCCACTCAGCCTGACCATCTATTTGCAGATGGAAAAAAGAACTTAGATGAACTTGGGTACCGAGACCATTCTGAAAAGTCCTCCAAAACTGGGAAGTTAATTGAGTACCCCTATCAGAGATAATAGCCAAAGGAACTTCCTGAATTATAATGAATTATCGAATATACAATCTAGCATAATCCTCATCTATATAAGATGAATGCACTGAAAAGAAATGAGCTGATTTAGTCAACCAGTCTACAACAACCTAAATCGAATCATGATGACGACAAGAATGAGGCAAACCAATTACGAAATCCATATTCACTTATTCCCATTTTCAAGTAGTAATGCTAAACAATTACATTACACCACTGGGCCTTTGGTGCTCTACCTTAACCCGTTGACAATTAGAACACTTTGCCACAAATTCTGCTATATCTTTCTTCATACTGTTCCAGCAATAGATTTCTCACAAATTTTGGTACATCTTGGTAGCACCAGCATGAATATAATATTGTACGCCATGTGCTTTATCCATAATTCTCTGCCTTAGATCATCAACATCGAGAACACACAATCTACCCTGCAATCTCAACACACTATCTCCCTCTTGGGAGAAAACCTCTACCTTTTGATCCTTAACTGACTCCTTCAGTCAGACCAAACTAGGATCTCATTCTTGGTTCTCTTTTACCTCCGAGACCAAAGATGACTCGGAACTACTCTAAACTAACATACTCCCTTCAGTGGAATCAAGTAATCTGACACCCAACCTAGCCAAACGATGCACATCACAAGCCTATTCTTTCTTATTATTCTCTATATGAGCTACACTACCCATAGACAACCTTCTAAGAGCATCTGCCACAACATTGGCCTTGCTCGAGTGATACAATACACTTATATCGTAGTCTTTTAGCAACTCTAACCATCTTCTTTTTCTAAGATTCAACTCCCTCGGAGTACACACATGCTCCAGGCTTTTATGATCAGTAAACACATCAACATGAACACCATACAAATAATGTCTCTAGATTTTCAAAGCAAAAACTACAGCTGCTAATTCAAGATCATGGGTTGGGTAATTCTTCTTATGAGGCTTCAACTATCTAGAGGCATAAGCAATAACTTTACCCCTCTGCATTAACACACAAACCAAACCAACTCTAAAAGAATCATAACACACCATAAAACCATCAGTACCAACTGGTAAAGCTAACACTAGGATTGAAGTGAGTCGAGTCTTAAACTCCTAAAAACTCTTCTCGCAAGGTTCCGACCACAGGAACCTCACTTTATTTTGGGTCAACTGGATCATGGGATATGCAATGAAAGAGAAGCACTCAACAAAATAATGGTAGTAACCAGCTAGTCCCAAGAAAATCCTAATGTCAGATGGGGAGGTAGGTCTAGGCCAATTCTTTATAGCTTCTGTCTTTTGGGGATCGACTCTAATGCCTTTGATGGAAACAATGTGACTCGAAAAAGCAACTGACCTTAGCCAAAATTAACACTTGCTAAATTTAGCGAATAATTGATGTTCTCTAAGATTTTTCAAGATAATTTGAAGATGGTCGACATGATCATCCTTTCTTTGGGAATACAAAATAATATTGTCTATGAATACAATGCCAAAAATATCAGGATATTGCTTGAACACTCGATTTATGAGGTCCATGAAGGCTGCTGGAGCATTGGTTAACCCAAAGAACATGACAAGAAACTCAAAATGACCATAACGGATTCGAAAGGCTGTCTTGGGAATATGACACTCTCTCACTTTAAGCTGATGATAGCCAGATCTAAGGTCTATCTTTGAGATATAACTTGCACCCTGTAGCTGATCAAATAAATCATTGAAGCTAGGAAGAAGGTATTTTTTCTTGATAGTTACCTTATTGAGTTGACGGTAGTCAATACACATATGCAATATACCATCTTTCTTACATACAAATAGAGTAGGTGTACCCCACGGGAAAACACTAGGTCTGATAAAGCCTTTGTCTAAGAGATCTTTGAGTTGTTCCTTCAACTCTTTAAGTTCTGTGGGAGCTATATGGTATGAAGGAATGGAAATAGGCTGAGTGTCGGGAAGAAGATCAATCCTAAATTCTATTTCTCTATTAGGTGGGACCCCTGGGAGATCTTTCAAGAAAACAGTGGGAAAATTATTAACAATTGTAACTGAATGAATAGTCGGAGTCTCGTACTTGAGGTGTTTAACTCGAATTAGGTGATAGATGCAACCCTTGGAAATCAGCTTCCTAGCTTTAAGGTAGGATATGAAATGGCTCTTCGGACTCAAAAATGGGCTCATTAGGAAACTAAAACTTGACCACTCAAGTACAAAAATCTATAGACATATAGCACGAGTGAAGCCAATCCACACCCTGAATAACATCAAAATCAACCATATCTAGCTCACTAGAATCAGCACATATGACCCAATGAAGGACAATGATAGCAAACTTCTTATACACTCGCTTAGCATTAACAGATTATCCTACCAGGGTAGAAACCAGAATGGGCTCAAGAATCTGTTCAGGGTCCATCTCAAAATTTACAGCAACCAGAGATGTCAGATAAGACAAACTCAAACCAAGGTCTATCAATACATACACATCAAAATAAAAGAAATGGAGTATACCAGTGATAACATATGGGCAGTCCTCCTGCTCCTAGAAAGGTGGTATAACATAGAAGAAATTCTGGCATGAACTGCCAGCAGTACTAGAAGAGGTGCCCCGAGGAGGAATTGGGTAGACTACAGGAGCGGGGGCACTGGTAGCCTAACTCTAGGGATGAGCATCTCAACTATCCTGTCTAGTATACGAACAATATCTAAGTCCGTGGCCCAACTTTCCACAATCAAAGCAACCCCTCTGATCAATAAAACACTCACCAAAATGATATCTACCACACATGGCACATAAAGAAGGACAAGGTCGGTTACCTAGACTTTTTTGAGACCTGGGTGGGATAGGCCTGTTCCCCTACTCCTGCCTACTTCTAGATGCGGGAGCACTAACTAACGATGGTGCAGGAATAAACGAATGTCCCTAAAATTGAGGGTGGTTCCCTCCATGGAATCTGGACTAAATGAATCCTTATTGCTCTGATCTAGCTCTTTTATTCCCTCTTACTCCCTCCCTCTCTTTCACCTTATCAGCTTTGATCTGTCGGGCATATATCATCAACCGAGAAAGGTCCATCTCCCTATTAAGAATAGTAGATCTACACTCTTTCATAATGTAACTCGATACACTGATCATGAACTTACTCATGATGGTCCTGGAGGCAGCCATCATACTAGGAGAATATTTGGATAACTGATTGAATCTAAGATAGTACTCCTTAACAGTCATGGAGCCTTGTCTCAAATTAATGAATTCCTCTATCTTTGCTTCCCTCGTCTCAAGAGGAAAGAATCTGTCCAAGAACGCATCCTAGAATAACTGCCAAGTCATGGAAGCGGAACTTTCCTCCTCAATCACATGCATAATCTAGGTGATCTTTCTCACTTCATCCAAGTATATTTATGGGTCTTTACCTACCTTCAACCCATAGAACTCAGGTTGATTAATCCGTATAAAGTCATGAACTCGAGCTGCAGAAGAATTATTCTTTTGCGGAGGCGGAATAGTAGCTTGGGTGTTAGATTGAGCATTGGTAGTGACTGCCTAGGATAGCGCATCAAAAGCTGCCCAAAATTCTACATAAAATAGATGCTCGTTGAAGGAATCAACAGATTAAGGTTGTTCGTTGTTTTGATGAGCTCAACGAGGAGGTATTTTCTATTATAAGAGAGCATGAGTTAATCAAAGATAAAGAGATATTTGTAGGCATGACAAACTTTAGAAAGAAAGAAATTACTTTTCCTAAAATGTTTAGTAGCCTCTTACTCATACATGTGGTGCGCTACACACCAATGATCAAGTCACTATGTAATGCAACTTGTCAGTATCCCTAGGACTCCTTAAACTTTAGGCTATAATACCAAGCTTTGTAACACCCCAAAATTTTACCCCATGATGCCACACGGTGCTTAGGGCTACACGTAGCTCCAAGGTAACCCTCGGAGCCAGACACTACCTCAAGGAATTCAATTCAACAATAATCTTGCACAATAAAGAGATATACCATATCGAGTTCAAGAGAAATACTGGAGAATACTAGACTATACAACCAAAATATATTGAATGTCTATAAATACCAACCCTCTAGTCTGATAAAGCCTCTATACATCAAAATCAAGGAGTCATTGGGAAAAACCACTAACTAACTCAAATAGTACTAAAATCCATAACAACAGAATGACATCACCAAAAATATAGACACGGTCCTCAAACCATAAGAACTCACCACTGAGGTAATGCAGTTGAGGCACTCGAATATCTCTAACGTATCTGTGGCTGAGTACCTGAACCTACATTATGTGAAAATATAGCCTATAGGAAAATATGTAGGTCAGCACTTTGGAATGTACTGAGTATGTGGGGGTGCAAGCAACAATGCAAATATCATCATCAATTTCATAAAAATTGCATATGTACAATGATGGCTCACATGACTTTAGTTAGATTGAAACATGTTTTTCATGATCTCATAGTAAATAAATCATATGATAAAAAACTCATAAATCATCATAAATAACACAACTTTTCAACTCAAGACATGGAGTGACTCGGTAATTCAAGAAACTCAACTCTTATGGACATGGAAGGTTCTTATAACCAACATAAACCATGTGAGCTACATGGAGTCCAGCAGTTTTTCTTCCTAAGGAGAGAACCCCACATTGGCGGGAGAGTCGTACTCTTTCTAGGGAGTACAACCTAAAATTAGTTATCATAATCTCATACTCGGCCTCTAGCCTATAATTATTAATATCAATCCTACGGTGGCATGTAGTTTTAGGGAAATACCATATTTCCCGCTCGGTGCTAAATACTACTCCCAGACACAAGCTCAGAACGCATTAGGAAATTACCACAAATATCACAAGGGTCTATCATGAAGACCAAATCAAATCTCTTTCTCATTTATCATATCATAGTCAATTTGTGGATTCCTAACTCGACTCAAATCAATTCAATCATTCTCAATATCAAAATGTATCAATTCATTAAATCATGGGAATATCAATAACTTTGAAAAAATATCAAGAATCATTGAAAAAACTCAATCTCAAGAATCAATATACTCAATAATCCAATTTCTCATAAGTAAGCTTAAAGCTTGACACATATCTTGAAAGCACTTGAAATATCAACTCATGGTAGAAATATGAAATTCACAATAATAAAAATAAAGTCATAACTTGGGAATAGAAAATTAATCATGTATAACAAAGCTTGAACAATTTATATTCTCATAATCTCATGATGAAGTAATTTGGGTATAAATCCACTTGCAAAATCATATAAATCTATGATTAAAATCAAAGCTTTGGGCACAAGAACGAAAGAATTGCTCTTGTTCAAAACCCCACATACCTTAATCTTTGAAATTGAATGAATTCTAGTACTTGAGACTCTATACGCACTTGTAATAAATTATTCTCGAAGCCCAAACTATGAGGAAGTTGATTCTCAAAGAAATCTTGAAGATTTATGGATGATTTTTTTAAGATTAAATTTTCTTGATTGAAACCCTAATATATATTCTTAAGAAAATTATATGAGAGAATGAAAAAATTCGGGTTTAGATGGGGATTCTCATATTTATATAGGCCTCCAAAAGATGGAAAAATACCAAAATACCCTTGCAAAAATATCCCTTAATTGCTGGAAAAAAAAAACCTGATGACATTCGTGACAAGCTGTCAAACTTGTGACAAGTCATCACAAAATGTCATCACAAAATGTTGGATTTTGTGACTTTCTACTTATGGTGATGAAATTTTGTGACAAGTCATCAGGCTTGTGACAAGTCATCACAAAATGTCGTCACAAAATGTCATCACAAAATTTCCAGGCTGACACGCTGGAGTAAATTAGGCATAACTCTTTGCTCCGTTACCAAATTTGGGTGATATTGGTACCACTGGAAAGCTAATTCAATTATATATCTGTTGGTAGGTCATGATCTCAATAATTCATAGTATAATGAGAGATATGCTCATTTGAAGTTGAATATGGCAATATCCTTCCCAAGAATTCAATCGGTAAGGAATGTTTTGATTTTCCTAATCGCTAGGACATCTTTGAGGCCTTAATACACATCACCCTTGATCAGAAAACAACCAAAGAACTATAATTTATCTGTCAAGACCTTGAGTCATGGTTGCACTATTGGTTAGAGTCTCGGGGTATTATAGTTCATCATCCATAATTAGTCATCATAAACATTCCAAGCATCCTACAACATCAAACACCCAAAATTAGAGCTCAAAACCACACACAATCCAAGGCGATTAACTAGAAACTTAAGTTAAGACTAGTTTTGCCCATGTTTATAGTTAACTTTGTTTTGACACTTGACATTATTAAATTGAACCTCAAACATAATTAAAATGTTTTTTCATACATAATTAAACAATCATATAATTAGGAACTTATTACACATATTAGAGTTCATCGAGATCACTAGAACAAAACATAGCTCAAGCTAGTAATGCTAGTTTTCTAAATTAAACTCTAATTGATCAAATTAAGTCCAACTTGTTTTCCTTACACATTAAAATATGAATGAAACATCCTTGGTTTCTAATTTTAGAAAATTTCCTAGAATATGACTCATGGGTATGAGCCATATGCTGGGGTATGAGTGTTATGGTCCTATTATATGCTGACCAGTGTTATTTGGTGAGATGGTTTTAGTTACTGGAATTGGTACAACTTAGGGGTATGAGTTGTAAGGGTTTGGTATGAGTCGTAGCAAAGACTTGTATGGTGGGCAGTGTTTGATCCTCTAAGTATTTCATTCTGCTAAGGATATAGATTATGCATACGGATCATATATTGTGGTTACGACTTGGTTGGATGAGTCATATATTGGATAGTGTCTTATCTAAGTGTTGAGGCTTGGATACTAATGATGGGTACCAATCGTATAGAAGGGTATGATTCTTATCGGTCAGTCGTATCCCTGCGATGGGTTTTCTAAGGGATTTAAGTGAGGGTATTCTGGACATTATCCTACTTATCCTAAATAGGATCCACGACTTCTAATACACTATAGAGGATATTTACTCTATTATTCTATTCATTAACACTTAGAAATGATTCCAAAACACTTGCGGATTGCTTTGGGGCTTGTCTTGGTGATTTACTTCCATCAGTTCTTTGGTATAAGGCATAATTCTCTTCTCCCATTGTAATTTCATCTAAAGGCATGGTTTTTATGACTGATTTCATGGTTTTACTATTTCATGATTATGGTTTTCAACTATTATTTGGGGGTTTTGATATTAAATTCTTGGCATGGTTTCCAATGGTTTTACTTATGCTTTTATATATAAATGGTGGATTTGGAAAATTGGATTTCATGGTAATGGTTTAATGATTTTTGGAATTGGTTTTAGTTATATTATGCCCCCAAAGTGTTTGATAAAATATTTATAAAGATATGTTCATTACATTGACTTCTTTTAATGTTACTCTTGCATGTTTTAAACTAGATAAAGGATTTATACATGGTTTAAATGGTTTGAAAAAGTCTAAAAGCTAAATGGTTATGCTTTTGGAGAACATAGTAAGTCCCCCAAGTGAAGTTAATATGGTAATTTGAAGGGCACCTAAGGACCCCTTAACCTAAATGGTTTGGCTATGCATATTACTTGCAAGTAATGGGTGATATGACGATACCACTAATATTGGCCTTGGTTAGTATATGGTAAATGTATTTTTTGGACATGATTTTAATTTGGCATTAATGGCGGGGTGTGTAGCTAAGTCATGGAAGGTAGCAGTCCCAAGGGGACCAAAAACAAAATCTTATATTTTCTGATATGAGGGGTCTTAATGACCGTGTGTATGTGTCACATTTTATATTGGGGGATGTACTAGTCATCCCATGGGATATTCCCTGGTCGGGCGGCTACATGTACTGGGGCCCTTTCAGAAGGGGGAGCTGAACCCATATAGCCCGTGGATAGTTTAGGATGGCCAAGCTACACAACCCAGGTATAAAGGTTTTAAATGCATTCTAAACCCGGTTCCCTTTCCCGACACATATATATGTGTGGTTGTAGGCATTATGGATGGATTTACTTGGTTTTCTAATTTTCATTATTTTATCCTTATCCTAAGATTCATGCTAGCAGTCACTTGCTAACCCCGTCTACTAGCGGTTGTATACTAAAGCTATGTAGGAACTGGCTATTCTACTCTGCCTATTTAGCACGTGGATTTGGTATCAGCATTTAGACTGAAGTGATAATCTATCATCCCTTTGGAAGGAATTATATCATGCTATGGATTTTGTTAGATAGTTTTACTTTATTTTTTATATTGGTTTTGGCCATGGTTGGGGGCATGTCCTAACCGGATTTGTTTACTCTTTTGGATAGAGGCTTTGTGTCACTTTTGGGGGTTGGTATAGGTGAGATCGATATTGGTGTCGACCTTGGCATTGGAATAAGCTAGTGGGCTAACATCATTGGACAATATTGTTGGTTGTTCCATCATATTACATTTTGGGGTTGACTATCACATTATGTTTCAGTATTCTCTTGGGTTATGGTCTTGTTTATGTCCTATGGCTTAGTTTTGTATAGTTGGGGAGGTCGGTGTGGTATGGTTGGACTCGATTGGGTCAGTCAAGGTTGTGACCCTATCCCATAGTCTAAATGACAACAATAATTCTATCTTGTTAAATATTCAAAATTTAGCCCATCTAAGGCTGGATATAGGTGGTTGGGTTGGGTAACAGAGGGCGGTCCCCGATCCTAGTTAGACTTGGGATGCTTATTATGATAAGGTTTGGGGTCGGGTCGGGTCAATTAATCAACTACATAAACACTTAGATGCTCAATTATATCATTATTCACTTATTATGCACATAATAAGTCCTCAAAATAAAGTTAAATGAACTCGGATAACAACTCTGAGGTGCATAAACCCACCTCAGATCATTCTCGAGAAAGAGGTTCCATGTGATAACGAGGATATTTTTTCTTACTGAGTTGAGAAAGAGGTTCAAAGTAATAACAAGGATGTTCTCCTTTGCCAATTTTAATGAGGTTCCACTATGATAAGAAGGATGCTCTCCCTTGAAAAGTTGAGAAAGACGTTTCTCTTGATAATGATTGATGATTTTCAACTGCCTGAACAATTAAAGTAGGCAACGATTAGAACACATCATAGTTATAATTTTTTGATGGTTTAATTTTTCATAATGATATCAATTTCTAAATAAAGAAGACACAGTAACCAAACTGAATCTTGTTGCAATTAGATAGGGTTTTGAATTTACCATAAATAAATCTAACAAATCATTAGTAATCGTTGATTGTGTTAAGAAAAGTTGCAAGTAAAGAGTTTGTATTTCCAAAAATATTAACTCGGATGCTTTTCATATCACCAGGTCTGCACCCAATAACTCATGTGACTTAAGATCTATATCTAGAAGATATAGGCATAATTCAACCAAAGTTATTGCAAAATTTATCAAAGAGTGGTTCAGAGAAGGACAAAGTCCAATACCAAAAAAATAAAGAACATTGTAAGTAATGGGTTGGGTTGTGATGTTACTTACTATAGATGTTGGAAGGCCAAGAAACTTGCACAAAATATGATATCTAGAACACCTAAACATAGATATGCAAAATTTTAGCATATTGATATGGGATTGCTAAAGTAAATAAAGGTAACTTTGGAGATTCAGGATGGAAAATTTTTATACTTTTTTATTATATGTGGGACATCATAAGAGGATTTAAGAACATACGAAATGCCCTCACTATCAATAGCACTTTATTGACAAGTCAATTTGGTGGTGTAATGCTAATTGCAAGTGGACAAGATAGTAAAATCAATTATATCTTATACCTTAGGTTGTCATTAACTCTGAGAATGAACTTTCTTAGACTTGTTTTTTTGTCAATTTCTCAATGTAGTGTCAAATACATCTAACTTGTCCATCATATTTATAATGACCTAATTTTTGGTAATTTATATGCATTATTTATTTTTATATTATTTGACTATTTTACCCCTCTCCATGGTGGCACTATGGTATTTTTAGGGTATGGAGATAATTGACATGATTTTCAATGCATTTTGATGTGATTTGTACAAGATTGTGATTTTTAGTAGTTATAAAGGCTTAATAGTTGACTTTGATCAATATTTATTAATCCATACATCGACTGACAAAAAATAAATGCACTAACAGATCTGGAACATCAATTTTAGAAATAGTCGGTGTGATTTTATGGATTTTATATCTTATTTTGACCCTCAATTTGGAAAGTTGTGATATTGGTTTTAGGGGTCAACTTTGTGAAAACAATGTTTTTTCAAATATTTCATATCTCTATTGAGTCCAGAGCGTGGAATTTATTCTAGAATCATAGTTTATTTGCATTCTTGAGATTCCAAATAAATTCCAAGAAGTCAGTGAAGACTTGGAAGTCTCCAAGTCTCCAGTTGGTGCACCGCTCAACTGGTACACCACATAATAAATTATTTGGTCTCTTAAGTGACTTGTATTGATAGGCAAAGTGTCACCTAAGAGACACCAGGCTCACCTAAGTGACTATCACTTAAGCGATACCCCGGTGGATTATATGACCCATTTGCAAGACTTGGAACTTGGGGTTTCGAGTTTTTGGGCAATTTATTTCATTTTAGCTTGAGCAAGCTTCAAAACTCCTATTTCAATTATATTTCTTTGATTATTATGTTCTAAATCTTGTTAAAACTTGAATTTGACAGTGGAAATTTGGGAATTTTGGCTCGAAAGGCCTGAATTGGTATTTTCTCAATTTAAACCCCAATTCAACCTCATTTTCGCTTGGTTTCTTCTATAAAGTTCCTTTAATCAAGGGAAATATATTTTTCGACAAAAAAATTCATTTTTACCCTTTTTTTAAAAACTCTTTTCCGGAGTCTATTTTTACCATGATCCAAAAATGAGCAATATGGATCGTTGACTTCTTTTTAATGCATATATATAGATATATTATATTTGTGTGTTTTAAATGATTTTAGATCTGTGCTGAGGCAAAATCTCAATGTTAGAGGCTTGTTTGTATCGATTTTAACATCGAAGTAGGTTATGTCTTAACTTTCTTCATACTATACCGGGTAGTTATTATGGATATAAAATCAAGTTAAGGGTGCGGAAACCAATTATGAAAATGTCTATATTATTGTGTTGTGCCTGTGGGGGGCTTATATTATTGTGAATTAGTGGTTTTCAGACATTACTTGCTATATGTGACCATGTGGGGTCTTATATGACATTATTGGCCTTGTGTATGCATATTTGATTATATCTCTTCTAAAGAAAAAGACTAAATTAGAGCTTATGTGGTATCAATGGCATATTATTATGTATTTTACTCTATTGGAATATGGATTCATGGATGATTGGACTATTGAGTGGATTTTAGCTCACATGTTTGGTTGGTTGTGAGCATTACATCCTCATATCATATACATTTATAAAACATTGGTACCACCATGGAAATACTGGTAATACTGACTTTTTCTAATAAAAAAAGTTACATTTTAAAACCCTCTACCAATAGATGTGCCATAGAGGAGTTATGGCTATTAGTATTAGATATTGGATGTGCTGGAGAGTAGTTATGAATATTGGATATTGGATTTCATATGGATTGACCCGCCATGTGTCCTACTTGGAAGCACAACTCGATAGGTGTATATGGATATTGTGCAACAACATCAAGCATCACATCATCATCATATCATTATCATCACCTTTATTGTATTTCATATGTTTTGTGCTCATTTTCTATTATGTTATTGCCCTTAAAGTGATATTTATCTATTGTACTTCTTTCTTCTAATTGTATTTGGTATATGTGTACACTTGTAATTTCTTCTCATATTTATGTACAGTATATGTATATATTATAGAACTATTAGTGAAAATGTAGTGGGATATCGTTTGGGATAATTTTTTATTGCTGGTGATGTGTCCATAGTTTGTATTTTATATGATTTATTTTCTACTTTTCTCAATCGGGCTATGATACCTACTAAGTATAAGTGGATCGTACACATCTTTACTCAACCTTTTGATGCAAATCCAGGTATGAGTGCACCGCATGGCAGCTGATTTAGGTGGTACTTGGAGTCTCTTTTAGGTAGTGGTTGATCTAGATATTCAGAGTTAACCTTCTATCTCTTCTTACCTAGATCATGTCTTATTTGTATTCCGGGATAGATTTTGATCCTTATTGGAATATCATTGTCACTTTTGACATTTGAGATATATTTAGTAGTTCTTACACTATGACACCAATTTTAGGGATTTGTATGGTATCTTTGATCATGTATTTTTTGCCTTCCCTATACATGTGAGGTATGACTCCACCCTATAAGTCTAGCCTTGGGTATTGGTATTGATATCTCATTTCATATTAGTTTAGGTGATAGCTTACTTTTCATAGGAGACTCTTTAGTGGTGGATCAGATGCACCGATCTTGTGTTATGACTTTTACTGGGCATGAGACTTGGGTAGATCCAATTATCTTAGATATGGTAGATTTTGAAGTCATCCTAGGTATACACTAGTTAACTCCTTATCATGATGTCCTAGATTGTTATGCTAAGATTATAGCCTTAGATTCGACAGGTGCATAAGGATAGCTTGAAAGGGTGTGCTTTCCAAGAGAGTTATATATTTCCTTCAGGTTTATTATTTAGTTGAGAGGGAATGCTTATCTGATTTGTTTTATATTTGTGATACTAATGATGTTTCACCTTCTTCTTTGGATTTTGTTCGTATTATCTATGAGTTCATGGATATTTTCCCTATGAATTTGACTGGAATACCTATGAGTTGTGATATTTACTTTGCTATTGATATTGAGCCAGGCACTAAGCTTATTTCTATTCCTTCATATAAGATGTCCCCAATAGAGTTGAGCGAATTAAAGGATCAACTATAGTAGTTGTTGAATAAGGGATTTACCAGACCTAATATAACACCTTGGGTGTGCCTGTCTTATTTATGAAGAAAAAATATGGGTTATCCATATATGGATAATTCTCGATATTTGAACAAGGTAACGGTTAAGAATAAATATCCTCTTTCTCATACTGATGATTTGTTCAATCAATTTTAGAGTGCTTCAGTATTTTCGAAGATTTATTTGAGGTTCGAGTATCACCAGTTGAGGATTAGATCTTTGGATATACCAAAGACTGCTTTTCAAAATTGCTACATTCATTATGAAATCTTAGTTATATCCTTCAGGTTGACCAATGCCCTAATCGCATTCATGGAGTTGATGAATCGGGTATTTGATCATTTTTTAACTCTTTTGTCATTGTATTTATAGATGATATCTTGATTGATTCCAAGAGTGAGGCTGACTATGCAGAGTATTTGTGGATTATGCTTCAGAGATTAAGAGATGAGAAGTTGTATGCTAAGTTCTCCAGGTGTGAGTTTTGGTTAGAATGTAGCTCTTTCTTGGGTCATATGGTGACTAAGATTATATTATGGTCGATCCAACCAAGATTGTAGTGGTTCGTGATTGGGATAGTCTTACTTCTCCTATCGAGATTCAAAGTTTTATTGGTTTAGCAGGTTACTCTTAGTAGTTTTTAGGGGTTTTGAACTATTGCTTCTCTATTGACCAAGTTGACTCAAAAGAAGATTTCCTTTCAATATTCTGATGCTTATGAGGTGAACTTTTAAAAGTATAAGGATTTGTTAACTTCAGCTCCTATCCTGACCTTGCCCAAGGAGGGTATGGGTTTTAATGTCTTTTGTGATACTTTAAGTGTTGGGTTAGGTGTTGTTTTGATGTAGGTGGTAAGGTAATTGTGTATGTTTCTCATCAACCAAATACCCATAAAAAAACTACCCTATCTATGATTTGGAATTGTGCGTAGTTGTTTTGCTTTGAAGTTATGGAGGCACTACTTGTATGGGGTCCATTGTGAGATTTTTCCTAATCATCATAGCCTTCAGTATTTCTTCACTTAGAGAGATCTTAATATAATGCAGCATCATTGGCTTGAGTTTCTTAAGCATTATGATCTTACTATTCGCTATCATCCAAGTAAGGCTAATGTAGTTGCGGATGCCTTGAGCCAGAAGTCAACAAGTATGGGTAGCTTGGTGCTTCTTTTTACCCAGCAGTGGCCTTTGTCCTTAGAGGTCCAGTCTTTAGCTAAACAGATAGTTAGTCTTAATATTTTGACACCTGGGTGTGTGTGGAGGCTAGGTCTTCCTTGATGAAGCAATTTGGTCTCATCAGTTTGATGATATTGGGTTGAGAGTGATTTAGGATATGGTGTTGAATGGTAAGGCTAAGGGAACCTCACTTGTTTCTAATGGTGTTTTATGGAATAATAATCGAGTTTATGTGCCGTGAGAGGGTGATTAGATTAGATTGATTTTGGAGGATGCTTATTGTTCCAGATATTTTATCCATCTAGGAGTGACTAACATGTACCATGACTTGAGACAACATTATTACTGGGGTTGTATGAGGAAGGATATAGTGGATTTTATAGCTTGTTCACTTTATTTCAAGTAGGTGAAGGCCGAGCATTTGAGACACCTGGTGATTTGCCTCATAGGTTATCCATTCTCGAGTTGAATTAGGAATAGATCACTATGAACTTCATGACTGGATTGCGTCATACTTTATGTGGTTCTGATAGTGTTAGGATCATCATGGATCAATGAGAAAATATGCTTATTTTATTCTACTTTAGGTTTCTTTTAGTATTGAGAGGTTGGCCATATCTATATTCGTATGATAGTTCATATTTGTTCTGTGCCAGTGTCCATCATATCAGATCGAGGTTAAGAGTTCACATCTTACTTTTGAAAGACTTTCCAAAGGAGTTGGGTATCGAGATTGGTCTTAGCACAACCTTTGCACCCTAGACGACGTCCAGTCAGATCAAACTATTCAGGTGTTGGAGGATATGCGCTTCTCGTATGTGATGGATTTTAGTGGCCAGTGGGTATAACATCTAACTTTGGTGGAGTTTACATATAATAATAGGTACCATTCCAGTATTGAGATGGTTCTTTTAGAGGCTTTGTAGGTAGGGTTTGTCGCTCTCCAACTGGTTATTTGAGGATGCTAAGGTTAGACCTCGAGATAAGGACTTGCTTTATGAGTCTTTGGATAGAGTTTGGGTCAGTCAAGATAGACTTAGAGCGACTCAGAGTAGAAAGAATTGCTATGCAAATCATAGACTTTGTTCCTTGGAATTTAGTGTTGGTGATCGAGTCTTCCTTCGTGTGTCTCCCTTGAAGGGTATGATGGGTTTGGGAAGAGGGTCAAGCTTAGCCCCAGGTATATTGGACCTTTGGTGATTCTTTAAACTATTGGGGATATGACTTATAAGTTAGCATTACCCCCAGATTTATTAATTATTCATTAATTTTTTCATGTCTTCATACTTCGGTGTCATATTCAGATAAGTCTCATATTATTCATTGGGATTCAGTGCAGTTAGATGAGAGGTTGTCTTTCGTTGAGGAGCCTGTCTCCATCTTAGCTAGGGATGTGAGACAGTTATATTCTAGAGATTTTACAGTGGTTAAGGTCTGGTGGAGAGATAAACCTATAGATGAGTCTACTAGGGAGGTTGAGTTTGATATATGTGGTAGTTATCCCCATCTTTTTGCTGATTCGAGTATTGCTCTTGCCTTTAGTTTGAGGACAAACTATATTCTTAGTGGTGGATGATGTAATGACCATTTTTTGGTGATTTATCTGAATAATTCATTTGTCTAATTTGACCATTTTACCCTCCCTCGTGGTTACAATATGGTATTTATAAGGTGTGGGGATGATTGGTATGGTTTCCAATGTATTTTGGTGTGATTAGTGCGAGATTGTGGTATTTGGGTGTTATAAAGGCTTATTATTTAACTTCGGTCAGCATTAAGCGATTCATGCGTCGGATGGCAAAACAGAATGCACCAGTAAATCCCAAATATCAATTTTAGAATGTTAAAATGCTTAATGTTGTTTTACGACTTTTATCTCTCATTTTGACCCTCGATTTAGAAAGTTGTAAAATTGGGTTTCCAGGGATCAACTTTATGAAAACAACATTTTTTCAAAAATATAATATCACCACTGAGTTTGAAGCATCGAATTTAGTCAAGTAGCATAGTTTTTCTATATTTTTAGGATTTTGGATGAATCTCGAGGGGTCCATGAAGACATGAAATTCTCCAAGTCTCCAACAGGTGCACCGCTTAAGTAACATTTAATTTGCTTAACCATCTTGGATTAATAGCCAAAGTGTCACCTAAGTAACACCTAGCTTGCCTAAGCGAATATTGCTTAAGCAACAGCATGGTCGCTTACGCGACAAGGAGAGTATCGCGTAAGCGATACCTAGGTGGATTATATCCTCTATTTTAGCAATTATTCACCATTTTTGAGACTTGGAGCTTAGGGTTTTGAGTTTTTAGGAAATTTCCTCCATTTTTTGCCTGGGTAAGATCCAAAACTTCTATTACAATTATATTTCTTCGATTATTATCTTCTAAATTTCTTACAAACTTGAATTGAAAGTGGAAATTTAGAGGTTTTTCCTGGAAGTCCTAAATTGGTATTTTCTCAATTTAAACCTCAATTCCAACTCATTTCACTTGGGTTTATTCTATAAAGTTTCTTTAATCATGGAAAATATATTTTTGTACAAAAATATTAGCTTTACCTTTCTTTTTTGAAAATTCGTTTTGACCCTGACGAGAAAGGGGCAATATGGGCATCGATGGCTTCCTTTTAATGCGTAGATTCTATGTTTGTCTTTAAGATGATTCTGGGTCCGTGCAGGAGGCAAAAGCTTAGTGTTAAAGGCTTGTTTGTACTGATTTTGATATCGAGGTAGGTTATGGCTTAACTTTGTTTAAACTGGGATGGGTAGTTAATATGGATATAAAATCATATGAAGAGTGAAAGAACTAATCATGAAAATGCCTATATTACTGTGTTGTGCACGTGTGGTGGCCTATATTATTGTTAATTGGTGGTTTTGAGACATTACTTTCTATATGTAACCGTGTGGGGTGTTATATGATGTTGTTGTCCTTGTTTATGTATATTTGATTATATCTCCTCAATGAAAAATCCTAAATTGGAGTTTATGTGGTATTACTGGCATATTATTGTGTATTTTACCCTATTAGCATATGGATTACATTGGATTCATGGATGATTAAACTATGAGTGGATTTTGTCTCATATGGTTGGTCTATTGGCTAGTTTTAGAAATTCTCATTTGGATATTTGATATTAAATTATATATGGGTTGCGAACCCCCCATGGTTACAACCTGAAAGCACAACTCAGCAGGTGTATGCGGAGGTTGTGCAAAAACCTCAAGCATCACATCATCATCATCACCATCACCTTTATTACATTTCATATGTTTTCTGATCATTTCATAATGTGTTATTTCCCTCGATGTGATATCTGACTATTATACTTCTTTCTTATACTTGTATTTGGTATATGTATACACTTGTATTTCCTTTTAATATTTGTGTCTGGTAAATATGTATATTGTACAACTATTAGTGGAGGTGGTGTGGGCTACCATTTGGACATTTTTTTTATTACAGGTGACATGCCCATAGTGTATATTTTATATGCTTTGTTTTCTACTTTTCCCTATAGGCCTATGATACCCGCCAAGTACAAGTTAACCATACATTACGCCCTTTTGGTGCAGATTGAGGTACGAGTGCGGCGCACGACAACTGATTCATGCGGTACGTGGAGTATGTTGGAGGTAGTGGTTGACTTACGCATTCAGAGTTGACCTTCTATGTCTTCTTACCTAGATCATGTCTTATTTGTATTCAGAGATGGATTTTGATCCTTATTGGACTATCATTATATCATTTGATACTCGAGATGTATTTAGCATTTCTTTGACTGTGACACCAAGTTTTGGGATTGGCATGGTACATTTGATTATGTATTTTTGCTTTCACTATATATGTGTGGTTTAATTCTACCCTAGGAGTTAGGCCTTGGGTTTTGGTATTGATATATCATTTCATATCAGTTTGGATGATAGGATTACTAGTCAAGGCTAGTCGCGACATGGGCCGTCATGATCCTTGATTTTTGGGTCGTGACAATATTAGACAAAAATCCAACCATAAAGAAAGCAATTGCTATAGTTTACAGTTAAGCTCAACATGGAGTATGTACAAGGCACCTTGGTGAAAATATTCATACAATCCACCATGTTGGTTTTATAGCTCTTAGTTTATACTATGTGCATCAAAAGCATATCAAGTTGAGGAATTCAATGAATATTTAGAAGAAATTCAACACAAAGGGTATGGTAATAATGTTGAGTACCTCAAGAATATTATTGGTTTCAAGTGGTGGAGTAGAGCTCATTTTCTTGGGAACACGTATATTGTCATTTCCATATGTAGTTTTGATGATGAGCAGCTAACTTCAATGGACCAGGTCCCTGGATGTGCAAGGTACAGTACAGTTGGCACGCTTTGTCATCCTCTTGTGTAACAAACTTACAGATGCTATTTTGTACTAATTAGGACAGCTGGTCCAATGATCATTCATCCCTAAAAATCATTCAACTATAAAAGAAAAGAGATGCCTCTTCTTCAAATTGTCTTTTTGCAATTCTAAAGAGTGAAGAGAGGCACCAAAAACCCCATTTCAACACTGCTCAAGTTCTTAGGTTTATGAGTGCTTAAATAGAAATAGTTCTTGAGTGAGCTCTGATTTGTAAATGAATTACTGAAGTTATAAAAGTAATAACTTTTTCTCTTTGAGAAGAGAATGCTTAGGTAGAGTTGCCTAAGTGTGAGACTAATTAGAGTTAATCAGTATAGAGAGTCCTTGGTAGAGTTACCAAAATAAGCTTGTAGTAGAGTTGCTACTAGAGAAAGAAGCCTAGAGGTAGGTTGAAAACTAGTCTGTAATCAGGAGGTTGATTATAGTGGACTTCTTGAGGTGGTTGTGAGGGAAAGCCGTGGTTTTTTCCTTCCTAGGTTTCTACGTTAAAATCTTGTGTTTTTACTCTTCCTGCACTGTCCTGTAATTCCAGGTTGCTTTACTGTATTTTTCCTGTGACAGACCTTAAGGGACCTGGTCCCTCACTATATGGTGCATTCCTAAGGGTTCCTTCAGTCATGACCACCAATATTGCAGAGTTTGTTAATGTTAGACTTGTAATAGAAAGGTAATTGCCCATTATTGCTTTCTTTAATGCAGTTTAAAGGATGTTGCGTTGATGGATTCATAAGTGTCGTGGTATAAAATTGTCCACGAATAACTATTTATCTCCAGTAGCAAATACTTTAGTTTGAGAAATTAGACGTGAAACAACAGATAAATTATTTGTGCACCAACTTTACATGAATGAGTTTATTGTTCAGGGGAATGGTCAAGATGTAAGATTTAACATCAATACCAAAACATGCACTTGTTGGGTGTGGGATCTTCACCAGTTTCCTTGTAATCATGCATTAACAACACTCAAAGCTCAGCGATTACTAAACAATGGTGAGAGAGTTTACAATGTATGTTTACCATTTTATTTAATAGACATCCATAGACTGGTTTATTCATAGATTATAAATCCTATTCCACCAGAAGAGCAATGGGATAGGTTCAGAGAAAATATAACCAATCCAACTGTCGGTGAAGGTGTCCAAAAGCATAACAAGTGTTTTGCAAGCTAGTGGGCCACAAAAAGACTACTTGTCCCGATAAACATACTAGAACTCTAAATATGTAATTAGAAGTTCTTATAATATAGAATAATAACCTTTTAGTGGATTAGTAATTTATTTCACTCCTTGTCACCAAATTTCAATTTAATCTTTTTTAAAATTTTATTATTGATTTTAACTTGCACAATTGATAGTTCCACCTGTTGGTGAAGGTGTCAAAAAGCATAACAAGTGTTCTCTTTGCAAGCTAGTGGGCCACAAAAAGACTACTTGTCCCGATAAACATACTAGAACTCTAAATATGTAATTAGAAGTTCTT
Source organism: Capsicum baccatum var. pendulum (assembly GCA_030864225.1). Lineage (NCBI taxonomy): Eukaryota > Viridiplantae > Streptophyta > Magnoliopsida > Solanales > Solanaceae > Capsicum > Capsicum baccatum. Next base: position 27,356,950 of record CM061558.1, on the reverse strand, counting down.
ATAATATAGAATAATAACCATTTTGTGGATTAGTAATTAATTTCACTCCTTGTCACCAAATTTCAATTTAATCTATTTTAAAATTTTATTATTGATTTTAACTTGCGGAATTGATAGTTCCACCTGTTTGTGAAGGTGTCAAAAAGCATAACAAGTGTTCTCTTTGCAAGTTAGTGGGCCACAAAAAGACTACTTGTCCCGATAAACATACTAGAACTCTAACTATGTAATTAGAAGTTCTTATAATATAGAATAATAACCATTTTGTGGATTAGTAATTAATTTCACTCCTTGTTCACCAAATTTCAATTTAATCTTTTTTAAAATTTTATTAATGATTTTAACTTGCTTAATTGATACCATCTTTCCTAACAGATAAATTGTATATCTATCCGACAAATCATAGATTAGTGAGAGATTATACAAAAGAAAATATGAGGTACATTCATTTTTTACAAATCAAATTCAATAATATAATATTAAAAAGTATCTTGGACTTATAAGCAAGAAAATTAAGAATTCATAACCATATGCAAAGACAAACAAATTACGTATCTATCCGACAGATCACAGATTTTTGGGCAATTATATTAAAGGATAATATGAGGTAAATTCACCTTTTTTTAAAACTAAAGCAACAATATAATATATTAAAGAGTATCTTAGACTTACAAGCAAGAAAACCAAGAATCATAACAATGTGCAGTGATGGCATCTCTCTTAACAAACAGATTATGTATCTATCCAATTTATCATAAATTTGTGAAAGATTACATGAAAGAAAAAATATGAGATACATTAGCTTTTTCAAAAATTAAATCAATAATATAATATAGTAATAAGTATCTTGCACTTATACTCAAGAAAACCAAGAGTTGAACACTATATGCAAATATGAAACTTTGACAAAAAATAAATAATCAGATTTTTACATATCCTCTTATTGCTTCAATTCAAATGATCATACAAAGGATCTTATGGAATTTCTCATTAGTTTTACTCATTATTAATTGATTCTCAAGTTACTACATAATATCATCTTACAACTAAAAAGAAAAAAATCAATAGAGAATGATCAATATCACATCTTTTCTCCTAACAGACATATTACGCATCTATCTGATGGATCATAAATTTGTGGGCGAAGGAAAAAATGAGGTACATTTAATTTTTTTTAAAACTAAAGAAATAATATGATATATTAAATTGAATCTTGTACTTATAATCAAGAAAACTAAAATTAGAACAGTATCTGCATACATGACACTTTGACATAAAATAAATATTCAGTTTTCTTATAAATTCTCTTATTATTTTAACTCAAATGATCATAATAAGCATATTTTGGTATTTTTCATTAGTTTAAATCATTATTCATTGATTCTAAATTTACAAAATAATATCATTATATAACTAAAAATAAATAAATTGACAGAGAATTGTAACGCCCCGAGAGTACACCATGGACGCCATACGTGCTTATGAATAATATCTTTTGTAATACTAATAAATGTAACATTTGTAAAAAAACAATATCTGAAAACTGAAATAATATCTGAACTAGTCTAGTCTAAAAGCCTCTAACTGAACTGTCTGAATACGGAGTTAATGGTACAAACCCCCAAATAACTCCGACTACTAATAAACTGAAATACTGAAATAAAGTATGCCCTCGATGGATGAGGAATCACTAATAAATCTGTGATTGCTGAATGGATTTGTCTAAGCGTGGTCAGGAACCTTAGCATCTGAACCTATGATATGAGACATCATAGATCAAAGAAAGAGTATGCAGTCAATACGTGGAATGTACTGGTATGCTAGATGAGGTAAGGCTGAATGCAAGGGTTCATATACATGAACAGTAACTAACTGAATGATATAGAGTAACTGAATGTAAGAGTACATGAGTAACTAATAAAAATGAAATCACTTAGTAGAAATACTGTGGACATACATAAATATATATTGTATCTGAGCTTTTCTGAAGCTAAGTACTGAGTTCTGATAACTGAGTAACTGATAGCTAAAGTTATTGATAACTGATTTACCGATACTGATTGTCGTGTCTAATAGTCCTGATTCTGTAAAACTGAACTAAAATTAAAACTGTGGGAGGTAATCATCTAACCAACATGCCCAAAATATGCTAAGATAACTGAGCTGGGGTCCAATCAGTAACCCTAATTAGAAGGGTGTTAGCACCATCCCATGGGTACTAATAACTGTTGTGGAGTCGGTCCTAACTAATGGGTGACCCCTGAGATCATTCCTAAACTAGTGGGTGATCCCTGAGTATGTCAGTCCTATCTAATAGGTGAAATAACATAACCTACACTGGCTATGTAGTTCTGGAACTTAGGGATTGCTTCTACGGACCCAATCCTAACTAACGGGTAAGACCCCATCCCTAGGCTCACTCGGTGCTGAATCTTACTCCTAACTGAAAGGTACTAAACTGATTATACTGAACTAGACTATACTGATACTAAGTTTACTGAGTTTTTATGAGTTCTATAACTGACTGAGTTTTACTGAGTTCTGTAACTGACTGATAGTACCACTAATCATGACATGACTAATATTATTCTATAACTGACACTGGCTCTCGGTAAAAAGTTAAATTGTCAGGTATTAAATACCCCCAGGACTCGATATCATGAAAAGTAAAGCATCACATGATCTTGCAAAGCAATGTACATATGTTCATATTTCATCTACAGAGACATTTTATCAAACACTTGTAGGGCATAAGCTTGTACATATACTAACATGTCATGATTTCATCACTTCATTCACATGGAAATTCTATCGAACACTTGGGGAGCACCACTTCATGCACATAATCATGGATAACATATAAACATGGCAACTACAATGCCCAAACTTACAATTTCATGGGTTTAGCATGCAATTCATATAATTCCCCATAAAATACTAATCTAATTTTATGAATCTTATAATAATCATGGATTAAACCCAATTAACATCATAGACACATTAATCACTTTGTAAAATCAAGGGTTTATCAAGATAATCACATATTCATCACATATGCTATTCAATTTCATGAAGGCTTGTAATTTAATCATGGACTAAGACCCCCACAATAACATGAACATGAATTTAATTCAATTCAAACATGTAAGTTCATAATTCAACAATCTTGTAATTTGAAAACGGATTTGTGGAATCTATAGTTGAAAGGAACCCATAACTGAACTCCTAACATACCTTAGAAGATTCTTTCTTGAAGGTTCTTGGAGGATTTCTTGAGGATTGACCTTGATTTCTTAAACTAGGATTTTTGCCTCTTTGAGAGAGAATGTTTTAAATCTTGAGAAAAGTGAGTGAATAGCGATATTATAGGGCATTTAGGGCATAATTTTGTATTTAATGCTGATCTGGGTCATGAAAAAAGACCCTATTACCCCTGAACCATTTTTTATTTTCATTAATGAAAACCCAATTTTAGGCCTTGGCGCGACGCGCTGCTATCGCGCCAAGCCACTAGAAAATGACAACTGAGAATGTGGATGGTGGTGCAATGTGGTAAAATCATGTTGACTCATTAAAAATTGACAAATGCCGTTTTGGCTTACTCCGTAATGCGCTACTGGCCTCAATTATAGTGTTTAACGACTGAAACATAAAATAACCATAACTTCTTACTCGATTATTGGATTTAGGCAAATTTTATATCGTTAGAAAGCTGATTCAATTTCCTACGTAATGTCAAGCTATAAACTAAAAAATAATGAGTATTTTAAATTTTTTATAATATATAACTCATGAACTAAGATTTAATTTAAGCTAGGAAAATATAGGGTATTATAATATCTCCCCCTTGGGAACATTCATCCTCGAATGAGACTGATTAAGCTGAGGAACACTGACAGACTGGGTTTACACACTTAACATGAACGCTGAAACATGACTACATGACTGAACTATTGACAAGCTAAGTTCTTATACTGAACATACATATCTGATGCATGGAATACATGACTGAAGCTACTGATAAGCTGAGTTTCATACTGAACATGCATATCTGATACCGGAGTAAATGGTTATACTGAATCATGAATGCATGACTGAATATGCAACGGTAATAGATACTAAGTTTATAATTGTAACTGGATCATGGAACAAAGTAAATCTAAGGAAGACTGTCACCTTAAGCTGAGAATACTAATGAACCTGAGATCATTTACTAAACATGCATAAACGGAAACATGAGAACATAAATATCTCCCCCTTGGGAATATTCATCCTTGAATGAGACTGATTAAGCTGAGAAACACTGATAGACTGGTTTTACACACTAAACATGCATGCTAAAACATGACTACATAACTGAACTATTGATAAGCTGAGTTCTTATAGTAAACATGCATATCTGATGCATGGAATACTTGACTGGAGCTACTAATAAGCTGAGTTTCATACTAAACATGCTTATCTGATGTAGCAGTACATGGCTGAACTGATTCATGAATGCATGACTGAATATACAACGGTAATGGATACTATGTTTATTATGTAACACGGATCATAGAACTGAGTAAATCTAAGGAAAAATGTCACCTTAAGTTGAGAATACTGATAAACCTTAGATCATTTACTGAATATGCATGAACAGAAATATGAGAACATGACTAAGTCTGAAACATAATACATAGACTGATTATCATGAATGGAACTGGGCCTCTAAATATATGGCTTACAGCTAAGATTGGAACTTAAGGGTTAACTTATGAGTACCCACTACTCCAAGTTGAATTCGTTATGTGAAGTGAAACTAGAATGTTTAGGACATGAAATTTCAGGGGTTATAGTGTATCTCCTCTCCCTTAGAAAAGATGAGAAGATGCACGGGACACCTATGAACTAAATCATGACTGAATATCTGAGATCTGAAACTGAGGCATGATACATGAACTGGGATGAACTCAAAACTACTAGGATGCTCTATCTTGGAACATTCATACTCATGAAACTTTGGATAGTAAAACTGGGCAGAAAGATGGGAAACCAAACGAACTTGCCTGCTTGACTGCTAAACTGAATTCTTGGATTTACGGACTAACTCATACTAAAAACTTATACTTAACTAGAATATTTCTTGACACTCTTACTATAAGGTTCTACTAAATTTTGGGAAGCGAGGAAATCTTAGCATGGTCTGAATAAGATATCTGAATAAGAAATTACAACATGGCTAAAATTTTGTGATATGGGCACTAATAACTCTTTCTACTGAGGTCTGATCCGGATTGAATTCTCCCACTGTGTTCAACGCTACTTAAATCTCCAAAATGCATTTATCCCCTTGCACATCATCATGACATTCAAGCCAATATTCATAACTACAGCCTCGTGTAAAACTAGCATGCAACAATCTTTTCTTGACATAAAAAATTTTCTCTCTCCTATCCAAGTAACTGCTCATCACCACACCATCTAATAATGAGAGTTCACTGAAGGTTAAAACATGAGGACCTGAAGCATGAATGGATACTATACTGAACTTAACACTTAACGGAGTTTTAAGGAATAGAATATCAACATCTTGGATTTATCAAGAGATATAGAATAAGGTCATACATGATAAAATCTGAATTTAGCTGATCATTAGAAGTGTAGCAGTAGTTATGATAACTGAGCTTACTATAAAGCATGAGTACATAAGTCATGAGCTGCATGACCTGAGTTTGGAGTTTTTTTGTTCAGGGAACGTGATTCATAACATTTAGTGAACTAGAACTACTCATACAAGGAACTGTAAGCATACATGATTTTTGATAATGTGCACGAATAGGAGCTATGGTCATAGAACTGACATGGACTGCATGAGTAGATACCGTGATAGCTGAAGTGTAATACTTTACACAGAGGTAAGGACGGGTTGGACATCAAAATCTCCCACTACTTCTCTACACATACTGATATTACTACTAAAATCTAAAAGTTTGACTTGGTTACTTGTTCTACCATCTCCTTTTTAGCTTAAAGCCGTCATTTTAAATCTCTGAACCTCTTAATAAACTCTAAATTGAACTAAAACCACTTTGTTCTAGAGTCTGAGATATGAAAATACTCATAAACACTAAACTTATTCTGAATAACTACTCCTAATAATGTAAGGTCCACTTCTAGTACTTTCTTCTGATACATGATTCTTAGCTTTCTATTGCCCCAACAATCAATATATAGCAACCTCAATATTGACTAACTTATAATTCTCAACTTCTCTTTCTACTAGTTTAATCTAGAGATTCAACCTTAAATCAACTAAGAATAAGGTACTACCCCTTCATTCAAGGACTGGTTCATCAAGAAACTAAAAAGGAACGAATCTATTACTGAACTCAACTGAAGGGATTTCTGAAATAATATAATCGAGTAATTTATGTATACTCGTTTGACTGGAATAGATTTACCTACTAAGGTAAGCACTGAGAAAGGTTCTGTTAAAATTTCTAGTCTGACTTAAAGTTAACTTTTATGCAAGGAGTTACAAAAGACAGAGAAGCTCCTGGATCTAATAAGGAATGAATATGTAAATGGAAGACTTGTAACATACCAGTGAACAAATCAGGAGAACTTTCCTAGTCTTGTCTGGACTGAACTGCATAAAGCTTGTTTGGGCGTTGCCCACTGGCAGCACTGGAAGTGGCACCCTGTTAGTTTGGGAAATCAGAATGAGATAAAGAACGATTGTACTAACCGTATGAACCTAACTGAGGATAATCTCTAACTCTATGGCCTGACTTGCCACACCTAAAACAAACATCACTGCCAGCTCTACACACTCTCTTATGGTTCTTACCATATTTTTCATAAAGCGAATTAGTATGAACACCCTTCCCACTACCTTGTGACTTACAGCCTGGTACTCCATCTCGATTGTCATTTCTAAAATTTGGTATTGAAGCACTAGATACAGAAGGATTTGGGGCTGAGAATTTATGATAGAACTGGAACCGATTACCACCCTCTAACCTTGGCCTAAAACTACTTGTTCTAACTCTTTTATTCTTTCTATCTTTCTTCCTACGCTTCTCCCCCTTGCTTTACTGAGTATGAACCCCAAGCCTAGATAGTTCAACAACCTATAGATTGTTCTGAGAAACTACTAAATTTGATAAAGTGGTGAATGAAGCTCTGAATTCTGCATGGGAGACGTGCTCATTCAGGGGATCTGCCTGAACAGGTGGAGAGGCTAGCTCATTTCCAGTTCTTCTTCCATTAATCTTTTTGGGAGGCATGTTCTATAACAGGACGGAAGCAAAATATTAGACTGAGAATTTATCTTAATCTCATGCTCACTCTCATGACATGAATACTGAAAGAAGGGAAACTTTTCCTAAAATATTTCATAGCCTCTTGTCCATAAGTGTGGTGTGCTACACAACTATGCATAAGAATTTACACGATGCGTCTTTCAGACTCCCTAGGACTCTATTTAACCTTAGGCTCTGATACCAAGTTTATAATGCCTTGAGAGTATACCCTGGATGCTACACGGTGCTTACGACCCTGAGAGACCACAAGCTAATCCATGACTGATATCTGTTGTGAGAACTGAATACTAATAGTGAAATAAATGGGGAAAAAGGTTGAAATGCAATAAGGTTCAAAATCTAAAATACTGATAAATGTAACATCTACAAAAAAACATCTAAAAACTAAAATACTATTTGAACTAGTCTAGTCTGAAAGCCTCTAACTGAACTATCTGAATTTTGAGTTGATGGGACAAACCCCTAGCTAAATCTAACTACTCATCTACTAATAAACTGAAATACTAAAATAAAGTATGCCCTCTATAAATGAGGACTCACTACCAAATTTGCGACTACTGAATGGATCTGTCTAAACACGGTTAGGAATCTTAGCATCTGAACTTATGATATGAGACATCATAGAGCAAAGAAAGAGTATGAGGTCAGTACGTGGAATGTACTGGGATTCTAGATAAGGTAACACTGAATGCAAGGTTTCATATGCATGAACAATAACTGATTGAATGATATAGAGTAACTGAATATAAGAGTATGTGAGTAACTGATACTACTGAAATCACTGAGTATGCAATACTATGGACATACATAAATATACATTGTATCAGAGCTTTTCCGTAGCTAAGTACTGAGTTTTGATAATTAAGTAACAGAAATATGAAGTTCCTGATAACTGATTTATTGATACTGATTGATAATGTCTAACAGTCCTAATTTTGTGAAACTAAATTAAATTCTAAACTTAAGACTAAAACTAAAATAGTGAGAGGTAATCATCTAACTGATATTCACCAAATAAGCTAATATAATTGAGCCGGGGTCCAATCTATAACCCTAATTGGAAGGGTGTTAGCACCGTGCCACAGGTACTAATAACTGTTGTAGAGTAGTACTATATAACGGGTGACCCCTGAGATCAGTCCTAAACTAGTGGGTGATCCTTGAGAATATCAGTCCTATCTAATAGGTGACATCTCATAACCTACGTTGGCTATGTAGTTTTGGAACTTAGGGATTGCTTCTAGGTACCCAGTCATAACTAACGGGCAAGCCCTCATCCCTAGGCTCACTCGGTGATGAATCCTACTACCAATTGAAAGAAACTGAACAAATTATACTGAACTAGACTTGACTAATACTGATTTTACTGAGTTTTCCTGAGTTCTGTAACTAACTGAGTTCTACTGAGTTCTTTAACTGACTTAGAGTACCAATGATCATGACATAACTGATACTATTCTGTAACTGACACTGGCTCTAGCTAAACAACTAATTTATTGGGTACTAAATATCCCAGGAGTCGATAACATGAAAAAAGCATCACATGATCATGCAAAGCATAACAATGTACGTTTGTTCATATTTCATCTATAGAGACATTTTATCAAACACTTATATGGCATATGCTTTTATATATACTAACATGTCATGATTTCATCACTTTATTCTCATGCACATTCTATCGAACACTTGGCGAGCACAAATTCATGCACATAATCATAGATAACATATTAACATGGCAATTACAATGCCTAAACTTAAATTTTCATGGGTTTAGCATGCAATTCATATAATTCCCTATAAAATACTAATCTAATTTCATAAATCTTATAATAATCATGGATTAAACCCAATTAACATAAAATATATATTAATCACTTTGTAAATTCAAGGGTTTATCAAGATAATCACATATTCATCACACATGCTATTCAATTTCATGAAGGCTTATAATTTAGTCATGGACTAAGACCCTACAATAACATGAACATGAATTCAATTCAATTCAAACATGAAAGTTCAGAATTCAACAATCTTGTAATTTGAAATCGAATTCGTGGACTCTATGAGTTAAAGTATTCTATAGATGAACACCTAACATACCTTGTAAGGTTCTTTCTTGAAGGTTCTTGGGGGTTTTCTTAAGGATTAACCTTGATTTCTTGAACCAAGATTTTTGCCTCTGTGAGAGAGAATGTTATAAATCTTGAGAAAATTGAGTGAATAATGATATAATAGGGTATTTAGGGCATAATTTCATGTTTAAGGCTGATCTGGGTCATGGAAAAGACCCTATTACCCTTGGAATATTTTTAATTTTTGTAACTAAAAACCTGATTTTGGGCATGCCACTATCGCGCTAAGCCACTGAAAAATGACAACTGGAATGTGGCTGGTGGCGCGATGCGGTACAATGCGTTGGCTCACCGTACATTGACAAATGCCCTTTTGTCTTACTCTGCGTAGCATTATTTTTCTGAATTATGGTGTTTAATGACTGAAACTTAAAATAGTCATAACTTCTTACCCGATTATAAGATTTAGGCAAATTTTATATCGTTGGAAAGCTGATTCAATTTAATGTCAGGTTCTAAACTAAAAAATGATAAGCATTTTAAAATTTTTATATTGCATAACTCATAAACTGAGATTTAATTTTAGCTAGCGAAATACGGGGTATTACTAGAATGACCTACAACATATTATTTCTCATGACGGAGAAATTAGGTATCTATCTTCTAGATCATAGATTTATGGGCGATTATATGAAAGGAAAATATAAGGTACATTTATTTTTAAAAAAAATAAAGCAACAATATAATATATTAAAGGATATCTTGGATTTATAAGCAAGAAAATCAAGAATTCATGATCATATGCAAAGATGGATCATCTCTCTTAACAAGCAGATTACTTATCTATACGACAAAACATAGATTTGTGGGTGATTATACGAACAGAAAATATGATGTACATTTTCACTTTTTTAAAAAAATAAATCAACAATATAATATATTAAGAGTATCTTGAATATATAAGTAACAAAATAAAGAGTTGAACATTATATGCAAATATGTTGCAGACCAAATCATCTATCCTAACAGACATATCATTTATCTGCCCAACAAACTATAGATTTGTGGGTGATTATACAAAACAAAAATATGGGGTACATTCACTTTTTTCAAACATAAAATAATAATATAATATATTAAAGAGCATCTTGAACGAATAAATAAGAAAATAAGAGTTGAACACTATATCCAAAATATCACATTTAATGTAACAAACCATATGTCCTAACAGATAGATCATTTATCTATCCGACAGATCATAGATTTGTGGCCTATTATACTAAATAAAAATATGAGGTACATTCACTTTTTTCAAAAATAAAGAAACATAACAATAAAGAAAAAATATAAGTGACATAATACCCTAAATACTTTCTAAAAATAAGTACAATCAAAGATAGATTGTTAACTAATCAGACTAATCCATAGTTTTTCTGAAAAATACAAAAATATTTTAAAAAAATTATAAACTATCTACATTAATCTTTCTTTTCCTTGTACAAGTTTTCATATTATTTGGATCCTCTCTTACTTTCTTTTGTCCAACCTCTATTGCATAAGGGGAATTGTATTTTGGGTTAGTTTTTCTAGCTCGTTTCACTCCTGTAGTACTTTCTTCTGCATATTTAGCAACAACATCTTTCTCAACTATACTATTTTCTTCCTCTTCAACTTTAACAGTTACCTCTTTTTTAGTGGATTTATTTGCTCATGTCTACCATCAAATCACTTTTCTTTTTGCTTAAATTTTCAACTTAAACACGCAAGTCATCCACTATACCAGTCAACTTGTCTACTTTAACATCGAAACCATCCATTCTATCATGTAACTTCTTGTTTTGAACTTTTATCTCATCAAACATGTCTTCATGAAATTTAACAAGTTGAGAAAGTTTGTTCAATAAATTAGTATTTTAAGTAACTCCAATTGAAGGTTGTCTTATAATATCAGTTTCAAGTCTGTCATGATACACAAAAATTTAAAATTCATGTTTTTTGAGAGCACAATTGATCAATCATGTTACACCATCGGCTTCTTTTGTCAACCGATCTATATTCTCATCCACTTGATCTTTCAAATCCTTCAATCAATCAAATATGTTTTTTCTGACACAACCATGGTAGGAATTAGAGTAGGATACACCATAACCTATAAGAAAATAAATTATTGAATAAAACTAAAATAATAAAAACTATTAAAATGATATATTGCACCCAAAGAACTTAAAAATTTTCCTCTTTCTTTTGTATCGTAAATATCACAGTTGATAATCTGGGTTGTCTTCTTTTTACTAAACCATAGAAGCAATCTTGAAAATAAAAAGGGACATTTTGTTAATAGTTGTCCAAAAGTTTCTCCTAGTATAGGAATCACTTCAAAAGCCCATAGCTATATTGAAAATAAGAAGTTTAACAAAATTAAAATATAAATTTTATATTGATGCATGATTCAATATCTATCTCATTATAAATAATGTAAACTTAACATAAAAGTCCAAGGGAATCCTTGTAAGCCATAAACTTTAGGTTAAGATTTATTTTCCTTCTATTGTGTATACTTTTTCTTCAAGTTAACATCTAAGAGGGACTCAACATTCATTCAAAAGAACGCCGACCCCAAGGATATGGATAAAGAAATCCAAAATTTTCACTAGTTGTATAATCTCAATATCAACAGTTCACTTGGGATACCTAAAAATTTTTTGGCCCATTTTAATCATATAAAGTCTTATCCATAGAAAATTTTCCACAATCCAATCCGATAATCATAGAGAACTCCTTCATACCAAATCGTATAGGCTTACCATCAATTATGAACCATAAGTTTTTTTCTTTAAGCCTGCAACACGACGTTGTAGAATATAGTGTACGATATGGCAACAATTTTTTTGTTCCAATCCTCTAGGTTCACTTTTGCTAAGCAACCAAAGCAATTATACATAAACTGGTTGTGTACTTTTACCTTCTTCAAGTACTTTTGTATATTTTCAACAACATCCCACTTTGATAAAATGGACAAAAGTGTATCGAAGTGATTCTCTTTATCAAAGCCCTTACGCTAATAATACTAGGAGAATCTATCTAAGTTTCACGTTCAAGTATCACTAAATACCATTTTTCTTGACAGACGGATTCTCATCACTAGATGTCTCAGAAGACTCATCCCCTTCACTAGATATATCATGTTCCTAAAGATAATGTATATCAAGGTCATATCAATTTAATAAAAATAGAGAACTCTAGATTATTATCAATATTTAAAGGACAACTTTAAACTAATTAGATTAACTACGACGTATTAACCGGTCTATTTATTATCGATATCTAGAAAATCAAATTAATTTACAGATTGTTTAGATTGATTTACTATAAATAGCGTAATTTGATAAAAAAAATAGTATTTTGAGTTATTCCATAGAAAGACCAATGATTGATTGAGTTGATAAAGTAATAATCTGTGACCAAAATACTGACAAATATATACTTGGAAAGGCCGATTAATTATCTATCACTTTATTTGTTTGAACAAAAATTTATGATTCTTTAATTTCACTTATGAAGTTTAAAAATTTAAGTTGCAAAATTTTAAAAACAAATAAGGTTCACCTGATTTTCTTTGAGCTCGTAGTGTCATGAACCAAACCAGGGCCTAGTTGTGATGAGTATTTCAAGCCCATCGTGGGTCGTAGACTACCCCCTTAGCCTAACCTACACAGCACAAAAAAAGAATACAGTAAAATCCAACCAAACAGTAATAAGAAAGATAGATAGTCAAATGTAAATTCTAAGAATCAAAACAAACATCCAACCTAACACTTATCCACAAAAGCCTCTAAACCAAGAATACCAAACTAAGTCCGGATATGCCCTCAACTATGAAAAAAGAGTCTAAAATACTAAGACAGTAAAGAATCCAATGAAATGACCAAGACTTCTGAAAGATGGAGTCTTACCACTCCACAGCAAATCCACAGACATACCTCACCACCTAATGCTACATAGAGTAACAAACAATCCTTCAAACCCTATGTAATGAAATAATGTAGCATCATGGGACGCTCGGTGGGGCGAGCAATAGCATGTAACTTAGGGGAAAAGAATAAAATAATGTCATTGCTAAAAAACAGTAAAAAACTACATACAAAACATGTATATATATATATATATAGGATTTTGGGGTAGGGACAAGGGTCATGAACGAGTTTAAATCATTAGCTTTAACTGTGCAACTCTCTCCATCCTAAAGGCACCTATGGGCTATATGGGTCCACATCCCCCTGCTGTAAGGGACCTAGTGCATGTTAGCCGAATGAACCGAGGAAAGGCTAATGAAACCAAGGCAATAGTCATCCAAAATATAATTTTTATCCTGACACATGGTCATATAGACCTCCATTCTAACAAATATGGTTTCCACTGTTGGTCCCCCTAGGATTGCACCTTCATGGTGAGCTAAACAAACCCCTTTTAGCCAAAATTAAAATAGTTTGCACATAAATCCAACAATTAACCGGGGAGTCTTTATTAAGGCATTTTCTAACATGGTATAGTAATACCAATACAAGCTAATGCAATTATGCAAAGCCAATTCATGTTACCATTAAACTCCTAAGTTCCATTTATAATCCAAAACCATGGCCACCAGGGTATTCCAAAACCATTTTTATCCATTTATCTTTCCATGCAATGCAATAATATTAAAGGACAAGTTAAACTATGTAAATATTCATATTTAAAACCAAGATTGAAAGTGGTTTGAGGTTAATACCATTTTCAAGCCAAATTTCATCAATTTTGGGGAAACCCATATCACCCATTCCAATCATTATAACAATGCACCAATAATGGGAAAAGTAATTTGTAAGACCCCATAAAGTCCTAGTCTATTTCAGTTCTATATAACATGCGAAAAGAGGTCTTAAACTTATAAAAAAAATTGGCTATGTGTTAAGACTTAGTCTCATTTTTTGCCTCAATTTTTAATGGTCTCATTTTTTATCTTTCTGGCCTTAGATTATCGATTTTTAAATTGATTCATAATCAGGGTTATCTATAGGTCATCTCAGGTAAGTTTTAGAATTTTCGGACATCATTTGAGACATGTTTGGATGAACAAAATAGTGAGCCAATGCAATCAAAATGCATCACGTTGGCCATCACATCATCACTATCGACGCGCATTGGCAATTGCGTCGATACCTTCGACGCGATGCGTTATCTGCAGCATCACTGGGCATATTTTATGCAATTAATACCGAGTCCAGTGGGGTAGTTGGGTCATTTCTCCGCAATTAAATCAATCAAAAACAAAAATTTAAGCATGGGAAAGAGCAAAACACATTCATTTTTCACAAAACCTCTTAAGAACAAAACCCTAGGTTCATCAAATTCAAGTCTAAGTCTCAAAAATTCACCAACAATTCTTACAAATTCAAAAACCAAGGTATGTTAAATATTCATCGATGGGTCCCTTCCACCCATTGAGTCCAAGAATCTAATTTTAAATTTAAAGTTGTGATTTTTACATGTTATCATGATTTTTAACCATGAATCCCCATGAATCTTGATTCTATACCATGTTTATATGAAATTGTTGTTGTCATTAAATCTCATACATTTGAATAATGTTGTTCACTAATTTAAATCATAATTATTGTTGTTGATGTTGAAAGCATCCTATTACTACAAGCTTTAAAATATTTCCATGCTTAGCATAAACTACGAATATCAAGTGTTTGATGAAATGCCTACAAGAATTAATTTTGAATTAAAACTTTCACATTATGTCCCCAAAGTTTTTTTACTATTTTGCTATTATTGCTATCAAGTCCTGAGGGTTATGAATACCTAAAAACATAGCTGTTTACTTAGTCTTAGTATCTTAAAAATAGATTCAGATATGTTATGAGGATTATTAGTTCAGTTAGTTATCATAATCAGTTAAACATTGAATAGTTAAGTATCCTAAGTTAGTTCAGTTAGGAGTAGAATTTAGCACCGAGCGAGTACACGGATTGTGGCTTCTATATAAGTTAGGAAGATCCATTAGTAGCAGTCCTTGAACTCCAGAACTATGTAGCCAGTGTAGGATATGAGAAGTCAACCGTTAATTTAGGCTTGACTACCTTTCAGGGGTCATCCATTAGTTTAAACTTGAGACCCTTAGTCCTTCGAGACAGAATATTAGTGGATCCACACAGCCAGTATTAGTACCTGTGGTATGGTACTAACACCCTTCTAATTAGGGTCACATGTTAGACCCCAATTTGTTCGTTGGGGCATATTGGTTAGATGATAGCTCCCACAGTGTCAGTCTAGTAATCAGCTCAGTAATTCATTTTTAGTTTTGCTAGACCATAGCATACAAATATAAGTTATTCACTTACCAGTATTCAGTATCTCAGTATACAAATTATATTCAAAACATGTTTTATTCTTGGTCATGCATTCTTAGTATTTACAAATTTTATGCATTCTATTTAGTACTTTATGCTATAAACTCATTCAATTATTACTCATGCACATAAACCAATGCATATCATCCTAACTTCATTTAGCATACTAGTACAATCAAAGTACTGACCGCATACTCATTTCTTATGCTATGATATCTAATATCATAGGTTTGGATGCTCAGTTTCTTGATCATGCATAGACATACCGGATATCAAATGTTACATGGTGAATCCTCATACTTCGAAGACATGGTTTATTTATCTCAGGTTACTTTATTAGTTTCAGTACTTTCTATTTTGTCGAATTTAGTTGGGGGTTCATCCCATCAGCTCCATAGTCATTCAGTAGAAGATTTTTAGACTAGTACAAATAGTTAGTCAGTCTTCAGTTTTTTTGTTGTTATTGTCAGTTATTTTATCAATATTCTTAGTATTATTTTTAATACATTAATAGAACTATGATTTAAAAACATGGCATTCCTCAGTTAAATTCTGCATATGATCTTTGGTTATCATTGTTACTCAGTGCTCACAGCAGGTACCAGCTCATGAGTTAGCTTGTGGTCTCTTGGGATCGTAAGCACCGTATGGCACCTAGGGTGTACTCTTGGGGCGTTACAAACTTGGTATCATAGACTAGGTTTTTAAAGTGTCATAGAGAGTCTAAAAGCTACATTAAGAAGAGTCTTATGGTTGAGTGTAAAGAGTGCAATACTTATAGACAAGAGGCTACAAGACATTTCAAGAAAAGTTTCCTTTCTTTCAGTGATCATGTCATGCAACTTAGCATAACATCATGTTTAACTCTCTATTTAATTTATTCTTCCTTTCACTTATAGAACATATCTCTCAGAAAAACAAACGAAAGAAGAAATATAAACCAGCCAGCACCTCTCCCCATTCAAAAAAATCCCCTGAATAATCATGTGTCACATGCAAAATTTAAAGTTGTATTCAGTACTCTAGCTCACTCTATAGTGGCTCAGAATATCCAGCCATCTGCAGTTCCGACCAATACTACTACAGCTATGATTCAGGACTTTACCCAAATAAATCCTCCTTTATTTTTGGGATCTAAACCTAAAGAGAATCTGCAGAAATTCCTAGACATGGTGTAAAAGGTAAAAAATATTATGGGGGTAACTTCTAGTGAGAGTATTGAATTGGCTGCTTACCAGCTTTAAGATGTATCCCATACCTAGCTTAAGCAGTGGAAAAGGGATAGAGACTCAGACATAGGGCCTATAGAGTGGGAGGAGTTTGCTACAACCTTTTTAGATATATTCTTTTCATTGGAGATGAGGAAAGCCAAAGTGTTAGAGTTCATCTAATTAAAGCAGGGCAACATGAGTGTGAAAGATTATTCCCTCAAGTTTACTTAGTTAGCTAGGTATGCTTTTTATATGGTAGCTTATAACAGATCTAGGATGAGCAAGTTTGTATTTGAGGTATCTGAAAGTTTGGTAAAGGAGTGTAGGACTGTGATGTTACTTATGGATATAGACAGATAGAGGAGCAAAAGCTTAAGGACAAGGAGAGAGAGAATAAGAGGGCTAGAATAGGTAGCTTTAATTTCACTCAGCCAAACTCAGAGGTGGGAAACCATCCACAGTTCTATTAAAAATATTTAGCTTGTACCCCATCTTTAGCTAGTGCCCCTATGCTAAAGTTCAAAAATTACAATTGGGATAGGGTGTTAGGATCTAAGTCCCAAGGTAGTGTAAACAGTGGTCGCATAAATTCTCTTTTCCAATAATATGGTAGAAACCATTAGGGTAAGTGTAGATCTAGCAGTGATGTAAGCTTTGGGTATGGCAATCCAGGCCACCAGATTCGGGAGTGTCGGGTAGTTTCTTAAAAAGGAACGGATTTATGCCGACAGGGCTAGTCCCATCAGTCAATGGCTCTAATCGGCTACCCGACTCAGCAGGGATCCACTTCTAGTGATACTAGTGGTCAGCATCATAATAGACTTTATGCACTTCATTCCCGACAATATCAGTAAATTTCTCCTAACATGGTTACTGGTACGTTTTAAGTCTTTCATTTACATGTCTATGCTTTACTAGATCCTGGAGCATCTTTTTCTTTTATAAACCCTTATATAGCCTTCAACTTCGTAGTCAATCCCAAAATCTTAGTAGAGCCTTTCTTAGTATCTACCCCAGTGGGTAATTTTATCATAACCCAACGGGTATACAGGAACTGCCCAGTTAAAGTGTCTTAGAAAGTTACTTCAGTAGACCTTGTAGAGTTAGAGATGAAAAACTTTGACGTCATTCTCGACATGGATTGGTTCCATTCATTCTATGATTCAGTGGTATGTTGAAACAGAGTAGTTCATTTTCAGTTTCCAAATGAACTAGTCCTTGAATGGAGGGGTAGTACTACAACGATTAAGAGTCAGTTTGTTTCATACCTTAGAGCGAGGAAAATGATATCCAAAGGGTGTATTTATCATATTTCTTGAGTTAAAGACTCTAATTTTGATACTCCTAATTTTGATTCATTTTCAGTAGTGAGGGAATTTCCAGATGTGTTCCCCGAAGATCTTCCCGGAGTTTCTCTCGAAAGGGAAATTGACTTCGGAATAGACCTTTTTCTAGATACCCAGCCTTTATCTATTCTGCCATATAGAATGGCTCCAGCCAAACTCAAAGAGTTGAAAGAACAGTTGAAGAATCTCCTAGATAAGGGATTCATCAGGCCCAACATTTCCCCTAAGGCGCACCAGTCCTGTTCGTGTATAAAAAAGATAGTTCTCTTAGCATCTGTATTAAGTACTGCCAATTAAATAAAGTCACAATCAACAATAAATACCCACTTCCCAAAAGTAATGACTTATTCATCAAACTTTAGGGTTCCAGTTAATTTTCTAAGATAGACCTTAGATTCGGCTATCATCAGCTCAGAGTCAGAGAATGTGATATTTCAAAAATTGCTTTCAAAACTCGGTGTGGTCACTTCAAGTTACTAGTCATGTCCTTTGGTCTCACAAATTCCCCAACAACCTTTATGGACTTGATGAACTGAGTGTTCAATTAGTACTTTGACATGTTTGTCATAGTCTCCATTGATGAAATTCTTGTCTACTCTCGTAACTAAAATGATCATGCAGACCACCTCAGAATAGTATTATAGACTCTTAGAGCCCATCAGTTATTTGCTAAATTCAGTAAGTGAAAATTTTATCTAGGATCATTATCTTTCCTTTGCCATATTATTTTCGGTGATGGCATTAGAGTTGATCCTCAAAAGACTAAAATGGTAAAAACTGGCCTAGATCCATCTCTCAATCAAATATTAGGAGTTTTTTCAGTTTGGTTGGCTTTTACCGACAATTTATTGATGGGTTTGATTCTTGTGAGAAGATTTTTCTGGAGTTGAAGATTCGACTTACCTTTGCCCTAATTTTAATATTACCAGATGGTTCAGACGGGTCTGTTGTATACCATGATGCTTCTAGAGCTGGTTTGGGGTGTGTTTTTATATAGAGAGATACGGTTATAGCCTATGCCTCTAGATAGCCTAAGCCCCATGAAAAGAATTACCCCACCCATAATCTTGAGCTAGCAGCTGTTTTGTTTTCCTTACAGATTTGGAGGCACTATTTGTATTGGGTGCATGTTGATGTGTTCAAGACCACAAAAGCTTGCACTATGTGTTTTCTTATAATGATTTGAATCTGCATCAGAAAAGATGGTTAGAATTGTTGAAAGATTATGATATGAGTATTTTGCACCACCCGAGCAAGGCCAATGTAGTGACGGATGCCCTAAGTAGATTGTCTATAGGTAGTGTTTCTCATATTAAGGACAATAAGAATAAGTTAATTCGAGAAGTTCATTAGATTACCGAACTAGGTGTCCATTTGGTTTATTCAACTAAGAGTAGTGTTTGGGTGCAGAATAGTTTAGAATCTTTTTTAGTTTTCAAGGTAATGGAAAAGTAGGATACAGATCGCAGCTTAGTTAAGCTTAAGAGTCAGTCAGATTCTAGAAAGTAGAGGCTTTATCCCAAGAGAGATGGTGTGTGGTGTTTCCAGGGTAAGCTGTGTGCCATGTGTAGATGATGTAAGACAACAAATTCTTGCTGAAGTGCATGGTAACCATTACTCTATTCATCTAGGGGCCACTAAGATGTACCACGACTTACAGGAAGTCTATTGGTGGAGTGGGATAAAGAGGGATATTGCAGAGTTTGTGGCTAAGTTCTCTACTTGTCAGTAGGTAAAGATTGAGCACCAAAAGCTTAGTGGTTCCATGTAGGAGTTCAGTATTCCTACATGGATGTGAGAAGAAGTTAACATAGACTTTTTTATGGGTTCTCCTCGTGCTCGTCGTTAGCACGATTCAATTTGGGTCATTGTAGACAGGATAACCAAGTCCACCCATTTCTTGTCAATCTATACTTTCTATTAAGCCGAGGACTATGCCAAGCTTTATAATAGAGAGTTGGTTAGGTTACATGGTCTCCCATTGTCCATTATTTCAGATAGAGGTACACAATTTACCTCTTACTTTTGGAAAGCCTTCCAAAAGATTCTTGGTGCCCAAGTCCACCTCAGTACAGCCTTCCACCTTCAGACAGATGGTCAAGAAGAAAGGACCATTCAGACTTTAGAGGATATATTGAGAGAGTGTGTCATTAACTTTAAGGGTCGTTGGGATAATCACTTGCAATTGATTGAGTTTGCTTATAATAAAAACTATCATTCCAGTATTCAGATGGCATTGTTTGAGGCTCTTTATAGGAGGAGATGTAGATCTTTGATTGGTTGGTATAAAGTAAGTGAGGCTGTGGTGGTGGGTCTTGACTTAGTGTTTGATGCTTTAAAGAAAGAACAGTTGATCAGAGAGAGGCTTAAGACAGCCTAGAGCTGACAAAAATCATATACAGATGTGAAAAGATCTTGAATTTGAGATTGACGACTTTGTGTATTTGAAAATCTCTCCCATGAAGAGAGTGAAGAGGTTTGGTAAGAATGGGAAGATTAGTCCCCAACATGTTTTTCCTTATAGTATTCTGAGTAGTTTCGGAAAGGTAACCTATTAACTTGAGTTTCCTGTAAACTTAGCATCAGTGTACCCAATGTTTCATGTCTCTTTGCTAAAGAAGTGCATAGGTGACCCAACAGTTGTAGTACCCATAGAGAGTGTAGATTTTCAAAATAGTCTCTCTTACGAAGAAGTCCCAGCATAAATCCTCGATCGTCAGACTCCCAGACTAAGGAACAAAGAAATTCCCTTTGTCAAAGTTCTTTGGGAAAACCAGTCCGTTAAGGGAGCAACTTAGGAAGAAGAAGCAGACATACAAACCAAGTACCCTCATCTCTTCTCCACAAAATCAGACTCAGCCTAAGGTAACAGTCTACCTTAGATTTACTCTGTTCTATGTTTAGTTCTATCTGCATACCATTCTCACATCATTCATGCATTCTTGAATCAGTTTAGTTATATGTCATGTGTCAAAATTAAGTCATGTTTCAGCTATGCACGTTAATATAGTTGCAGTACCTCAGTGCCTCTCCGCCTAATCAATCTCATTCGAGGATGAATGTTTCCAAGGGGGAGATATTGTAAGACCCCATAAGGTCCTAGTCCATTTCAGTCATATATAGCATTCCAAAAGAGGTTCCAAACTTAGAAAAAAAATTAAGTGTTAACACTTAGTCTAATTTTTGGCCTCTATATTTTGATGGTCTCATTTTTTATCTTTTCGGCCTTAGATTGTCGATTTTTAAATTGATTCATGATCAGGGTTATCTATAGGTCATCTCAAGTGAGTTTTGGAATTTTTGAACATCATTTGAGACAGGTTTAGATGACCAAAATAGTGAGCCAACGCAATCAATATGCATCACATTAGCCATCGCGTCATCATTATCTACGCGGCGTGTCGGCAATTGCATCAACACCATTAATGTGATGTGTCATCTGCAGCATCGCTCGAAATGTTTTGTGCAATTAATCTTGAGTCTATAGGGGTAGTTGGGTCATTTCCCCCACGTTAAATTAGTCAAAAACACGAAATTAAGCATAGGAAAGTGCAAAAAAAATTCATTCTTCACAAAACCTCTCAAGAACAAAATCCTAAGTTCATCAAGTTCAAGTCCAAGTCTCAAGAATTCACCAACAATTTTCACGAATTTAGAAACCAAGGTATGTGAAAAATTCATCTATAGGTCCTTTCCACCCATGGAGTCCAAGAATCTAATTTTAAATTTAAAGTTGTGATTTTTACAAGTTATCATGATTTTTAACCATGAATCCCATGAATCTTGATTCTATACCATGTTTGCATGAAATTGTTGTTGTTATTAAATCCCACACATTTGAATAGTGTTGATTGATGATTTAAATCATAATTAGTGTTGTTAATTTTGAAAATATGCTATTACTACAAGCTTTAAACTATTCTGATGCTTAGCTTAAACTACAAATATCAAGTGTTTGATGAAATGCCTACAAGAATTAATTTTGAATAAATACTTCCACATTATGTCCTCAAAGTTTTAGTACTATTTTTTTATTATTGCTATCGAGTCCTGGGGGTTACGAATACTTGAAAACATAGTTGTTTACTTAGTCTCAGTATCTTCAAAATTGTTTCAGATATGTTATGAGCATTATCAGTTCAGTCAGTTATCATAATAAGTTAAACATAGAATAGTTCAGCATCCCGAGTTAGTTCAGTTGGGAGTAGAATTTAGCACCGAGTGAGTGCAGGGATGGCGGCTTCCCCTAAGTTAGGAAGAGTCGTTAGTATCAGTCCCTGTACTCCAGAACTATGTAGCCAGCGTAGGATATGAGGAGTCATCCATCAGTTTAGGCTTGACTACCTCTCAAGGATCACCTATCAGTTTAGGATTGACACCCTTAGTCCTTCGGGACAGCATATTAGTGGATCTATACAGCCATTGTTAGTACCCGTGGCATGATACTAACACCCTTCCAACTGGGGTCATAGGTTGGACCCCAATTTTCTTATTGGGGAATGTCGGTTAGATGATAGCTCCCACAGTCTCAGTCTAGTAATTAGCTTAGTAATTCAGTTTCAATTTTGGTTGATCATAGCATATAAATATAAGTTATTCACTTATCAGTATTCAGTGTGTCAGTTTACAGATTATATTCAGCACATATTTTATTATTGGTCATGCATTCTCAGTCTTTACAAATTTCATGCATTCTATTCAGTACTTTATACTATACACTCAGTCAGTTATTACTCATGCACATGAACCCATTCATATCAACCTAACCTCATTTAGCATACCAGTGCATTCAAATTACTGACCACATACTCGTTTCGTGTGCTATAATGTCTAATATCATAAGTTTGGACACTTAGTTCCCTGATCGCTCATAAACATACTGAATTATCAGTTGTAGCAGTGGTGAGTCCTTATACTTTGAGGACAAGGTTTATTTACCTCAACTTACTTTATCAGTTTCAGTATTTTCTATTCATTCAGATTTAGTTGGGGGTTTGTCCCATCAGCTCCATAGTCAGTTAGAAGAGGCTTTTCAGACTAGTATATACAGTTAGTCTGTCTTTAATTTTTTGATTGTTATTGTCAGCCATTTTATTAGTATTTTCAGTATTGTTTTACAAATATTATTAGAACTATGATTTAAAACCTTATGGCATTCCTCATTTAAATTCCGTATATGATCTTTTGTTATCAATTTTACTCAATACTCACAGTAGGTACTAGCTCATAGGTTAGCTTGTGGTCTATTGGGACCGTAAGCACCGTGTGGCACCTAGGGTGTACTCTCAGAGCGTTACACAATTCAAGTAATAAAATTAAAAAACCCTCAACCCCATCTCAAACCCATCTATTCAAAACACATAAATATTGATCAAATAAATGCCACAATGTAAAATTTAAGTAAAGGAATGAGAAACATACTTGAAATATAGAAGGAATTAAAGAGAAATTGAAATTATAAGCTTAAATGATGAATTCCTTATAAAATCTTTAAGCTTTCTTGGGTTGGTAGTTTTGATTTTTAAAACTGAAGGAAAAGGGTCACTTTAATGTTATAAAGTAGTTTAAGGAGTAAAACGACCAGAAGCCTCTCACCTAAGTAAAAAAAAAGATAAAACTGGATGAAAAAATACATAGAGGCACGGAACACTATTTTGGAGGAGCTTAGACTCTGTTGTATGCCCTTATTGCAGAGGTTAAATGGCATGGCAAGCCACTACCGTGGAGGATTGCTACCTTAGGGTCCCAAAATGGCCTTGAACCCCTTTCGATAATTCTGAAACTTGACTAAAACACCATTTTAACATCCCATAACAATAATTCAAGTCAAAATTTTACATTACCCATGCAGGAGTGTCAAAACAAAATTCATAAAAATTTTACGGGGTCTTACATTATTCCTCTTTTTGGATCATTCGTACCCGAATGAGAAGTTAGGACATTTTTAGCATGATTACAAAAATAATGCAATAGAATCTAAGGAAAAATTCCAAATGCAATAAGAGGGCAAATGAAAATCATACCTTAAGTATTTTCATCCAACGTGGGAAACAATAACGAGTACATAACTCTAATATCTTCCT
Organism: Capsicum baccatum var. pendulum; assembly: GCA_030864225.1. Taxonomy (NCBI): domain Eukaryota; kingdom Viridiplantae; phylum Streptophyta; class Magnoliopsida; order Solanales; family Solanaceae; genus Capsicum; species Capsicum baccatum. The sequence goes on along the minus strand of CM061558.1, from coordinate 27,332,533 downwards.
CAGCTCCCCATGTAGCTTCTTCCACCATTTGGTTTCTCCAAAGGACCTTCACCAAAGCTATATCCTTAGTTCTCAATCTACATACTTTTCTATCCAATATCTCAATCAAGATATTCTCATAAGACAATGAATCCATAGAACCAACATCCTCAATAATCTCTATTAAATAAGGGTCACCCCTACACTTATAAGCATAAACAATTAGAAAATGGGATGCATCAAAGCCAAACTCGCTAGAAAATCTAACTCGTAAGAGACATTTCCAATTTTCCTAAAAATATTATATGGACCAATGTAACAAGGACTAATCCTCCTCTTATTTCCAAATACCATGACCTATTTCATATTAGAAACTTTAAAAAACACCCACTCGCTTACCTCAAACTCAAACTCTCTTTGCCTCACATCTGCATAAGACTATTGGCAAGTTTGAATAGTTTTAGGTCTCTCTCTTATCACTTTCATTTTATCCTTAGCTTTGTTAACCAATTCAGGGCCAAACAAACTAGTCTCAACTACCTCAAACCACCCAATAGGATACCTACACCTTCTACCATAAAGAGACTCGAAAGGGGCCATTTGGATACTAAAATAGTAACTATTTATAATGACCCTTCAGGTTATTATCCATATTTCTACTTATATACACCGTTAAAGCTTGTCTATAGATGCCCTAAGTTATTTATGGATTGTTAGAATTGATAGTTTGATTATCGAGAAGTTTGTTTGGTTTTTAGAGCCAATTCCTTATTTTGGAGTCTTTGCTGGTTCCAAATGTCCACCGGATAAAAACTTCATTCAAACAACTTCAAATGTAATTTCTGACTATTCTAGCAACTCTAAAATGTTGATTTTAGGCTAGCTGGACCTTTGGTTAGGGTCCTGGGGCACCTGGCTCATTTCAACCAATTGGTAGAAAAGTTAAGAACTTAGCAATTAGGTGTGGGACCCATATTTCATTGAAATGAACTTGGATTGAAATTTCTTCCACACCATTCAGTCTAGAACATTGAATTTAGTTTGTTTACATATTTAATTTAGTATATCAGATTCCATATGAATATTGAGGGCTTGGCAGAGACTTCTAAGTCTTAGTTGTATCTAGTGCATCGTGATAGTGATGCTTGAGGTCAAGATCTCGACTCCCTTGAGCAGGGTAGAAAGCCACAATTGCAGGGATAAGTACTGCGATTGTAATTCACTTGGACTGCTCCAATATACCTTGATCGTAATCATTGGGTCACGATAGCAAGATTTGAGCACCTTATATGGGTATAAATAGACCCTCTTTGCATGATTTTTCTTATTTTTCATCCATTCCAAGAGAGATAAAACCCTAATTAGAGATATATCTTAAAATTAGAGCTTGTGGGTGCTTTGAGATCTTGTATAATATTTTTTTACGCAATTATCTTCTAATTTGTGGTAAGATTTCACCCTTTTTATGATAGAAATTTCCATTTCTTATTCATAAATCCCAAATTATTGGGGGATTGATTTTAGACCTATATTAGCACGATATTAACACTTTTTTAGGGTAATGATTACTTGAGAATGTGGGAATGTTGAGTTGGTTTTGGAAATGTGATTTTCCATAAGTAGGACCCACATGGGATTTTGATGTAATTTTTGGATCCAAAGAACAGTGTGCAATATGAGTATCATTATTCTTGTATTTATGAGTAGAATATGATTTTGATAGCTTGGCATCTTGTGGAAGATTTTTGGTAGGGAAAATTGATGATTTAGCAAATCTTTTTAGCTTTCTTCGGCATCTAGGTAGGCTAGGTTTTTCCCCTTGTTAAGTTGATTTAATTCATAGTATGTTTATGATATTATGTTAGATTTGAGATGGGTTTAGGTATTGGTGTGCTATATTTCAATACTTTGGTTAGTTGGATGATAACGCTCAATCTACAGCTCTCGTAGGAGTGTAAAGCGGTCGTTAGCAAATATAGAACCCAACCTGGGTTGGGTGTCGATCCCACAGGGAATAGCTTGGTCAACAAGTAAGCAATGGTTACTAGACTTTTAGTGCAAGTCTCGTAATGAGGGGGGATTGCAATGTGTAACCAAATTATTAAAGCAAAACTGAAAATAGCAAAGTAAAAAGAAAGAATATTTCGTAGGTTGTGAAATAATGAGAATTGAAGCGTTGGGGTTATGTCCACCTCCTGAGTTATACGTCTCTATTGACTATGAGTATGTAGAATTCCGACATGCATGTGCTTATAGAGAATTGTATTTGGTGGTAAATCCAGGCGTCTTTTGACCTATTCGAGGATTATTTCACTTTAACTCTTTCGAGCTTAAAGCGTGTCTAACGATACGAATTCTCCAAGAGGTTAATCCAGTTACGGTACTAACTGTTTAGTAGGGAATTTAAGGTGTGACCCTACTACCTTGACATTATCTCTTTTCCAGACAAATAATCTTTCTTTTGAACAAGTTAAATGTTATATTGGTGTATTCTTGTGTTTGCAACCACAAAGAATGTAGATTAAGATGAAGAGAATAATGATATAAGCAGCATACGTATCATAAACTCACAAACTCATAGCAATAGATAGTATCTCAGTTGGCTTCCATAACCCCAACAGAGAAGTTTAGTTACCCATGATTGCGAAGGAGATCACGATTTACATTGTTGTTATACAACAACAAGGATGAATTTCGTGTGGCTCAAGAGGTAGGCGTTAGGCGTGAATTTCCTAGGCAACGTAACGATTCTCTTGTTGCGGAAATTAAGAATAAATGAATAGAAGAAGAAAAATAGAATTAATGGAAAGATTAGAATTGTTAATTGATGGAAGAATTAGAATTGTAAGAATATGAATGTATCTCTCCACTAAGGGAGGAATGAATAAAAATCTCTAGCATGATAGGGTATTTATAATACCCATATCCTAATCCTACTAAGCTAATGAAATATCTAACCAAATCCTACTAAGCTAATGAAATACTTAACCCAATTGTACTAGGTTAATGTAATATTCTCCTAATCCAAATAAAAAAATGAAATACTTAACCCAATTGTACTAGGTTAATGTATCATTATCCAAATCCAACTAAGTTACTGCAGTCCCCAAAGTTTTCAGAAATATTGTTTTAGCCCGGGACAGATTTTCCATGCATCACTTTTGGTCCTTTAGGCGTCCAAGCTCCCTTTCCTTCCTTCGTGAGCTTTCTTTGGCGTCAAGTAAGCCATAAAATGCTGAATTCTGCATCATTTATACCTGAAACTTTGCTAATCATATTTGTTAGCTCACTTACAGGAAAAAGGACTAAAAGTGCATGAAATATATAATTTGTTCTCAAAACATGGCACAAATATGGGCAAAATATATTGATATAGGCGTGTAAATTCGCCTATCATCAACACCCCACACTTGAAGCTTTGTTCTTCCTCGAACAACAGATCATGTCCTTCTAGACATCAACTTAGGATTTTCACAACAACAACACAAAACATTCTTCAAGGCAAGCACAACAATTACTAACAAAGAGTAGCTTTCTGATTATTAGTAGAAACAGTTTAGCCTCTAGCATAGACTCGTGATGGTGGTCAACTCGCATGCAAAAGTTAAGGTACAATGAATCATATACAACTACCCAAACTCATCAACCATGTGTGTCTCACAATATATTACCCATAATCACTCACAAGTATAGAATATTTTTCAAACATGGGTATCAACATATCCTTGCTCTGACTCTCACAAAGAATTCATATGTAGCAACTGATGACCATAGGGTTGCCCTTAGTGTAATACTCCACTAAATGTCAGAATGTTAAGATTAGGATCAAGTAGGTCTTTTGATGGTTGTAATGTAGGCTAAGGGACGGGTAGGATCAGCAATTTTGGCCAGAAATAGTGACTAAGTTCCTAAGAATTTTAATGCATCACATTGTATCATTTACACTTTTTTCTTTTAACCCTTTCTTTCTTTTATTCTTCCACCCTTGTTCTCCCCTTTTGTTTTTCAATTTTTAAGCATAACTCACTTTTCAGCTTTCTTTTCCTTTCTCTTTTCACAACATACCTCTTATGCTAGCACTTTTCTTTTTCATAACACATTCAAGCACCATTACATTTTAAAGCATCATACTTACCCAATTTCCTCTTATATTGTCACATGACTTTATACTTTAAAGCACTTAGGAATTTGGATCAAATTACGGTCTAGAAAAAATGGATTAGGCTTACATACAAAGTTCCTAAGCACTTCAATACATCTCGTTGTATCATCAACATTTTTCTTTCAACCTTTCTTCTTTCTTTTATTCTACCACCCTTGTTGTCCTCTTTTGTTTTTCAATTTTAAGCATAAGTCACTTTTCAGCTTTCTTTTCTTTTTTTCTTTTCATAACATACCTCTTATGGTGCACTTTTTTTTTCATAACACCTTCAAGCACCACTGCAATTTAAAGCATCATACTCACCCAATTTCCTTTTATTTCGTCACATGACTTTATACGTTAAAGCACTTAGGAATTTGGATCAAATTACGGTATTAAAAAAAATAGATTAGACTTTCATATGAGGTTTGTCAAAGAAGTCGGGTAAAGGCTCAAAAGGTTTTAACTAGGATGATGTCCACGGGTAGGTAAAATGAAGGTAAACATGTATAGGTTGCCAAAGAAATGCCTAAATCATCTCCTAAACTTACACTCCTTATTTTCGCTTTGCATACATACCAGGCAAGTTCTAGCATCAGCCACAAACATAGAATATACTATTATCTCACACACACAAGGCACATGGTAGACTTTATTGGAAGTAATATAGACTCTCGACCCAACAAGTGAAGGAATTGAACCACAAAATATCACATAATGAGTCACAACTAGAGCCTAAACGTCTCAATAGTCATAATTGTAGCACATACTCTTGTTATAATCTCATGCTGCCTATTGGAATTATTTCATGCGAAGCTAAAAAAAAAAAATTTAAAAAACTTAAAAAAACATAAATGCAAATAGAGAAGTATAGCATGCGATATCGCCACCCCACACTTAAACGGGACACTGCCCTCAGTGGAAAATAAATACGAAGAACCTGGTCAGTCGGACTCTTCCTCAATGTCGGGGGTCATACCCCCTTCGTCGGAATCATCATAAGAGTCGTCGTCAGAGTTCTCCTCCTCATCGGAGTCTGGCAAGCGTCGATTGTCATCGGTTGGCACATCATCGTCTAGAGGTTTCTCAAAGTATACACCCACTCCACACATCTCCCGTGCATGCATGTTCATTGGATAATCATGGTCCAGCTGTTGGAGCTCTTCAGCAGTTGGAACACGACCTCCACTCATCATTGTGAAGCGTGTCATGCCATAAAGATGACGGAAGAAACTCTCATCACGAGCATGTCTCTCCACAGTAGTAAGGTTGACACCATGAGTTGTTTCAGCATCTTTGATCTTGGTGAGGTCAACCTTCTTCGGGTTATGTGGGAGTTTGTGATCAGCTGGTTCCTCTTCGATATACTCCTTCCGCAAGAGTGTTGTCAACAGATTACCAAAAGTGAAGTGGGACCTTTTGTGGAGTCTGGCCTTCCGCATTGTAGAGCGAATGATTGCCCCAAAATTGATAGGGACATTCGTCATCAAATCATAGACCAAACACACTCTATCTCTTGATATCTTGGTGTATTGAGTCCCAGGAATAAGGCATGAGTTGACAATACGCAACCAGATTCTTGTTTCCCTATTCAATGGAGCATAAGGGAAGGTGTTGTGTCGTTCGGTGTCTCGGTGTCTGCCCCACCTTGCCATCGATCTACTTCCAGAAAGTGTGTGTCGTATTGCTCTATAAGGAGGCTTGCTATACAGCTCTTTGAATGGTGCTGGTTCGACCGAAGGTAAACCAAGAAAGGAGTTGAGCAAATCCGCGTTGAGCTATAACACTTGGCCTCGAATCTTGACTTCGTTGCCTGTGGTTTTCGGCAACCAGTTGGCGTAGAACTCCCTTGTCAAATCAAGATTACATTCTCCCATGTCGCGGAAGATGAAATCCAGTTTCAACGCCATTATTTTCGCCAACATACGCGGCTCCTTCTTCGCTATGGTGTCCTTGTTGATCAAGTCGACGTGAACATATTTCCGTTCCTTGTTGTTCTTGTACCATTCTTTGGCTTCCTCCTCAAGAACCCATTTTATTCCAAACATTCGTCGGGGTAGTTGCATTGAGGATGATTCTCCTTGTTCCTTGCGACCTCTCTTCTTGCCCTTTTGGGAAGTGGTAGCCATATCTTGTCGCGCTTTAGGTGCCATTGTTCCTGAGATTTAAACTGTATTCATCAACTCAAAGGAAACAATCTATACACAAGCCATTGGGGTACCACCCCACACTTAGGTTCGTTAATACAAAACAGTGAAGTGAATTCATACGTTTTAGGAACTATGTTCCGACAAGAAAATCAGCGATGTATCACTACTTGCAGCCATTGCACTACTTTCATGTTAGGTATAACAACACTACTACGTAGGGGTTACATTATGGTATAGTTACTTTCAACAATCACAACCTCCTAAGTCGGTAGTCAACTATAGGTCTTATCCCGATGAACGTGATAGTCTAACATGTAAGTATCCAAGTATCAAACTTAAGCAATTTTCATAACCTTAGAAATTCCGCAAATAGTATAACAATGCTATTAAAACCAAATTCAAGTCGGAAACAAGTCAAGATTATCCTAACGTATATGTTCACGCACATGGTTTTGTGTCAACAATCCAAACACATTAACATCACCAATAATCTTTCAAGATATAGCAATTCATAATAGACATAGCAACGTAGTACTTACGAGAAATAGATGAAGAATACAAGAGTACTTATGTGATTGAAGCCTTTGGAGATGTTCTTGTGAATTGGAAGAGCAAAAAGAAAAAGTTTGAGATGATTTGGAGAGAGTATGCGGCGCCCTTAGGTCAATTTCTAATGTGGTTATATTTCAAGACTAAGTCCCCTTTATATAGGAAGAGAATGGGTCGGGTTTTGACCCATTTACAAATGGTTTTGGAGACAAAAAATGCTCTACATGCGGCGCATAATGCTTGGCATAGTCATAGTATAGGCGGCACATAGTGTATGGCATTTAGGGACATATGCGCCGCATATTGTATAGCATTTGAGATACTGAGACCTAATGCTATAGCATAGGCGGTGCATAGTGTATAGCACACTTAATAATGGGCGGCGCATAGTGTATAGCACACTAGATTCCTAGACCTTGGGCTATAGGATAGGTTGTGCAATATTCGTGGCCTAGTTTTACCTAGGCCTAGCCTTCCTCGATGCCTATTTTGGCATGAGAAATGCTTAATCCATAGCCTTATACATCCTTATACCTAACTTACCACCTTTTCCAATACATCCAAATCGTCATTTGAAACCAATCTCCTCGTTGAATACCTCTTGCACCTATATTTGCTCAAAACCAATGAAAACGATTAGTACGATGGGTTGCCTCCCACCAAGCGCCTTAGTTTTGGTCGTGGCACGACTCGTATTTTTGGATTTTCATTTATCAAAAGCAAAACAAGTACTAGAATTAAAGAAAGACAAAACGATAAACGATAAAACGATGCAACGATGGAACGGTGGGTTGCCTCCCATCTAGCGCCTTATTTATTGTCATGGCTCCACATAGTTTCCTCGAGTGCTTAGACTTCATCGAGATAAGTGATAGTCATATAATTCATCGAGTCAAGAGGACCGATATAAGGTTTAACACGTTGACCATTCACCTTGAAGACAATGCCATTATTGTCTTCCAATTCGACTACTCCAGACGAGTAGACCTGAATAACTTTGTATGGACCACACCACTTAGATCTTAACTTACCTGGGAAGAGCTTCAATCGTGAGTTGAAGAGAAGTACCATATCAACCCTTTGGAAGTTTCGTCGAACAATCCGCTGATCACGATACTTTTTCATCCGTTCCTTGTATAGGTCTGATCTTTCATATGCATGCAGACGGAACTCATCTAATTCGTTCAGCTGCTCCAACCTCAGATTCTTAGCATCATCCTGATTCAAATTCAACTGCTTCAATGCCCTCAATGCCTTATGCTCGAGCTCGATGGGTAAGTGACAAGCCTTCCCATAAACTAGTTGATAAGGAGACATGTCAATGGGTGTTTTGAATGCAGTCCTGTACGCCCATAGTGCATCATCAAGCTTCCTAGACCAATCCTTCCTATTCGCATTAACCGTCTTCGCAAGGATTTGCTTGATCTCCCGATTGGAAACTTCTACTTGTCCACTAGTTTGGGGATGATAAGGCGTAGCTACCTTATGTTGCTTGACACCATACTTGGCCAAAATGGATTTGAATAGCTTGTTGCAAAAGTGAGATCCTCCATCACTTATAATAGTACGTGGTACTCCAAAGCGAGAGAAGATATTCTTCTTTAAGAACACTACAACACGCTTCCCTTCATTGTCAGCCAAAGCTACAGCTTCCACCCATTTTGAAACATAATCTACAGCAAACAAGATGTACTTCATTCCAAACGAATTCACGAATAGACTCATGAAATCAATACCCCACACATCAAAGAGTTCTACCTCAAGAATTTTGGACATGGGCATTTCATGGTGTTTTGAAATAGCACCTTGACGTTGGCATTGGTCGCACCTTCTAACATAGTCGTAGGCATCTCTAAATATTGAAGGCCAATAATAACCACTTTGCAAAACTTTTCTTGTCGTCCGATTGTCTGCGTGATGTCCTCCAACTTGGGAAGTGTGGCATGCTTCCAATATAGTAGGCACTTCTTCATGAGATATACATCGTCGAATGATACCATCCGCGCATCTTCGAAACAAATAAGGTTCATCCCAATAGTAGTACTGTACGTCATGCATAAACTTCCTCCTTTGGTGGTAAGATAAATTGGCAGGTATCATATTACTCACTACGAAATTTGCAAAGTCGGCATACCATGGTAGTTTCTACATTGTTGTTGCTAATATCTCTTCGTCCGAGAATGCATCATCAATCTGATTTTCAGGTTGCGCCACATGTTCATTCTCAAGTCGAGATAGGTGATCGGCCACTTGGTTCTCGCAACCTCTTCTATCTTTGACCTCAAAATCGAACTCTTGTAGCAGCAACACCCATCGAATTAACCTTGGTTTTGCATCCTTCTTTGTCATGAGATACCTAAGAGCTGCATGGTCTGTACGAATTATCACCTTAGTACCTAATAGATAGGCACGAAACTTCTCAAACGCGTACACAACTGCTAGGAGCTCTTGTTCAGTAACAGTGTAGTTCCTTTGGGCTTCATTTAGGACCTTACTCGCATAGTAGATAGGATGAAATAATTTCTCCTTTCTTTGTCCAAGTACAGCTCCAATGGCTACACCACTAGCATCACACATGACTTCGAACGGGAGAGACCAGTCTGGTGCTACCATGATAGGGGCTTCAATGAGTTTTCCTTTAAGGCATTCGAATGCCTTTAAGCAATCTTCATTAAAGTCAAACTTCGCATCCTTCTCCAATAGTTTGCACAATGGACTAGCAATTTTGGAGAAATCTTTGATGAACCGACGATAGAAACCTGCATGGCCAAGAAAACTACGAACTCCCTTCACCGAAATTGGAGGCGGTAGCTTCTCAATAACCTCTATTTTTACTCGATCAACCTCTATTCCTCTTGCGGAGATCTTGTGCCCAAGAACGATTCCTTCTTTTACCATGAAGTGGCACTTTTCCCAATTCAGCACAAGGTTGAATTCTACACATCTTTGTAATGCCATACTCAAGTTTTCCAAGCACGACTCAAAAGATTCACCAACAACTGAAAAATCATCCATAAATACCTCCAAAGTATCCTCAACCATATCAGAGAAAATGGACATCATACAGCGTTGAAAGGTGGCTGGTACATTACATAACCCAAATGGCATACGTTTGAAGGTAAACGTACCATATGGGCATGTAAATGTTGTCTTCTCTTGGTCTTCGGGGGCAATACAAATCTGATTGTAGCCTAAATAACCGTCCAAGAAGCAAAACCATCCTTTCCCCGCTAATCGATCTAGCATTTGGTCCATGAATGGCATTGGGAAGTGATCTTTGAGTGTCCAAGAATTCAGCTTTCGGTAGTCCATGCATACTCTCCATCCAGTGACGGGTCTGAGTGGAATAATCTCATTCTTCGTATTCGCGACCACCGTCATGCCTCCTTTCTTGGGAACACATTGTACCGGGCTTACCCATGTACTATCCGAGATAGGATACACAACCCCCGCGTCTAACCACTTGATAATTTCTTTCTTCAGTACTTCTTGCATAGGTGGGTTTAGACGTCTTTGATGCTCAATGGTGGGTGTGCAATTTTCTTGAAGCTGAATTTTATGTGTGCAAATCCCAGGTGGAATACCAATAATATCCGCAATGGTCCATCCAATGGCTCTAATATACTTGCGTAAGATAGCAATAAGAGCTTCAACTTGTTGCTCACCCAAATCGGCTGCCACAATGACTGGAAGAGTATTTCCGCTTCCTAAGAAGGCGTACTTCAAATGACTTGGCAGCTCCTTCAATTCTAACGTGGGTGGCTCTTCAATAGATGGCTTAGCTGGTGGTGTGGGTCAATTCTTGAGATCAAGATCCAGCTTCTTGGGAGCATAGCGATATGTCCCTAATCCCGATAGAGCACAAGTAGCTTCTTCAGAATTTTCAGCATCCTCATTCTCTCCATTCATGAGCATAACCGCCAAAGGATCATCGATACTTTGCTCCTCTTCAAGTAATTCTTTCTCATCATCAAAGAAAACATCAGCCCCCGAAAATACACTGAGATATTTGGGTTGCTTCATTGATTTGCACACATCAAAGCGAACCACTTCGTTATTTATTCGGAATGAAAGCTCATTGGCTCTCAAATCAATGAGCACACTTCCTGTAGCAAGGAAAGGGCGCCCCAAGATTATGGGAACTTCTGAGTCTGCCTCACAATCCAAAATAACAAAGTCTGCCGGAAAGATGAATGAAGAAACCTTTACCAATACATCACATAGAATACCAACAGGTCGTTTTACCGACCTATCCTCCATGACGAGCCTCATATTGGTTGGAGTAGGATTACCCAACCCCAACTTCTTGTAGATCGATAATGGCATCAAATTGATGCTGGCTCCTAAGTCACATAATGCTTTGGCAAAATTCAAATATCCTACGGTGCAAGGAATAGTGAAAGCTCCGGGGTCGGCCTTCTTCTGAACTATCGATCGGGTAGCAATTGCACTACAATGATGCACATCGTCTTTAAACTCATAGCTTGCTGCCCGCTTCTTTGTCAAAATATCCTTCATAAACTTTGCATACCCAGGCATTTGTTCAAGTGCCTCCACCAATGGAACATTAATGGTCAGCTGTTTCAACATAGTCATGAATTTGCTGAACTTTGTGTCATCCGCCACCTTCTTCAATCTTTGGGGAAAAGGTGGCGGTGGGTATGGAAGTGTTCTTTCCACGGCTTTCTTCTCCTCTTGCTTCAATTTTTCCACTTTTTCAGGCTGCACCGTGCTGGAGGTGGCGTCCTTGACGTCAGGAGTAGTAGTTGCGACATCTTCTCCTTTTGCGTTGTCATCCATGTCCGCAACTTCATCAACCACTTGCTTGCCTTTTGCTGAAGTTTCCAGCACCTTACCACTTCTGGTAGTGATGGCCATGCATGAGCCATCATTCCTTGGGTTTTGCACAGTATCGCTAGGTAAAGTGCCGGCCTTTCTTTGATTGAGTGCTGCTGAAAGTTGGCTCAAATGCTGCTCTATTTGCTTGATAGAAGTGGAATGTGAATCAACTAATTGTTTCATGGAGGACAAATCATTGATTACCTCTGTTACTCCCGCGCTCGTTGCTTCCACTCCTTTCAATAATTTAGCCATCATGTCTTCCATACTTCCAGAATTAGATGTGGTGGTGTCACGTCTACCAGGGGGAACGTACAAACCACTCTTTTCATTCTTGTTTTTCCAACTACCTTGGTATTTGTTTCCAGATTTATCATAGTAGTTCCGACCTTGGTTTCCTTGGGTATTCCCACGGAAACCCCCCTGATTGTTCAAGTAGTTGGCCTCCTCTTCCGAATCAGATTCGTCTCTTTCTTTTGACGCAATGGCTTTGACTTTTTCGGTCTTCCCTGTTAATAAATGCTTTATAACAAGATCCATTTGTGTTTTCAGATGCGCCATATCTTGATCACGTTATTCTTCTCATCTTCTTTGGTCTGCAATCATGCCAATAGATAAAGTGGGGCTTGCTACCTCAGAATCCCTGGTATGCCAAGATCTACTTTGTTTCGTCATACGATCTAGCATATTGCTTTCTTGACCAAAAGTGAGGTCCATAAAAGATCCTCCAGCTGCGTTATCCACCACTGGCTTAGTTATTGAATTCAAGGCTCTATACAATATCTCCATTAGGTGAACATTGGTCATGTGATGGTTTGGGAATCTCGCTAGCTTTGTCTTGAACCTCTCCCATGTTTCATGAAGAGCTTCAGTGGGAAGCTGACAAAAGTTGCTGATTTCATCTCTCAATTGTGCTCTTTTGGATGGCGAAAAGAATCTTTCTAGGAAAGCGTCTCTCAATTGCCTCCAATTTGTAATTGAATCAGGAGTCAGCCCATTCAACCATAGTGTTGCCTCCCCAGATAGAGACAATGGAAATAGACGTAATCGAATTGCATTCTGACCAACACCAGGATTGTCAAACGACTTGCATGTGGAAATAAAGTTGATGAGATGCATATTCGGATCATCGCCTGCTATTCCACCAAATAATCCCTTGAGTTGCAATAACTGAATTATGGTGCTTGTGATGTTGAACTTGGCTCCGGGCGCTAATGGTGGTAGAATTATGGCTCCAGTGGCTCCGACACCATCAAGATCATCATCATCATCGTCGAAAGCTGGCTGCAAAGGTTGGCGATCATACCTAAACCGAGCTTGTCGACCTCTTCGATTGGCAGGTGTTATTTCAGCATCACGCCTAGGGTTTAGTAACTCGTCATCACCTAAATCCTCATTGTCGGGATTTGTTGCTCATGCAGGGTTATCAATGTTCTGTTGTTGAACTTGGGCAGCGGCAAGGGCAAACAATCTTGCTTGTTCCTATTGAGCAGCCATCCTTTCGATTTCTGCTTGTGCTTCCATTCTACCAATGCGTTGTGGTTCAGGATTGATAGGTAATAACGGTTGACCAGAACTTCTAGTATGGGGCATGCACTGAATAAAAACCTGCAGTAAACAAAAACAAAAACTGAAAGTGAAAGTACGAGAATCTTTGACCAAAGGGTCTAGTAATTATCACAAACTTGATTGACACTCGTATTCCCCGGCAACGGCACCAATTTTTGATAACGCTCAATCTACAGCTCTCGTAGGAGTGTAAAGCGGTCGTTAGCAAATATAAAACCCAACCTGGGTTGGGTGTCGATCCCACAGGGAATAGCTTGGTCAACAAGTAAGCAACGGTTACTAGACTTTTAGTGCAAGTCTCGTAATGAGGGGGGATTGCAATGTGTAACCAAATTATTAAACTAAAACTAAAAATAGCAAAGTAAAAAGAAAGAATATTTCATAGGTTGTGAAAGAATGAGAATTGAAGCGTTGGGGTTATGTCCACCTCCTGAGTTATACGTCTCTATTGACTATGAGTATGTAGAATTCCGACATGCATGTGCTTATAGAGAATTGTATTTGGTGGTAAATCCAGGCGTCTTTCGACCTATTCGAGGATTATTTCACTTTAACTCTTTCGAGCTTAAAGCGTGTCTAACGATACAAATTCTCCAAGAGGTTAATCCAGTTACGGCACTAACTGTTTAGTAGGGAATTTAGGGTGTGACCCTACTACCTTGACATTATCTCTTTTCCAGACAAATAACCTTTCTTTCAAACAAGTTAAATGTTATATTAACACGATATTAACACTTTTTTAGGGTAATGATTACTTGAGAATGTGGGAATGTTGAGTTGGTTTTGGAAATGTGATTTTCCATAAGTAGGACCCACATGGGATTTTGATGTAATTTTTGGATCCAAAGAACAGTGTGCAATATGAGTATCATTATTCTTGTATTTATGAGTAGAATATGATTTTGATAGCTTGGCATCTTGTGGAAGATTTTTGGTAGGGAAAATTGATGATTTAGCAAATCTTTTTAGCTTTCTTCGGCATCTAGGTAGGCTAGGTTTTTCCCCTTGTTAAGTTGATTTAATTCATAGTATGTTTATGATATTATGTTAGATTTGAGATGGGTTTAGGTATTGGTGTGCTATATTTCAATACTTTGGTTAGTTGGATGATAACGCTCAATCTACAGCTCTCGTAGGAGTGTAAAGCGGTTGTTAGCAAATATAGAACCCAACCTGGGTTGGGTGTCGATCCCACAGGGAATAGCTTGGTCAACAAGTAAGCAACGGTTACTAGACTTTTAGTGCAAGTCTCGTAATGAGGGGGGATTGCAATGTGTAACCAAATTATTAAAGCAAAACTGAAAATAGCAAAGTAAAAAGAAAGAATATTTTGTAGGTTGTGAAACAATGAGAATTGAAGCGTTGGGGTTATGTCCACCTCCTGAGTTATACGTCTCTATTGACTATGAGTATGTAGAATTCCGACATGCATGTGCTTATAGAGAATTGTATTTGGTGGTAAATCCAGGCGTCTTTCGACCTATTCGAGGATTATTTCACTTTAACTCTTTCGAGCTTAAAGCGTGTCTAACGATACGAATTCTCCAAGAGGTTAATCCAGTTACGGTACTAACTGTTTAGTAGGGAATTTAGGGTGTGACCCTACTACCTTGACATTATCTCTTTTCCAGACAAATAACCTTTCTTTCGAACAAGTTAAATGTTATACTGGTGTATTCTTGTGTTTGCAATCACAAAGAATGTAGATTAAGATGAAGGGAATAATGATATAAGCAGCATACGTGTCATAAACTCACAAACTCATAGCAATAGATAGTATCTCAGTTGGCTTCCATAACCCCAACAGAGAAGTTTAGTTACCCATGATTGCGAAGGAGATCACGATTGACATTGTTGTTATACCACAATAAGGATGAATTTCATGTGGCTCAAGAGGTAGGCGTTAGGCGTGAATTTCCTAGGCAACGTAACGATTCTCTTGTTGCGGAAATTAAGAATAAATGAATAGAAGAAGAAAAATAGAATTAATGGAAAGATTAGAATTGTTAATTGATGGAAGAATTAGAATTGTAAGAATCTGAATGTATCTCTCCACTAAGGGAGGAATGAATAAAAATCTCTAGCATGATAGGGTATTTATAATACCCATATCCTAATCCTTCTAAGCTAATGAAATATCTAACCAAATCCTACTAAGTTACTGCAGTCCCCAAAGTTTTCAGAAATGTTGTTTTAGCCCGGGACAGATTTTTCATGCATCACTTTTTGTCCTTTAGGCGTCCAAGCTCCCTTTCCTTCCTTCGTGAGCTTTCTTTGGCGTCAAGTAAGCCATAAAATGCTGAATTATGCATCATTTATACCTGAAACTTTGCTAATCATATTCGTTAGCTCACTTACAGGAAAAAGCACTAAAAGTGCATAAAATATATAATTTGTTCTCAAAACATGGCAAAAATATGGGCAAAATATATTGATATAGGCGTGTAAATTCGCCTATCATCATTGGACTGGTTAGGATATCTTGGATACCGTTTTGGACACAATTAGCCCAGTTAATCTTACCTTAGGTGATGTTCACCTTGTAGGCTTATTCTTAGGTCAGAGATTCTTTAGTTACTAAAATAATGAGAAAATTTCCTTGGTTTCTTGAGTTTAGGATATAACTTATCCAAATTGCCTTGACTTAGGTGAAATTAGCTTAGTTTCTCTACATTTAGTGAAACTGCTATCCTAGGACTAGTTGTGGCTTGTTCAATATCTAATAGTGGATTAGATATCTTAGCCTAGTTCGGAGTATACATTTCTTGGTAAATAATTTCAATAATTTAAAAGTGGGCTCTTCGACCCATTTTAGGCCAAGACTTGTGATAGTTATTGAAGACCCTTTCATACGCTTTTGTACATCTAGGGAAATGGTTATTTCAGTGATATTTATATGCCTTGTTATTATTAGTTATGATGGATAATGTTGAATGTAATTCTTAACAAGTATTTTATGAATGAGTAATTAATTAAACTTACATTATTGATGAGCTTTTAAATATGCTATTATTTTGGCTATTGATTGGGCAACTGAATATACTATTGAATAAGCCCTTGATTATGATATTGTCTAAGCCATAAATTGTGCTCTTGATTGAGCCAATGAATGATCCATTAACTATTCTAGTGAGCATGCTTATCAATATATTAGTGTTTATGTTATTGTTCATGCTAGAGTCATGCTTAATGACTACATTAGCGATTAAGTTATTGACAATACTATGAATAAGCTATAGATTACGTCATGGATTAGCTAATGATCAAGCTATTGATAAGCTATCGATTATACAAATGATAAGCTATATATCATGCTAATGATAGGCCATTAATTAGGCTATTGATAAGTTATTGCCTATGTTTGATAGTTCATATTGATTATGTTAGAGGTTAAGTTTAATGACTATATTGGAAAATACATTATGGATTATGCTAAAGATCATGCTTATTGATTATATTAGTGATTGTGCTATTGCCTATGCCAAAGATCATGCTTATTTACTATATTTCTAACTAAGCTATTGGTTATGCTAGAACTCACAATTTTGATTATCATTATTGATCATGTTAGTATGTTATGCTCATGGTTATGCTATTTAGTACTCTATTTATGATGATATTGGCCATATCGATGATCATATTGATTATATACATTTCTGACAAGATCGGAGGATGATTATAATGATATATATATATATGCCCGACAAGACCCAAAAATATTTATGATGATATATATATGCCCGATAATATCAGAAGATGATTATGATATAAATATATATATGTATGATAAGATCTAAGGATGATTAAAATGATATACATATATTCGGCAAGACCAGAAGATGATTATGATAATATTTATGAGGATATTATTGAATATCCATATCAGTTCAAGTCTGGATATACATATTATACTATGATAATTTACTTATTATGATACAATGAAATTGGGGTGTGAGATTGATAATCTAGCTAAGTCAAAAATAATAAAATAGTTATAATGTGGTATGATACAAATAGATTCTAGTGAAATAATGATTATTTGATAAATGTTAGTTAATGAACAAATAATGACTAGTTGATAAGTGATTATTAGTTGCTATATAAGATTAGTTAATAAGTGATGTTTAGTTTATAAAGGATGATTTATTGATACATGAGGATTAGTTATTATAAGATGGTTAGTTAATAAGTATTGATTAATTGGAAAATGACAAATATGGACAATCGATGGTTATAGTATGACATGACTTGGAGGAATTCTAATTGTATTATGAGAGTTGATAAAATGATAGTGGTAGGTTACTCTATTTTGTTTGTACCTTTCAAGCTTATGAGGGCTTGCAATGAGTTATTTACTTTTCTTATAATTGGCATATGGGAGACCATTTTGTAGTTATGATTGATTGAGTTGATGCTTTATGTTAGTTATGCTATTAATTTGGTTTATTTACTTATTTATGCACAGCGATGTTGGGAGTTACTTTTGCTTTGTTTATACCTTGAATTTTGTTATGTTATCGTGTATTTTATCATATTTATATCATGATTTATCTTAGTCTTTCAATGATTCCTACTGAGTACTGTGGTTATTGTACTCATACTACACCTATATACATTTTTAGTAAAGATCTGAGTATTAGTTGTCGTCGTTGATCGATGTTTGTACTGTGTTGATATCTGGAGATAGGGAGAGTTCTTGGAGTCAGAGTTACCTATTTCCCTCTATATTTCTATGTTTAATCTTTTGTTTTGAGATGGATTTTATTAACTATTCTAGATATTTAGGTTGTATTATCATTACTATATACTCTTGTAATGGCTCTACCAGGTTGTGGAATGATATCTATGTTAAGTATATTTATCTATTTTAAATACCTTGTTATTTATAAGTTGTGTTGTTTAAATACCAGTAGGTGCCATCATGACTCGTAAATCAAGTTATGATAAATTAGTACCAGAGATAAGGATACATCGGTATTGTTGATATAAGAGAAGATATCTAGTAGAGTCCTGTAGATCAGAAAATGATATTTATATCCTATTTTTGAGAGGCTGTAGAAAATTCTTAGGAGTTTTTCACTTCTTTCACTCATTTTATGCTAAGACCCTGAGTTGCGTTATAGAATATTTCTTTGACATCACTTGTTCGTAGAAGGATAGGACACGTGTTATCGCTACATGCGATGTAGGTCTCGAGATTCATCCTAGGGATCCTTCTGTAGTTTGTGGATAACCCAGAGGTCGTGGACAATCATGAGATATGTCCCAAGCTAGTTTTAATGCCCCAAGCCTGTACCCTGGATGCTACATGGTACTCATAATCCTGAAGGACCACAAACTAACCCATGACTGGTACCTGCTGCAATAACTGTGTAATAAATACTGTAATGATTGTGAAAATAGGTAGAAACATATACCATAAAGTTCAAATCTATAAATAAATCTGAATGCGGTATCAAAATACCAAAACTGAATATAAGTACTGAAAAACTGAACAACTGTCTGAAAATACTCTAGTCTGAAAGAAGCGTCCAGCTATCTGAGTTGTGGAATTGATGGGACAAGCCCCCAACTAGCTCCATATACTGAAATAAAACTAATGTAAAATAAATAATAAGCATGTCCTCGAACAATGAGGACTTACCCTTCTCTAAAAGCTGAAAATTTAAACTGCTAAGGACGCTCTGGAGCCTATGCGTCTGAACCTATGATATAAGACATCATAGCGCAAAGAAAATCATGCGTCAGTACTTTGAATATACTGGTATGCTCAGTTAGGCAGGCTGAAATGCATGGTTTCATATGTATGTACAATAATAACTGAATAACATGAGTATGACTGAGTAAGAGAACATGCATAATACATAGACTTTAACTAAGATCATGCTAATACTGAGTACTAAGTCTGGATAATTATAACCAATATTTGATTTTATAAATACAATATTAATGATTATTTGAATGACTGTATCTAACAATTTTGAGTACTATGGAACCATACTGAGTTCCGTACTGAGCTGAGTGACTATGTCTGATATTCCTAAATCTGTAGAACTGAACTGAGTTTTATTCTAAGATTGAGACTAGAACTGAGACTATGGGAGGTAATCATCTAACCGACATTCCCCTTCTCCAACTAATTTGGGGTCCAACCTGTAACCCCAGTTGGAAGGGTGTCAATACCGTGCCACGCGTTAGGACAAGCTATGAGTTAACCCTTTCTGACAGAAAGCTCTTTCATCAACCCTCGCTGGCAGGATAACTCGGATGAGAAGTATCAACCCTCATAATTTCTGGTAGGAAGATACCTCAATGTATACTGGATATGTAGTTCTGTAATGCAGGGATTGCTACTAAGGGTCAAACCCTCTGCTGACAAAAATGTCCCCATCCCTGGGTTAACTCGGTGCTGAATCAAACTCCCAACTGAATAAACACTGAACTAATTACTAGTCTGTACTAGACTGGACTGAATGGTTACTGAGATTACTATTTAGCTGAACTAAACTGAGTTTACTGAGTTTCTTTGACTATGGAATACTACTGAATTCTGTTAGCTGACTGAGTTTACTGATGTCTGAATTGGATACTGAATTAGACTGGATTAATATGGATTCTACTAAGTTTTCTTGAGTTCTGTAACTAACTGAGATTACTACTAATCTTATTGTGACTAATACTATTCTATGGCTGACCATGGCTCTAGGTAATCAGCTAAATTATCGGGTACAAGTACCCCAGGACTCGATAGAATAAATTAAGAGACATGGAATAACATGAAACATGTAAACTATGAACTTGATCATCATTCATTCATTGGGGAATTTTGACAAACACTTGCATGATATAACTTGCACATAAGCTAACTTGACATGATTTGATTCTCTTAATAGTTTACATGGACATATTATCAAGAACTTGGGGAGCATAGTATATGCACATAGTGTTGAACAACAAGTGAGCATCATAATTCCTCTCTAATTTCATAAGTCAAGGGTTTATCATGGATTCACCTGAATCTACACACATAATGATCAATTTTACATGATATATATATATATATATATATATATATATATAATTATGAATTAGGATCTTAATCCAAATAGCAATCATTGATACACTTTAATTCCCACTATGGAAATCATAAAACCAATTACTTGAAGGTCAAAAGAGATTCTTGGACTCCAAAGGTAGAAGGAACCCTTGGATGAACACTTCACATACCTTTGTTGAATAATTTCTAAAAGCTTATGGTTGAATCTTCAGTTCATGATTTGAAATTGGATCTTCTAGGGTTTTGTTCTTGAGCAAATTTGAGAAAGATTGACTATATTTGCTATATAAGGATTTTAATTTCATGTTTTGGGGGCTAAGGGTCGAAGGAAAAAGACGTAAATACCCACAAGAATACGGTCATTTAATGACTGAAAACGAGATTACCGACGCGCAGGTCGACGTGGCGCATCGATGACATCAATGTGATAGCAAATGCATCATGCCATATTCATATCGATTCACTAGAATTGGACGTTGGTAACTAGGGAAAATAGTAATCAATGCGATAGTTGATGCGGTGCTCCAAGATCGCATTGATTCACTATTTTGGGATTCCAAAGGAGCTTCAAACAAAGTCCAAAAAATCTGAAACTTGATCGAAAACACCTACAGACATTCCTGATCATGAATCAACCTAAACATCAACATTTAATGTACATAAAGGATATGAAATAAGACTGTTAACCTTCGTAGGTTAAAATGACACTAAGTTTGAGTACTTAGCTAAAATATTCTAAGTCTAGGACCTCTTAACAAGCCTAAAGGACTGAATTAAGCTTAGGATTTTTGCAGGGTCTTACATTATCTCCCCTTTGGGAACATTCATCCTCGAATGAAACTGTTGAGACTGAGAATACTGAGTGAATGACTTACTTACTTGACATGAACATCTGGAACATGACTGTATGTCTAATATTATTAGTATTCTGAATTATCATACAGAACATACATATCTGATGCATGGATATAGTTGAACATGATGCATGAATGTATGACTGGGATTACTGACAAACTGAATCTATATACTGAACATACATTTCCAATGCATGGATACATGACTGAACTGGCTCATGAACGTATAAATAAACATGTAATGGTAACTGATACCAAGTTTGTAACTAAAATCTAAACATGAAACTGATTTAGCTTAAGGAAAATATTACCTTTAGATGAGTCTGGATTAGAAGAGAATAGATGAGGATACTTGATTTGCATGTTTGCTTCTTCTTCCCAAGTAGCTCTTTCAACGGACTGATTCCGCCAAAGAACTTTGACTAGAGGGACTTCTTTGTTTCTCAGTCTACGAATTTGATAGTCAAGGATTTCGAATGGGATCTCTACATAAGAGAGGCTATTCTAAATATATATGCCCTCAATAGGTACTATGAGTGATGGGTCACCTATGCATTTCTTTAGCAAGGAGAGATGAAACACTGGATGAACTGAAGATAAATCTAAAGGTAACTTAAGCTTGTAAGCTACCTTTTCGAAATGGATGAGAATTCGATAAGGACCAAAATATGGGGGACTAAGTTTACCTTTCTTGCAAAAAGGCCTCACTCTTTTTATAGGATAGATCTTCAAGCACACATAGTCACCAATCTCGAACTCGAGATCCTTTCTGCATATATTTGCATACGATTTCTGTCGGCTCTGAGCTATCTTAAGCCTTTTCCTGATCAATTTGACCTTCTCTAAGGTATCAAACCCCAAGTTAGGCCCTACCAGTGCAGCCTCACCTACTTCAAACCAGCCAATGGGAGATCTATATGTCCTCCCATAAAGCACCTCAAATGCAGCATCTGAATATTGGAGTGATAGTTGTTATATGTGAACTCAATCAAAGACAAGTGGTCTTCCAAACTACCTTTGAAGTCTATCGCACATGCTCGCAGCATATCTTCTAAGGTATGAATTCTCTTTTCTACTTGACCATTTTTCTGAGGATGAAAGGTTGTACTGAGATGAACTCAGGTACCAAGACCCTTTTGGAATGCTTTCCAAAAATAAGAGGTAAACTGAGTACCTCTATCTAAGATAATAGACAATGGAACACCATGTAATATGACCAACTCCCTAATATAGATCTTGACATAATCCTCAGCTGAATAAGAGGTATGAACTAGAAGGAAATGAGTTGATTTGGTCATCATGTCTATAATGACCCAAACTGAATCATGCTGACCACGGGTACAAGGAAAGCCTGTCACAAAGTCCATGTTCACTTCTTCCCATTTCTAGGTGGGAATACTGAACTAGTTCATGGACCCACTAGTCTTTTAATGCTCAATCTTAACTTGCTGACATGTTGAGCACTTAGCCACAAACTCTGCAATGTCTTTTTTCATCACACTCCACCAATAGATCCCTCGCAATTCGTAGTACATCTTTATGGCCCCTGGATGAATAGAGTAACTTTCACCATGTACCTCTACTAGAATTCACTGCCTCAAGTCATTTACACCTGGTATACACAGACGACCCTAACAACATAAAACACCATCTCCCCATTGGGAGAAAACATCTACCTTTTGATTTCTGACTGATTCCTTTAACTGGACTAGACTGGGATCCCTATCCTGATTTTCCTTCACTTCGGAAACTAGGGATGATTCTGAGATACTCTGTACCCAAACACTACCTTCTACTGAATCGACTAAGCGAACACCTAGTCGGACTAGCTGATGAACTTCCTGGGCTAACTTTTTCTTACTGTTCTCAACATGGACAACACTACCCATAGACATTCTATTGAGAGTGTTAGCCACTACATTGGCCTTTCCTGGATGATACAGAACACTCAAGTCATAGTCCTTCAACAATTTTAACCACCTTCTCTGACGGAGGTTGAAGTCTTTCTAAGAGAACACATACTGCAAGCTCTTAAGATCAATGAACACATCAACGTCCACACCATACAAGTACTGTGATAATGCTCAAACTACACCTCTCTAATGAAAATGTAAGCGATCATTGTTAATATATAACCCAACTAGGTTGGGGTCGAATCCCAAAGGGAGTATAGTGTGAATCTGAGTTGTATGCGAGTTAATCAACTGATAGTTAGTAGTTTTCAGTAAATTGGGGGTTATGAGAATTTAGAAAATAATTGTTGGTCACTTTAGTATCAGTGTTTGTAATCAAGAGTTTATGGAAAACCATAATTATGTTCACTATGGGTTTTGGTACTTGACAGATGCTAATAGTGATTCAAGATTCTCACGATAGGTAGGAATAACAGATTGTCTTTATCAAAGTTATGCCAAAATGTCTCTCGACCTACGTAAGCATTTAATTATCTAATCATCTTGGACTTAGGGAATTTATATTCACTAACCAGGCTTTACCTCAGGTTAATTAACCTAGTTACAACATCAATTATTAAATGGAAGGTTGGTAGCTTCCAAGTCCCTATCAATAATTTACTTCCTACTATAGTTGATTTCTTATCTCAAGCAAATCAAAAAAGGTACTATCTATCATTTGCAACCAATAGATAATAATTTAAACCTCAGAATTATCAAAGAGTCCTATTACCTTTAGAATCTTGAACACTTAGCAACTTACCAAGACCTAACCCATAGATCCCATAATTCGGGTTAAAGGGATTTAGCCACTCATAATGTAATAATCTATATAACAAGTTGAATTCATAATTTGAAAGATGAACTTACAGTAAGATGAATAGCAGTGATTGTTTCTCAGATTTGATCAAAGTAGAAATCCCAAAATATTAATGATAATCTCTTCAAAGTTATTGGTTTTGTTCAAGCCAAGAAACTAGAGAGAAAATAACAAAATACGTTTGTTCCAAAATAGGTTCTGAATCCTACTTAGAAACCCCTAAACTATGCTTTAAATACTTCAGCCTAATTATGGAAACAAAATCACAGAGTTCAGTGTTCTTCTTGGATTAGGTGACAACATGCGTGACGCCTTATTAGGAGGCTGAAGACTTATTAAGGATTTCGTCAGCTCCTTTTTAATTTTGACAATTTCTACTTAAGGATGACGGTGAATCCTGACGGCTCATCAAAACAGTGACAACATATCTAACAATATCGTCACTTCTCTACCTCAGCTCCCATGTTTTGTCTAAGGCTGACGGCGACTCTGATAGATTATCAAACTGTGATGACATATCAGACAATGTTGTCACTTCTCCACCTAAGATCCCATGTTCTGTCTAAGGCTGACGGTGACTCTAACGGCTTATCACAAGGCTGACTGCTTATCATATGTCATTCTCACTTCTTTGCTAATGACTTACCAAGAATGTTGTCAGCTACACTTCTCCTCTATTTTTTTCAGATTTCAACTCTTTAACTTCCATCATTGTTGGTTCTCTTCCCTCTTGAATTCCACTGCAAAATCAAAGATAAAATAATCAAAAATGACAAAAATTGCTTAAGACTTTGCAATTATTCTCAGTTAAAAGCCTCAATTGTGTTAGCATCTGCTCACATATCAACACCCTCAACTTAAAACAATTGTTTGTCCTCAAGCAACTAAAACACAACCAAGAGAATACAAAGTACATTCAGCAATCAACCATCAATATTATCTCAAAACATCTTCAACATCTCCAAGGTCAATCAATGTACAAACAACTGTGTATGTTATTAAAGAGCAACAACGTGACATACAGGAATCAAGATATGGTATCAAATCAAAAACAACAACCATGCATGTATCAAGCTGACACTATCCAAATAAGTTAGCAACTAGCAATGTAACCAGTGTACCCTCACTACAAAGAAGTCCTATTGCACTTATATCAGACATCACATATGTAACCACAGGGACAATCACAAGACACTCACTCTCAGAATGAAATTCCAATCAATGTATGTCGAATACCATAGGCTTGCCCTTATTTTCATTACTAAGAACTTCAGATAGGTCAGCTAGAATCGCTATAGGTCTTCTCTTTGGCTTGTAATGTAAGCTAGGGGCTGGTATAATACTCGATAATATTTAAAGTGACTAAGCCTCCTTGACACTACACTAGATTTCGAGGTATCACTCATTTACCTTTTTCTACTCTTCTCTTTTCTTGATCACACTTATTCAGGATGGGTGCGGTTCTTTTCTACAATCACTTCTTCTTTTTCACAACTTTTCTTTTCTTGCTCTTTTATATCGCACCTATGTTTTTATTCTTTTCTTATACTCTACCTTTCTTCATACTCATTTTACATCACGCATCCCTATGATAGCCACCCTCAACTAAGGTCATTTGGCTAAGTTAAGATGCACAGTATCCAAGAAGGACCGAGGCCAAAACAGGTTCATTATGATATAAAAATGGGACGGTGATAGGTATCATATAAAGAAATAGGTTATTCAGGCTCAAAATATGGATCAAGGGATATTATGCATATAGGAAAGGTCATTTAAGCTAAAGTGAGCTAATATCAAAATGACCTATAATCCTTTCCTAACCCCTATCCTTCAACCTAGTTAAGACTAATCAGGCAAGTTCTGAATTCAACAAATAAAGGGAACTAAGTAGAATCTCACATGCACATGGAACACAAGTACATCAAAAGTTACTACTTATGCGGTTCATGCAATTGTTTAGCAATGGTTATCAAGTCACTAGAACTAATACCATACAAAGATGCACAGTAGTCACAATTAGATGCAAATCACACAGTTAAAGAATTAGACCACTTGAGAGGTGTTCACAAAATAGCAAAACTATGTCAACTACCTCAGGTACTTGTATTTCTCCTAGTCAACTACAAAATATTACAACCACAACTCACTCTACACCCTCAACTTAAAATCAAAGAAAAACAAAACTAAGGGTTTGGGTATACCTAGAGTAGATCAAGCACGGGGATCATGGGTTGTCGCCCATATAGCGCCTGATTTAACGTCGCAACATGACTTAGGTGTCTCGATTACTTTAGAATTCATTGAGATAAATAGTAGCAGTACTTTTTATCGAGTCTTTTGGACCAATATAAAATTTAACTCATTGCCCATTTACCTTGAAGGTGCTGCAGTCTTCATTTTCAAGTTCTACTACTCTAGATGAGTAGACTTGACTAACTCTAAATGGGCCTGACCACTTGGATTTAAGCTTACCTAGGAACAGTTTGAGTCTAAAATTGAACAGAAGCACCAAGTTACCTTTTTGGAATTCTCGTTTCTCAATCCTCCAATCATGATACTTCTTCATCTTTTCTTTATATAGGTCTGCTCTTTCATATACCCTGAGATGGAATTCATCCATCTCATTCAGTTGTCCTAGTCTTAGCTCTGTTGCCTCCTTCCAACTCAAATTTAACCTTTTAAGTACCCATAAATCCTTGTTCTCCAACTCAATTAGTAAGTGCTATGCTTTGCCAAAGACCAACTGGAATACTGATATGTCAATAGGTGTCTTGAAAGCAGTTTGGTATGCCCACAAAGAATCATCAAACTTTTGAGACCAGTCTTTCTGACTAGCGTTCACCATTTTGGCTAGGATGGCTTAAATCTCTCGATTTGAAACCTCCACATGCCCACTAGTTTGTGGGTGATATGGAGTGTCTACTCTATGCTATTTCACCCCATATTTTTCTAAGGTAGCTTGAAACACTTTGTTGCAAAAATAAGATCCTCTATAAATTCTCTTTCCTTCCTTATCAGCCAAGGCAATAACTTCGACCCATTTTGAGATATAGTCAACAGCAACTAAAATATACTTCATCCCATATGAGCTTAGAAAAGAACCCATAAAATCAATGCCCCAGAAGTCAAATAATTCCACTTCAAGCATCTTAGTCAATGGCATCTCATGTCCTTTGGGGATCGACCCCTGCCTCTGACATTGGTCGTATTTTAGTACAAACTCATGAGCATCCTTGAACAATATAGGCTAATAGTAGCCACTCTACAACATCTTCCTAGTTGTTCGGTCACATGTATTGTGACCCCCAACTGGGGAAGCATAACATGCTTCCAATATACATAATACATCTACTTCTGGCACACACCTCCTTATAATATTGTCAGCACATCTTTGAAAAAGATATGGCTCATCCCAAAAGTAATGTGTCACATCATGAAGGAATTTCTTTCTTTTATGGAAGAAAAGATTTTTTGGAATGACATCACTCATAACATAATTTGCAAAATCAGCGTACCAAGGCAATTTCTCAATCGAAGCAGCCAAGATCTCCTCATCAGAAAATGCATCATTTATCTCTATTTCATCACTAATTGTCTGCTCACCTTCCGTTCTAGACAGATAATCCGCAACCTTATTTTCACAACCCTTCCTATCTTTGACTTCAAAGTCAAATTCTTATAGCAGTAAAACCCATCTAATTATCCTTGGTTTTGTATCCATCTTAGCCATCAAATAACTCAAAGCTACATGGTCAGTGTGGAACACTACCTTGGTCCCAAGCAAATAAGCCCTGAATTTCTCAAAAGCATACACTACAGTCAGGAGTTCCTGCTTAGTGATGGTGTAGTTATTTTGTGCTCCATTCAGTGATTTGTTGGAATAATATATTGGACGAAATAGTTTCTCCTTCTTTTGTCCCAATACAGCTCCAAGAGCAACACCGCTTACATCAAACATGATCTCAAACAATTTTGACAAGTCCGGTGCAACAATGATAGGGGCCTTAACCAGGTTCTTTTTAAGGCAATCAAATGCCTTCAAGAAATCATCATCGAAGGAAAAATTAACTTCTTCATCATCGAAGAAAAACTTCACTTCTTTCTCTACAAGTTTGCAAAGTAGATTTGCAACCTTTGAGAAGTCTCTTATAAACCTCTGGTAAAAACTAGCATGTCTAAGAAAACTATGCACTCCCTTCGCTAAAATGGGAGGTGGTACTTTCTTTATAACTTCAACCTTGGCTCGATCAACCTCTATCCCTTTTGCTATAATTTTGAGCTCGAGAATGATGCCCTCCTTTACCATAAAGTGGCATTTCTCCCAATTAATCACCAAATTGAATTCAACACATTGTTTCAAGGCCATACTCATGTTTTCCAAACACATCTCAAAAGAATCTCCCACCATAGAGATATCATCCATGAATACCTCTATGGTATCCTCCACCATATCTAAGAAGATATATATTATGCACCATTGAAATAAAAAGGTCCCATATGGGCATGTGAATGTCGTCTTCTCCTGATCTTAAGGAGCAATACAGATCTAGTTATATCCAGAATAACCATCCAAGAAGCAATACCATCCCCTTTTGGCCAATCGATCAAGCATTTGGTCCATAAAAGGCATTGGAAAGTGGTCTTTCAAAGTCCATGAGTTTATTTTGTGGTAGTCCATGCAAAATCTCCACCCAGTCACAGGCCTGAGTGGAATCAACTCATTTCTTTCATTTGCAACTACATTCATGCCCTCTTTTTTTGGCACACATTGAACTAGGCTCACTCATTTATTGTCACTAAGAGGGTAAACCACTCTTGTATCTAACCACTTAATAATTTCCTTCTTAACCACCTATTGCATTGGTGGGTTAAGACGGTGCTGCTACTCGATGGTTAGAATACAATCTTCCTCAAGTTATATTTTATGTATGCAGATGCCAGGGAAAATGCCAATAATATCTCTGATCGTCCATCCTATTGCTCTTTTGTACCTTTGAAGTACCGAAATAATTGATTCTACCTATTGTTCACCCAAATCAGCCATAATAATAATGGGTAGCATTTTTCCATTGCCCAAAAACACGTTCCTTAAATGCCCAAGAAATTTTTTTAAGTTCAACACCGGTGGCTCTTTAATGGATGGCTTAGCCGGTGGTATTAGTCAATTAGCAAGATCAAGGTCTAACTTCTTAGGAGAATAAGAGTCTGAACCCAATACTGACAAGTCGCAAGTAGTCTCTTCATACTCCTCAATGCCTTCATGATCAAAATTCATCAGAACTGCGGCTAAAGGCTCGACAACAAGTTGCTCCTCTATTGATACCTCCTATTCATCCTCATAATAAACATCAATAATTGAGAACACACTCATTTCTTCATGTTTCTTTCTTGATTGACGCACATCAAATTGCAGCACTTCATTATTCATCATGAATAAGAGCTCATTAGCTCTCAAATCAATCAACACACTTCTGGTTGGGAGGAAAGGTCGACCCAAGATTATGGGCACCTCAAAGTCCACCGCACAATCCATAATGACAAAATCCATAGGGAATATGAATCTATTTACCTTCACAAACAAATCATACAAAATACCAACAGGTTATTTTACTGACCTATCCGCCATCACGAGTTGCATGTTGGTGGGTGTGGGATTTCCCAAACCCAGCTTTCTATATATATCCAGCGGCATCAGATTAATGCTCGCTGCTAGATCACATAATGCCTTAGTGAATTCCAGACACCTAATTGTACAAAGAATAGTGAATGCTCCTGGGCCTGGCTTCTTCTGCACCAAGGTCCTCATAGAAATAGTTCTACAATGATAGAGATTATCCTCCGGTTCATAGCTCACTGCTCTTTTCTTAGTCATAAGGTCCTTTATAAATTTAGAATGCCTTGGCATTTTCTTGAGTGCCTCCACCAAAGGCACATTCACTATCAATTGTTTGAGTATTTCCATGAATTTGCTGAATTTTACATCATCAGGTTTTTTCTTCAATCATTGAGGAAAGGGAGGTGGTGGTCTTGGGAGAGTATTCACTTCTACCTCCTTCTGATTCTCCTTCTCTTACCCTTTTTCTAGAGCATCATCAGAACCATCCAACTTCTCAAACTCCACTGGACCGTCTTTTTCTATTTTATCATCAACTACCTTATCAACTATATTTTTGCCCACAAAAGGGCCAGGTAATATCGTACCACTTCTAGTGGTAAACTCCATACATGATCTATCATTTCGTGGATTCTATACTATATCACTAGGTTGATGTTCCACTCTTCCTTTGGTTCAGCATTGCGGAGAGTTGGCTCATTTGTTGTTTTAGCTGCTTGATCGAAGCGGAGTACGAGTTTACAAACTGACTAAAAGATGACAGATCGGTCTTCATGGTAGTCATTCCTGAGTTGGTATCCTCCACTTTCTTTACTAATTTAGCCATTATATCCTTCATGAATATCGTTTCAAAACTTTTTTGTAGCAACCTCACGATTTCCAGGAGGGACAGATAGCTCGCTTCTACCATTATTGCTCCTCCAATTTCCCTACTCCCTATATTTATAACTAGTCTTATCATAATAATTCCGACCTTGATTCCCTTGGCTATTGCCTCAAAAACCCCCGTAATTATTAACATAGTTTGGCTCTTTTTCTGGATCAGCATCAGCTCTATCTTGAGATCCCACAGCTTTTACCTTCTCAATTTTTCCTGATAGTAAATATTTGGTTAGCACGTCTATCTGCATTTTTAGGTATGCTATGTCTTGATCACACTCTTCGTATCTCCTATGTTGTTCCGTAGTCATACCCATAGAAATAGTGAGGCTTGCTACCACAAACTCTTTGGTATGCCATGCCCGAATCTGTTTGGTCATTCTCTCTAGTATTTTTGAAGCCTCTGGGAATGTAAGATAAACAAATAAACCACCAGCAACATTATCTACAATTGGTTTTGTTACAGAGTTAATAGCCTTGTACAAAGTCTTTAACAAGTGTATGTCTGTCATATTGTGGTTTAGACACTACGTCAGCTTCTTTTTGAATCTCTCCTAGGTTTTAGGAAAGGCTTCAGTTGGGAGCTGCCTAAATTTACTAATCTCATCCCTCAATTGTACCATCTTAGAAGGTGGAAAGATCTTTTCTAGCAAAGCTCCTTTCAATTGCCTCCAGTTTGTTATAAAATCGGGTGTTAGCTCATTCAGACACAATGTTGCCTTCCCCAGACAGAGACAACAGAAAAAATCTCAAACGAATAGCATTTTGACCCACTCCTGGGTTATCAAAAGATTTATAGATGGTGACAAAGTTCACCAGATACAAGATCAGGTCATCCCCAGGAAGGCCACCAAACAACCCCTTCAGATTGAGGAGTTGAATCATAGTACTTGTAATGTTGAATTTTTCCCCAGGTGCCAACGGTGGAGAAATAATTGCACCCATTGCACCTGCTCCATCCATTCCATCATCATCATCATTGAGGTCATACTAGACTGGCTAGTAATCTTGCCTTCCTCGAAACAGAGGTTACTGTTAGCGTTATGCTATACTAATGCAGCTACTTGCTCTGCACGCCTTGGGTTACTAGGGTTTAGCAACTCCTCATCTCCCAAATCCTTATCCTCAAGATTTGGATATCGTACTTGTTGACTGACATTCTGCACATTCACTTGAGCTCTAGCTAAGGCTTCTAACCTATCAGCCTTCATTGCGGTTTTGGATTAAATGGTAATAATGGTTCCCCAGAACTTCTGGTTTTTGGCATACACTACAAAGATCCTGCAATAAACAAACATAATAATTAAACATAAAATTAGGAAACTTGACAACAATCAATTAGCGCACACAAACTTTAATTTACAATCGTATTCCCCAGCAATGGTGCCATTTTTTATAACACAAACTACACCTCTCTAATGAGAATGTAAGTGATCGTTTTCAATATATAGCCCAACAAGTTTGGGGTCAAATCCCAAAGGGAATATGGTGTGTATTTGAGTTGTATATGAGTTAATCAATTGATAGTTAGTAGTTTTCGATAAAATTAGGGTTATGAGAATTTAGCAAATAATTGTTGGTCACTTTAGTTTTAGTTTTTGTAATCAAGATTTAATGGACAATCTCTTGCCTCTTGACTTCCACTGCAAAATCAAATATAAAACAATCAAAAATGACAAAAGTTGCTTAAGACTTTGTAGTTATTCTTATTTAAAAGCCTCAAATGTGTTAGCATCTGCTCACACATCATAATGCCTCCAAATCTTTAAGGCAAAAACTACTACTGCTAACTCAAGATCATGAGTAAGATAGTTCTTATCATGGGGCTTAAGATGTCTAGAGTCATAGTCTATGACCTTACTTCTTTTCATCAAAACACAACCCAATCCAACTCTAGAAGCATCACTGTACACAATAAAACCATCAAAACCATCAGGTAGGGTCAACACTGGAGTTGTAGTGAGTCGAGTCTTCAACTCCTGAAAACTCTTCTCACAAGACTCTGACCACTGAAACTTGACTTCTTATGAGTCAATCTGTATAGAAGGGATGCAATAGATAAAAATTTCTCAACAAATCATTGGTAATAGCCAGCCAAACCTAAGAAATGATTGATATTTGATGGGGAGATGGGCCTGGGCCAATTTCTCACTGCTTCGGTATTTTGGGGATCAATTATAATGCCATCACTAGAAATTATACAGCAAGGAATGCTACTGACCTTAGCCAAAATTCACACTTACTAAATTTGGCAAATAGCTAATGGTTTTTGAGAGTCTGCAATACTATTTTGAGATGGTATGCATGATCGTGTTCACTACAGGAGTAAATAAGAATGTCATCTATGAAGACTATGATGAACATGTCTAAGTACTACTTGAACATACGGATCATCAAGTCCATGAAGGTTGTTGGGGCATTTGTAAAACCAAAGGACATAACTAAGAATTAAAAGTAACTGTACCGAGTTCGGAAAGCTATTTTTGGGATGTCACTTTTCTTGACTCTGAGCTGATGATAGCTTGATATGAAGTCTATCTTAGAGAAATAACTGGCACCTTAAAGTTAGTCAAACAAGTCATTGATTCTGGGGAGTGGATACTTGTTCTTGACTGTAACTTTATTTAACTGGCGGTAATCTATACATATTCTGAGAGAACCGTCTTTCTTACGCATGAATAAAACTGTTGTGCCCCACAGTGACACATTGGAGCTGATAAATCCCTTATCTAAGAGATCCTTTAACTATTCCTTTAATTCTCTGAGTTCTGTTAGATCTAGCCTTTATGGTGGAATAGAGATGGGTTGAGTATCTGGGAGAAGATTAATTCCGAAATCAATTTCCTTTTCGGGAGAAACTTCGGGAAGATCTTCCAGAAACACATCTGGGTACTCACATACTACTGATACTAATTCAAGAGTAGGGGTTTTCGAAATAGAGTCCTGGACTCAAATGAGATGGTAGACACATCCCTTAGATATCATCTTTATAGCCCAAAGGTAAGAAATAAGTTGACTCCTAAGTGTTGAAGTACTACCCTTCCACTCTAGGATGGTTTTATTCAAAAACTGAAATTAGACAATTTTGTTTCTGCAGTTGACTTAGGCATAGCAGGAATGAAGCCAATCCATGCCGAGAATGACATAAAAATTAGTCATCTCTAATTCAACTAAATCTGCTGAAGTAACTTTCTGAGATATCATAATCGGACAATTCTTGTATACCCATCAGGTTATGATAGATTTACCCACTGGGGTAGAAACTGAGAAGGGCTCTGCTCAAATTTTAGGACTGACTCTGAAATCAACTGCTATATATGGAGTAACAAAAGACAAAGAAGCTCCTGGATCTAGCAAAGCATAAACATACAAATGGAAAGCTTGGAACGTACCAGTAAACACATCAGGAGAACTTTCCTAATCCTATCGAGACTAAAGAGCATAGAGTCTATTTGGGCACTGCTAACTGGTGGCATTGGAAGAGGCACCCTGCTGATTTGGGCGACTGAACTGAGCTGGGGGACGGTTACGCTGACTCTGTGAACCCACTTGAGGACACTATCTGACTCTTTGTCTTGGATTTCCATATCTAAACATACCTCATTCCCAGCTCTATAGATACCTTATTTGTTTCTGCCACACTTCAAGCAAAGAGGATTGGTTCAGGAACTGCTAACATTGCCCTAGGGTTTAGGGCCTGATGCCCTGTCTTGGTTTCTATCTCTAAATTTTGGCACTGGAGCACTGGCTAAGGAAGGATCTGGAACTAAGGATTTCAGGTAGAACTGAGAAGGATTCCCACCCTCTGACTTAGGCTGAACAAAACTAAAACTACCTATTCTCGCCCTCTTTTTCTCTCTCTCCTTCTCTTTATTCTTGGCCTTCTCTATCTACTTAGCATGGAACATGAGCCCAGATATGTCCATCTCCTTAATAAGTATTGTGGTCCTATACTCCTTGACCATACTGCTAGATACTCCTGACATGAACTTACTTATCTTTCCTCTACTATCTGCTACAACATGCGGGCCATATCTGGCTAACTGGATGGATGGGCTGAAGGGCTGACTGATTTCCCATTCCGCTTTCCTGAGTCATCTTTGGAGGAATATTCTATCAATTGAAGAGAAGCTAGGATTATAAAGAGAGTGTAACTGGAGCTCATGCTCACTCGCATAATATGAATACTAAAAGAAAGGAAACTTTTCCCAAAATATCTTGTAGCCTCTTGTACATAAGTGTGGCGCACAATATACCTATGCACAAGACTCTACTAGATGTGGATTTTAGACTTCTCAGGACATTGTTGAACCTTACGCTCAGATACCAAGTTTGTAATGCCCCGAGTCTATACCCTAGTTGCTACATAGTGCTCATAATCCCAAAAGACCACAAGCTAACCCATAACTAGTACCTGCTGCAATAACTGTGTGATAAATACTATAATGATTAAGGCCATAGCGGAAATAGATGCCATAAGGTTCAAATCTATAAATAAATTTGAATGTGGTATCAGAATACCAAAACTGAATATAAGTACTAAAAAACTGAACAACTGTCTGAAAATACTCTAGTAAAAAAAAAACTCTAACTGTCTGAGTTGTTGAGTTGATGGGAGAAGCCCCCAACTAACTCTATCTACTAAAATAAAATTGAAGTACTGTAAATAATAATGATGTCCTTAAACTATAAGGACTCACACTACTCTAAAAATTGAGAATCTAAACTGCTAAGGGTGCTCTGGAACCCATGTGTCTGAACCTATGATATAAGACATCGTAGCATAAAAAAAAGCATATGTCAGTATTTTGAACCTACTGGTATTCTCAGTGAGGTAGGTTGAAATATGGTTCATATGCATGCACAATACTAACTGAATAACATGAGTATGACTGAATAAAAGTGCATGCATAATACATAGACTGTAATTAAGATTGTGCTAATACTGAGTACTGAGTCTGGATACTGATAACTAATATCTGAGTTTATAAATACTACATTACTGATTATCTAAATAACTTTATCTAACAGTTTTGAGTACTGTGGAACCATACTGAGTTGAGTGACTATGTATGATAGTCCTGAATCTATAGAACTGAACTGAGTTCTATTTTAAGACTGACACTGGAACTGAGACTGTGGGAGGTAATCATCTAACTGACATGCCCCTTCTCTAATTGATTTGGGATCCAACCTGTAACCCTAGTTGGAAGGGTGTTAATACCATTCCACAAGTAAAGAAAAGTTATAAGTTAACCTTCTCTAACAGGAAGTTTTTTTGTCAACCCTCGCTGGTAGGATAACTCAGATGAGAAGTATCAACCCTCATAATATCTGGTAGAAAGATACCTTAACCTACATTGGCTACGTATTTCTGTAACACAGGGATTTCTACTAAGGGTCAAACTCTCTACTAATAGAAATGCCTCCATTCTTGGGTTAACTCGATGCTGAATTCTACTCCCAACTGAATAGACACTGAACTGATTTCTAGTCAGTACCAGGTTGGACTGAACGGTTACTGAGAATACTTTTAGCAAAACTAAACTGAGTTCACTAAGTTTCGTTGACCAATGAAATACTACTAAATTTTATTAGCTGACTGAGTTTACTGATGTCTAAACTGGATACTAAATGAGACTAGATTAATATGGATTCTACTAAGTTTTCCTAAGTTTTATAATTGACTTAGAGTACTACTGATCGTATCGTGATTGATACTGTTCTATGACTGACCATGGCTCTAGGTAATCAGATAAATTGTCGGGTACAAGTACCCCCAGGACTTGATAGCATAAATTAAGAGACATGTCATAACATGAAACATGTAAACTATAAACTTGATCATCATTCATTCATTAGAGCATTTTGACGAACACTTGCATGATATAACTTGCACATAAGCTAACTTGACATGATTTCATTCTCTTAATAGTTCACATAGGCAATTTATCAAGCACTTGGGGAGCATAGTGTATGCACATAATATTGAACAATAAGTTACCATCATAATTCATCTCTAATTTCACAAGTCAAGGGTTTATCATGGATTCACTTGAATCTACACACATAATGATCAGTTTTACATGATATATATATATATAATCATGAATTAGGAACTGAATCCAAATAGAAATCATGGATACACTTTAATTCCAATTATGAAAATCATAAAATCAATTACTTGAAGTTCAAAAGAGATTCTTGGACTCTAAGGGTTGAAGGAACCCTTGGATGAACACTCCACATACCTTTGTTGAAGAATTTCTAAAAGCTTATGGTTGAATCTTGAGTTCTTGATTTGAAATTGGATCTTTTAGGGTTTTGTTCTTAAATAAATTTGAGAAAGATTGACTATATTTTCTCTATAAGGAGTTTAATTTCGTTCTTTGGGAGCTGAGGGTTGAGGGGATAAGACCTAAATACCTCCAATAGTGCGGTCTTTGAATGGATGAAAATTGGGTTATCAATGCACAGGTCAATGCGGTGCATTGATGGCATCAATACAATAGCCAATGCATTGCACCATTTTTGCATCAATTAATTGGAATTGGATGCTAGTAGCTGGGGAAAATAGTAATCAACATGATAGTCGATGCAGCACGCTAAGATCGCAGTGATTCACTGTTTTGGGATTCCAAAGGAGCTTCAAATAAAGTTTGAAAAATCCCAAACTTATCCAAAAACACCTACGGGCACTCCTAATTATGAATCAACCTAAACACCAATATTTAATGGATGTAAAGGTTATGAAATAAGACTGTCAACCTTTGTCGGTTAAAATGACACTAAGTTTGAGTACTTAGCTAAAATATTCTAAGTCTTGGACCCCTTGACAAGCCTAAAGAACTAAATTAAGCTTAGGATTTTTGCGGGTTCTTACACTAGGGGCCAGGATAAAGGTCTTCCACTAGACCATATTCCTACTCCAAAGCCAGAGATTCTTCTACCTCAGCCAGCGGTGGACCAAGGATAAGTCTAGGCTTTGCGAGGTTTTATTTCTTCTTTAGTGCTTAGATATGCCTTAATTTAGTTTTTGGGGATAGCTGGTGATGCGTTGCTTGATGGTGAATTGTGTATGGATAAAAGTGGTATAGAGGTGGGGGTACAACCTATAGCTACGGCTCCTAGAGCTAAGGTTTCTCATGTGATAGAGATTGGATAGCCGGTAGTTTCTCAGCTAGTGTTTATCCCACCTATTATGTCTATCAAAGAGAAAAAAATATTGGGTAGATTCTTGAGATTGGCTTCGACTAGGTTTTCTAGTTCTCCAAGCGAGGATTCATAAAAGTTTCTGATTGCTTGTAAGGATAGGCTCTATAATTTGGGACTATTTGACACTCATGGTGTGGATACCATATTTTAGTTGGACTTGTCTATTCAACATTGGTGGAGAGGTGTTATGGATTCTAGATAAATTAGATCTTCTCCTTTGACATAGGCTTAATTTTTTGAGACATTCCTGGAGAAGTGCATGCCTTTCTTCCTTAACATTGTTTGAAAGATTAGTTCTCTAGACTAAAGTAGGACTCCATGACTATTGCAGAGTGTGAGGCTCATTTACACCAATTAGCAAGGCATGCGACTTCTATTTTGGATACTGAGTATGAGAAAGTTTGTTGCTTTGTTAGAGGGATAAGAATTCCCCTTTATATGTCTTCTTGGAGTTTTGTTTATGTAGGTAGGTCTTTTTCTAAGAATTTTTATTATGCTCAACTTATGAAGGCAATGCATTATGAGGCTCATGGGGGAAGCGATAAGAGGTTTAGACATTAGGGCAATTTCAGTTGGAGACTTATTAGTTCACAATTTAGAGGTATCCATTTTTATGGTAGATATCCTCTGCATCTATCCTATCAGCCTCAGAGTTAGCCTAGTCAGCCTATTCAGGTAGCAGTTTAGATTACTGATGGAGGTCGATCTAGTGCTAGTGATTTCCCTAGTTAGGGAAGTTGTTAGTCTTTGAAAGGTTCATACTCTAGTGTTTAGATTTTGTGTTATGATAGTTAGAGATATTGATACTTATGTTGATGTTATTATTCAGGATATGGTGGATTTTAATGTGATTCTAGGCATGGACTCCTATTCCACTATCATGCAATCATGGATTATTTTACCAAGACCATTACCCTAAACATGCCTGATATACCCTCATTCATATGGTATAAAGCAGTTAGTCGCAAGCCGACGAGGATTATTTCTCATGTCCGTGCTAGGAGGCTTATTTTGAGGGGTGCATGTCTTATCTTGTTAGCTTTATAATGTTAGTATTTAGAATCCATCGCTTGACTCTGTTCATATAGTTTGTAAGTTTTTTGATGTGTTCCCTACCGACCTATCTTGTATTCACATTATCTGTAAGATTGAGTTTTTTATTGATCTTGAGCCTAGCACCCCACCTAGTTCTATGGCACCTTATAGTATCGCTCCTTCCAAGCTTAAGGAACAGAATTCTTGTCTTTAAGATCTTCTTAGTAAGGGTTTTCTTAGACCAAGTGTGTCTCTTTGGGGAGACCATGTGTGGCTTCTAAAGAAAAAGAATGGCTCCATGCATATGTGTATTGATTATAGGTAGCTTAATAAGGTGACAATAAAGAACAGTTATCCTATGCCTAGTATTAATGATTTGTTCGACCAACTTTTGGGTGCAGTGGTATTCTCTAAGATTGATTTAAGATCTGATTACCATCAGGTGAGGATTCGAGATGAGGATATCCCAAATACAGCTTTTAGGACCTGTTATGGTCATTATGAGTTCCTAGTGATGTATTTTAGGTTGACTAATGCCCTAGCTGTATTTATGGATTTAATAAACTGATAGTTCAAGCCTTATCTGGATTCCTTTGTGATTGTAT
The DNA here is from genome assembly GCA_030864225.1 of Capsicum baccatum var. pendulum. Lineage (NCBI taxonomy): Eukaryota > Viridiplantae > Streptophyta > Magnoliopsida > Solanales > Solanaceae > Capsicum > Capsicum baccatum. The sequence goes on along the minus strand of CM061558.1, from coordinate 27,293,275 downwards.
TCATCGATGACATCCTTGTTTAATCAAGCAATAGAGAGGAGCATGCATAATATTTGAAGATTGTGCTCCAGACTTTGAGAGAGCATGTACTTTTTACCAAGTTCTCTAAGTGTGAGTTTTGGCTTGATTCAGTGACATTCCTAGACATATAGTGTCTATGAATGGGCTTATGATAGACCCAGCAAAGGTTGAGGCTATTCGTGATTGGGCTAGGGCTACATCTCTGAATAAGATTTATATCTTTATTGGTTTGGCCAGTTTTAATAGATAATTCATCGAGGGTTTTGCTACTATTTCAGTGCCTATGATTAGATTGACTCAAAAGGCAATCCCTTTCTAATGGTCCAAGTAGTGTGAATTGAGCTTTGAAAAGCTCAAGGGTTTTCTTAATTCAACTCATATTCTAGTTCTTTCTATTGTAGATAAGGGATTCACCATTTATTTTCATGCTTATGGTGTTGGTGTAGATTGTGTTTTGATTTAACAGGGTCGTGTTATTACTTATGTTTTAAGACATCTTAAGGTTCATGAGCTCAACTAGCCCACTTATGATATGGGGTTGGCAGTGGTAGTATTCGTGCTTAAGATTTAAGGACATTATCTCTATGGTGTGCATTGTGAGATTTTCAAAAATCATTACAGTCTTCAACATCTTTAGGCCCAAATAGAGCTTAATGCTAGACAGTGTAGATGGATGAAGTTTCTTAAGGGTTATGATATCTCTATCTTATATCATATGGGCAAGGCAAATGTGGTAAAAGATGCCTTGAGTCAAAAGATAGTGAGTTTGGGTAGCTTGGCCTGTATTTTAATTTCTCAAAGGCCGTTAGCATGGGACAGTTAGTCCTTATCCAACTTGATTATTCACCTTGATATTTTAGACCCCAAGAGGATTCTTTTTAGTATTGAGGCAAGGTCTTCACTTTTTGAGAAGATTTGGGATCATCAGTTTGAGGATTGTAACCTTTTCTTCCTCAGTGATCAAGTGGTGGGAGGTGGGCCCGAGAGGATCACCTTAGATTTTGAGGGCATTTTGAGATTTAATAGTTGTATTTGTGTTCTAATGATTAATGACTTGATCTAGTTGTTTCTATGTGAGGCTCACTGCTCCAAATATTCTATTTATTTAGGCACAACAAAGATGTATAAAGATTTGAGATAGCATTATTAGTGGAGCATCATAAAAAAAGATATGGCAAATTTTATAGCTCATTGCCTATGTTGTCAATAGGTAAAGATCGAGCATCAGCGACTAGGTGAATTAACATAGAGGCTGTCCATTCTCAAGTGGAAATAGGAGTGGATTACCATGGATTTTGTTAGTAGTTCACCTTATACTTCTCGTGGTTCTGATGGTATTTAAGTTATCATGGATCGGTTGACCAAGTCAATATATTTCATTCCTAATCAGATGTCTTTTAGTGTTGAGAGGTTATCCCGTATCCATGTGTGGTGATAGTCCATTTGCATGGTATGCCTATATCTATTATTTCGAACTAGGGTTCCTGTTCTAGTTTTTGGAGAGATTTTCAGGAGGAGTTGGGTACTCAGTGGACCTTAGTACATCATTATATTCGCAGACCAATGGCCAGTCCAATCGAACTATTTAGGTGGTCAAGGATATGCTCCGAGCTTGCGTTATGGATTCTAAGGGCCATTGGGAGAAGCACTTAGCCTTGGTAGAGTTCGCACGTTACAACAGTTATCATTCGCGTATTGAGATGGCGAAATTTTAGGCTTTGTATGGTAGGAGATGTCATTTGATTGGATGGTTTGAGACATTTGAGATTCAAACCCCGTGGTACAAATTTGCTTCAGGGTTTGTTGGATAGAGTCAAGGTGATTCAGGATAGGTTAGGAGTAGCTCAGAGTAGGTAAAAAGCGAATGCAGACTGTAGACTCCGTGCCTTGAGAATTGGAGTTAGTGATTGAGTATTCCTCCAAGTGTCACCCATGAAGGGTGTGATAAGGTTTGGGGGAAAGGGCAAGCTCAGCCCTGGGTATATTAGACCATTTGAGATTCTTCACACAATTGTTAAGGTGGCTTATGAGTTAGATTTAACTCTAGATTTTGTTCTTTTCCATCCAATTTTCCATGTTTCCATGTTGCGGAAATACATTCTTAATTTTTCTCATGTGCTTAGATGGGACACAGTCCAGCTAGATAAGCGGTTGAGCTTCATAGAGGAGCCTGTGCTCACTTTGGCTAATGATATTAGGCAGTTGTGCACTAGGAAGATTCTTGTAGTTAAGGTCTAGTGGAGGAGCCACCCATTAGAGGAGGCCACTTGGGAGATCGAGATCGAGATGCAGACCCAGTATGCTCGCCTGTTTGAGACTTCACTTATATCCTAATCCTTAACTTTTGCAAATGAAAGTTCCTTTAGTAGTGGATATTGTAATGACCCTTTAGGGTATTTTCGATATTTTGGATTATTTTTGTTGTTAGAGTTTCACTATAGCTTCCTCAAGTCATTTATAAATTGTTGGAGCTGACAGTTCAGTTATCAGGTAGTTCATTTGTTTTTTAGAGTCAATTCCTTATTTTGAAGTCTTCATTTATTCCAAATGGCCACTGGGTGAAAATTTTATTCAAACAACCACGAATGTAAATTCTAACTATTCCAATGGCTCTGGAAGGCCTATTTTAGTCTAGGTGGACCTTTGGTTTGGGTCGCAAGTCATTCGGGCTAATTTCAGCCTATTGGTCAAGAAGATAAGAAATTGGAAATTAGGCGTGGGACCCATATTTCATCGAAACAATCTCAAATAGAGATTTAAATTGAGTTTGAAACATTTAATTTGGTGTGGTTACATAGTTCATTTGCGTATATGAGATTTTTCATGAATTTTGAGGGCTTGTTAGAGACTTGTATCACGATAGTGATGCTTTGGATCACGATCACGACTCCCTTAAGAAGGGTAGCAGATCCGTGATTGTGGGGCTAAGTATCATACTCGCGATTCACTTAGACAACCCTAATATATCGTGACCACAAACATTGGGTCACGATAGTGAGACCTAAGCACCTGGTATGGATATAAATAAATCCTGTTTGCAAAATTTCTCCCATTTTTCATCCATTCCAAGAGAGCTAAAACCCTAGTTAAAAGAGATAGCTTAAAATTGGAGCTTATGGGTGATTTGGGAGCTATTTTAATACTTGTTTATGTGATTATCATCCAATTTGTGGTAAGATTTCACCATTTTCATAGTAGAAATTTCCATTTCTTGTTCAAAAATATCAAAACCTTGGAGGATTTATTTTAGCCCAAAATTAGATTGAAATTCACCTATTTTTAAGGTTAATCATTGAGCATGTGGGAATGTTGGGTTGGTTTCAGAAATGTGGTTTTCCATAAATAGGACCCATATGGGATTTTGATGTATTTTTTGGATCCAAAGCACAATAGCGTAATATGGGTATCATTATTATCATATTGAGGAGTATAATATGATTTTGCCGAAGCTTATCGAAAGGAAAAAGTGTTGATTTAGTGAATCTTTTGAGCTTTATTTGGCGTTCAAGTAGGCTAGGTTTTACCCCTTATTTAGGTTGAGCTAATCCATAGTATTTTTATGATATTTTGTTAGATTCGGGGTGGATTTTAGGTGTTGATGTGCTAGATTCCAATATTTTGATTAGTTGGACCGATTAGACTATCTTGGATACCATTTTGAGAATAATTAGCCTAGTTAATCATACCGTAGGTGAAGTTCACCTTGTAATCTTATGCTTAGGTCAGAGATGCTTTAGTTACTAAACTAATGAGAAGATTTACTTGGTCACTTGAGTTTAGGATGAAGCTTACCAAAATTACCTTACCTTAGGTGGAATTTGTAGTTGCACTATATTAGGAGGAATTGCTATCCTAAGGCTAGTTGTGGGTTGTTCAACATATAATAGCTTAGACACCTTATCCTAGTCCAGGGTAGATATTGCTTGGTAAAAGATTTCGAGGATTTAGAAGCGGGCTCTTCGATCCACCTTAGGCCAAGACTTGTGATAGTTATTGAAGACCCTTTAATACATTTGTTTACATCTAGGGAGGTGGTTATTAGATGTCTTGGTATTGTTGGTTATGATGGATGACATTGAAAGTAATGCTTAACTAGTATGTTATGAATGAGTTACTGATTAAAATTATGTTATTGATGGGCTTTTGAATATACTATTGTTTTAGCTATTTATTGGGCCACCGACTATACTATTGAATAAGCCCTTGATTATGATATTGAATAAGCCATAAATTATGCTCTTGATTAAGTCAATGAATGAGCTATTAACTCTGCAAGTAATCATGCTAATTGATATATTAGCATTTACCCTATTGTTCATGCTAGAGATCATGCTTTATGACTACATTGGCGATTAAGTTATTGACTATGCTATGAATAAGCTATAGGTTACGCCATGGATTAGCTGATTATAAATAGGTATAAGCTATATATTATGCCATGGATTAGATATTAATCAAGCTATTGATAATCTATCGATTATACAAATGACAAGTTAGATAATATGTTAATGATAAATCATTAATTAGGCTATTGATAAGTTATTGCCTATGCTTGATAGTACATATTGATAATGTTAAAGGTTTTTTTTAATGACTACATTGGCAAATACATTATGGATTATGCTAAAGAGCATTCTTATTGATTATATTAGTGATTATTTTATTTCTTATGCCAAAGATCGTGCTTATTTACTATATTGGAAATCATGTTATTGGTTATGCTAGAACTCATGATTTTGATTATGATTATTGATCATGGTAATATGTTATGTTCAAGGTTATGATATTAAGTACTCTATTGATTATTTTATTGGCCATATTGATGATGATATTTATTTTATATATGTCAGGCAAATCTGGAGGATGATTATTATGATATAAGTATGTCCGGCAAGATCAGAAGATGATTATGATGATACATATATGCCCGACAAGACCAATAGATGATTATGATGATATATATATGCCCAGCAATATCGAAGGATAATTACGATGATATTTAGATGCTCGACAAGATCAGAGGATGATTATGATGATATACATATGTTTGGCAATATCGGAGAATAATTATGATGATATACATATGCCCGGCAAGATCGGAAGATGATTATCTATGATATTTATGAGGATATTGGTAAATATCCATATTAGTTTGAGTCTTGGTATACATATTATTTTGTGATGATATACTTATTGATTAATTGATAAATAATGACTATTTGATAAGTGATGATTAGCCGCTATATGAAGATTAGTTGATAAGAGATGTTTAGTTGATAAAGGATGATTTATTGATACATGAGGATTAGTTGTTACATGATGTTAGTAGATAAATGTTGATTAATTAAAAAATAATAAATATGAACAATCAGTTGTTATAGTGTGTCACGAACCGAACAAGGGCATGGCAGTGATGGGTATCTCAAGTCCACCATGGACTGGAGACCACCCCCTTAATGCATCATTAAGAGCACAATAATAATAATAACCATAATAACAATGTGCAAGCCAATAAATAGTAGTAGGAAGATGGATAAATGACTCAAAGAAACTAAGTGTCAAAACAATGACCAACCAACCCACATTTGTCCACAATAGCCTCTAAAATTAGAATACCAAACAGGTCGGAACATGCCCCCGACTATGACTAAATAAATCCAAAAATACTGAGTATATGAAAATGATAAAACCTTCCGAAGTATGGAGGCGCACCACATCACAGCTACTTGACGAATGAGTTAATCCCCCTAATACTTTATAGGGGTAAAAAAAGTGTCCTTGGATCCTACATTATGAAACAATATAGCATCCGATGATGGTTAACGGGGTGAGAGGTAGCATATAACTCAGGGAAGGGAGAAAATAATGACATGTCCAAAATCGTTCCAAAACCATATGCACACATTTATATATACATAGATAGAGGATGTCGGGATAGGGAAAAAGGTTTAAGCATGAGGTTTTAAAATCATTAAATTGGAATGTGTAGCTCTAATCGTCCTAAAAACACCCACGGGCTATATGGGTCTGACTCCCCCCACTAGAAGGGTCCTAGTGCATGTTCGACACATGAACTAGAGAAGTCCAAGGAAAGGCCAGGGAATCCACGACCCCATGCCAATCAAAGAGTGTGTGTATGTGTGTATATATATCAAATGTTATCAATGCACTTGGTCATGAAGACCCCCAAACCGGAAAATGATTTCTAGTATCGCTCTTTCCGAGACCATCACCCTCCACGATGAGCTACACAACCCATTTAATCCCAATTAATACACTTGCACATAAACCCTTCCATTTAACCAAGGAGTCATTCATCAAGTCATTAACAGATTGGTATCGTCATACCAATTAGGCTTTCAAGAAAATCCGTGTAAGATAGGGGAATCCATGACCCTCATCCACCCATCTAAGTTAGGGGAATCCACGACCCCTATTTGACTCCCAAGCTCCAATTTAAAATTAATCTATGGCCTCCGAGGTCATTCAAAATCATTTTATGTTCCATTAACCTTTTATACAATGCAAGGTTTCAAAAGTGAAGTAATTTATGTATATATCCATTTCAAACGAATTCCACAAGTTGGGTTGAGGTTAAAGCCAATTCCAAATCATTGATCCATAGAATTTGGGGAAACTCACATTTCCCATTCCAACTCCCACAGCCATGTATTCATTAGTTCAAAATCATGAGAATAAGCATAAACAATAAATTTAAAAGCATGGCGATTCAATTCATGTAATAACCAGTCCAAACCCCTCAACCCATATTCAAAATCCAATAATTAAATTGCATGGATAACAATTAAATAAATGTTTTGGCATAAAATCAATTTAGGAAAGAGATACATGTCTGAACACCCAAGAATTTGTAATCAATTTGTATCTTGGAGCCTAGATGATGAATTCTCTCTGAAACCCTTGAGTTTTTCTTGGGTTTTGAGTTTGAGAGTGAAAAGGGGTAATTTGATCTTGAAAACTGAAGGAAATAAGCCTATTTTATGTTTAAGGGTCGTACAAGAGTGAAAAGACCGAAAATTTACTCACCCCAAGTGACAAAATTAAAAAATACATAAAAATTATGCCTTGGCATGGCACGCCAATATCGCGGATATTGTCTTCCTTGCTATGCCAATATCGTAGAGAGGAGCCTCTTGACATAATGAGAATATGGAGGTTAACCTTCGTAGCATGTTGGTGGACCCCTACTAGCTCAGGGTCCCAAAATATCCCCGAACCCTTTCCAAAAATTCCAAAACCTTCCCCAAAAACCCTTTTAACAACATCTCTAAACATGATTTAAATAAAAAGTTGATATTTTGAAAATAGGAAGGTCAAAAATAAAATTATGGAAATTTTAAGGGTCTAACATTATCACCCCCCAGATCAATCGCCCCGAATGATGAGTTAGGATACTTTTAGCATTAAAATAGCAAGAATACCTCGGAACCAAATGACAAACTCAAAAAATGACAAGAGGAAAACAAAAGTCATATCTTAAGCGCTTTCATCCAACCCGGGGAACAAGAATGGATATTTAGCCTTCATATCTTCCTCAGCTTCCCATGTAGCCTCTTCTACCTTTTGGTTTCTCCAAAGGACCCTCACTAAAGCTAAATCCTTGGTCCTCAATCAAAAAACTTGCCTATCTAATATCTCAATTAGTACTTCCTTATAGGACAAGGAATTTGTAGCACCAACATCCTCAATAGGCATTAACAAGGATGGATCACCCACGAAATTCTTCAACATCGACATATGAAAAATTGGATGAATAGAACCCAAACTCGCAGGCAAGTCCAACTCATATGCAACATTCCTAATTCTCCTCAAAATTTGATTTGGACCAACATAACAGGGACTGAGCTTCCCCTTTTCCCAAAGCTCATGACTTCTTTCACAGGAAACACCTTCTGGAATACCCAATCATTCAGGACCAAATAACCCAGTCTGACTAACCTTAAATCATCCTATGGGAGACCTACACCTCCTTCTATAATGGGCCTCAAAGGGAGCCATTTAAATGCTCGAGTGATAATTATTATTATACACAAACTCAATAAGAGGCAAATAATCAATCCAACTACCCGTAAAATCAATAACATAGTCCCTTAGAATATCTCCAAGGTCTAAATAGTATGCTCCACTTGTCTATCCATTTGAGGATGGAAAGTGGTGATAAGGTTTTTCAAAAATGAATTCCAAAAGTGAGATGAAAATTGTGTACCTCGATCTGAAATAATGGACACTGGTGCACCATGCAGCTTCATAATCTCCTGAATGAAAAACTTTGCATAATCCTCCCCTGAGTAATTAGTCCTCACAGTCAATAAGTGAGCGGACTTAGTCTTACTTCAGCAATGACCCAAATTGAATCATACTGATTACGAGACCGTAGAAGACCTGTAATGTAGTCTATATTGATCATCTCCCACTTCTACATAGGAAACTCTATCTCTAAAGAACTGCCACCAGGCCTCAAGTGCTCAACCTTAACTTGCTGACAGACCACACACTTAGCCACGAAGTTAGCCACATCTATCTTCATATTGTTCCACTAATAGATCTCTTTCAAATCATGATACATATTTATCGAACCTGGGTGAAATATATAGCCGAATCATGAGCCTCAGCTTAAATCCTTTTTGCAGCCCATCAACATCAGGAATACATAGTCTGCCTTGGCACCTCAAGTACTATCTCTACCAATCTCAAAGGCCATAGCCTTTTGTTGTCCCACCTAATCCTTAATTTTCATTAGAATAGGGTCCAAAATCTACTTCTCCTTTACCTCAACACCAAGAGATAACTTAACCACCTCTTGAACAATTACTCCTCCATCCCTAGAGTCTAAAAGACAAACTCCAAAATTAGCCAATTGGTGAATATCCTTCACCAATCGTCTCTTATCCTCTTCCACGTGAGATAAGCTCCCCATAGACAACTTGCTAAGAGCATCAACAACCATATTAGCTTTACATGTATAGTCATGTAGACTCATATAATAATCCTTTAATAACTCAAACCATTGCCTCTATCAAATATTCAACTCCTTCATAGTAAACACATACTATAAGCTCTTATGATCTGAATAGATATCCACATGCACTCCATACAAATAATGGTGCTAAATTTTCAAAGAAAAAATTGACACCACCCAAATTGGAGCCTTGTCGTAATGAGAGTCTCAAGTCCAACCAGGACCGAAGATCACCCTTGATACCCAAATCAACCAACTAATATATACCTTGTGCCAAATGAATTCTGAACATATAACAAGATAATGCATTTAACAATGTAATGACTTTAGGATAAGTCTATATCCGAGACCAACCCAACCAAGTCAATACATCCAATAACCAACCAATCAAACCAAAAATGAAAACACAAAGTATATATATAAATATATCATGAACATTTCCATACCCAATTCCACAGTTGTCCATACAAAGCCTCTAACCCAAACCAAAGAGTACTTGGTCGGTACATGCCCCTAACCATAGACAGAAATCAAAGTCTAAGAGAAGACAATAATATGTAAATTAATCCATAACATGAAATGGATGCCTTCCAAACTATGGAAGCTCACTACTTTAATCCAATATCGACTGTTCCCAAATCCAATCAATGAGCAGGAGTAGTTTGGCCAATTCCTGCATCGCATGGGGATATAGCCTCCTAAAGACGGGTTAGCGGGTGGACGCTAACAAGTACTTAAGATAAGGATAAAATAATGAAAAACTTAAAATACAAGTAAACCAACCACAAGAATACATAACCATTCATATATATATAAATACAATCCATGTCGGGAAAGGGAACCGGGTTTAGCATGCTTTTCAAACCATTAACCTGGGTATGTGTAACTTAACCATAATAATCCACCTACGGGCTATATGGGTTCAATGTCACCCCCTGGATTGGCCCTGATGCATGTAGCCGCATAAACCAGAGATACCATAGGAGTAGGGGATTCCCTTATACTCTTTGCTCTCCATGATATATATATATACAAGTGCTAGGGGATTACTGTGTACCACTCAAGTATAGGGTCGCCATTCCTAATCCATAGGTTGACAAATATTATTTTCCAGTATCTGTCCATAGGACTCACACCTTTACGATTAGCTATCACACCCCATCATTATTGACCAATTAAAATTATTACACAAAACCCAACCACTAATTCTATTTATTATTAACAAAGGCTATCATAAGTGGTATCATCATACCGACTATAGCTTGCAAGCAATGTTTTTAGCCAACCTTAAGGGATTCCCATATACCCCAAAAGTTACATTATTTAGTTTACTTGAGGGATTCCCATGTACCTCGCAAGTACATCATTATTAGGGTTACTTGGGACATTCGCGTGTACCCCAAAAGTATCTCCTTATTAATCTTTGCTTGGGGGATTCCCATGTACCCCACAAGATATTCATCATTCAAAAAAAATTTCATTATTTCATTCACTTGGGGGATTCTCGTGTACTCCGCAATGTTTTCATTCAAAACAATTTCATTGCCACCAAGGCCTTACCATTTAACCATTCCAAATTATTTAAACCACTTAAAACTATTTCAAACTATTCATACCGTTAAAACTATTTTAACCATTCAAATTATTTTAGCCATTCAAAACTATTTCGACCATGTAAAAACCATCCAAACCAATTAACGTTCCATTACCAAACCATACCATGAAATAGCTTCAATCAAAGCTCAACAGTAGAGTAAAATGTTCTCATAGGAATTTTATTGAACATGTGGTGGGCATACCTTTACCAAGACCAAAACCAAAGCATAAACCATGAAATTTAGGGTTACCCATGACCCATTTGTTAAACTCTAACCAATAATCATCCACATATGCAAACCACCACCAAAAACATGAAAAAACATAGTTTAAGCCAAGAGTAAATAATACCCATCAAAATGCATCAAACCCCTCAACATTAGATTTCAAAACCCCCATTCATGATTTATAATCAATGTTTAAAACACATTAAAATATGCCTTTAGTTGGATATAACAATGAGAAAGGAGTAACTTGCCTTATACAAAAATATTCATGGAAGGAAACTTGACCCTTGATCCCTTGGAAGAACACTTTGAAATTCAAGGGGTGGTGAATTAAAATTTTCCTCTGTGAGTCGACTATTGACTCCTTACAGTCGGCTCGCCTGCAAATCAGAACAATTCACAATAGATTAAATTTATAATAGTTAAGTAATTAAATAACAAAATGTAAAGTAATAACACAAATATTTATCCTAGTTTGGCACTCCAATATAGTGCCTACGTCCAGTCCCCTGGGTGTTAAAGTTTCCTTAGATCGTTGAAATTTTGGTTTGAGTACAATGATAGAAAACATATTCTGAAGACTTATTTTGCTATTTAGATATTGTGATACAGCTTTAGTTGATGTTATAAAGTTGAATCAATCCTACTCTTTATATAACAATTGTAAACTAAATTTACAAATTTGTAAGACTATGAATGAGACACTTTGAATCTTCTCCTTGAAGTTGCATGAAAGGTGTTTATCTTCACTCTTCATCATTTATAGTTTTGACTACTATACTTCATAACGAAACCCAAGATATTTCTTGTCAATCAAGGATTTAAATTGATTCCTTAATTAAGGAATGTAGCTGTTTGATATGTCCATATCAGATATGTCCATATGCGACTTAGGATCACATCCATATCATATATGTTCATAATCTATCTTTTCTTTTGGTTTTGTACATATTGATTTCCATGTGGTGATTTTGGCCTTCCTTCCTTTTTATTTTTATCCTGAGTGATCTCCTGATTTATCTAGTCAATTTGTGATTCTGGGATAGTGATTCTCCTTCCATTATCATAATATTTTAATTGGTTTTCTTGCTAAGGTGTTTGAGTGTCGTAATCCTTTATGATTGGATATCTTTTCAGTTCTTTTATTCTTTCACTATCAGCAATCTACCAATAACTTACATCATTTATCTTAAATATCATATGATTGTTTATCTTTTCATTTCTTTTATTCCATCATCATTCTCCCAGTATCTTGCATCATTTATCCTAGAAAGATTCAATCGTTAGTTTGTCATTATTAAAATATTTCTTAGGGAGGATAACAATCTCCCCTTTTTTGATAATGACAAACTTAAACATTAGTAGACTTTCCTGTTGATATTGTTGTCTATCTCCCACTGACTTTATGCCTTGGTGGTTGTAGTTAACTCTGATGTGATGATAGTGGACTTGAATCCTTTGTTACCTATCTAGTAGAATGATACATATCTTGCATCCTTTGTTACATGTCTAGTTAACTGATACATATCTTCTCCACCTTTTGACATAATCAAAAAGGACAGAGCAAACACAGGAAAAGAAATATACCCAGCCACAAAACAAGGAAATAACAGTGCATAAAAATAGTACAGTAAGATAACAAGACAAAAAACATAGAGTACTAGACATGCATAGTTAAGATGGAAACAAAAACACATCAAATAGGTAATCATATTTTGCATGTTAGAATAGAAGCGACCATAAGATTTTTCCACACTCTTGGTGAAGTTGGAGTAGGAGTTCTAAACAGAGATGGCAAGCTCATTTGAGAAGGGGGAGAATTTTGACTTGATGGACTCAACTTGGGAAAACATCCTGTTAAACAACCTCACTCCTTCCTATTTGAAACTATCAAAGGAGAGTTGCACTTTGCCTATGTCGGTACCTATCTCTTTGCCCTGCTGCAGCAGCTTGGTAGTCGACTCTTTCATGCTGGCAATTCCTTTCTCAATGGCAGTGTGCCTATTCTTGATTTATTCAATATCCTTATCTATATAGGACATGGATTTAGGCACAGTTTTACTTACATGTGATGTGTCAGGTCATCTCTTGATAGACTCCTTCTTACATCATTCTTTTTTTTATCAGAACATAACCCGTGCTTATGAAGGTCTTTGAATCATAGGTGGTAGATACTTCTACCACTGAATAGGCTAAAAAATCAATTCCATAGTGGATAAGAATCCAAGTGATGAGTAAACCGTAGGGTAAACTTACCGAGGCATGGGAGTCAGCTGCACTTTCCATCATGCATTCATGAATCCAAGTACTCCAGTTGATTTTGTATTTTATAATTAGGCAGTAGATAATAAATACATCTTCACAAGTCATATTACTGAGAGACCTTTTTTGAGGAATCAAGGTGGTTGCAATGATATGAGCCAAAATCTTATTACAGAAGATGAGAGACAGAGGACCAAAAGAGGGGTTGTTTGAGTCAGGATCTGAGACAGCCTTATTTGATTCATCAAAACTAATTTTAAAATTCTCAAGCTAGGTGTCGTTTATGAAAGGGACAATGCCAGAGAATTTGGTGTCAAGTAGTTTCTAAAATAAGAAGTTATTTAAAACAAAATGAATACCAACAACTAAGGTTTCTAGTTCCCCGCTATTAGGGGAAAGGTAAAGATTGGCAAAAATAATACGCGGATGGGATCTTCAAATACCTCCAGGCCACAATGGAAAAACATCATCGATAGGTCTTAAGCTTGGAGAAAGTGACCAATATTGTAGTGGGATTCCTTTAAGAGGGAGATATTGATAATGCGTCTAGAGACAATAGAGAAAGTCTTGAAGGTGTGAAACTTCTCTTTATGAGTAGGAGTCCAGAACTTATGCATGTCCTCTGGAGGAAGAGGCTCCAAAATAGAGGATCTTAGTTTGTTACAGGACAATATGAGACTAGACGCGATAGTTTCTTGGACATTGTTGACTGGATAGACTAAGAGGAGGATTCTACAGAAGACTCAAAGAAAAGGACAAGATCAAAGTTTAAGGAATTTAGTTTAGGGGATGTTTTGGTGAGATTTTCCATTGATCGGGTTTCTGTCATAGTAGAGAAGATAGGGAAGGATGAGTATAAAAGGGAAAGAGAAGAGGAGGATATAGATTAAAAAAGGAGAACTAGGGTTCGGGTTGAAGATAAAAGGGCGGATATGTGTTGGAAAGAGGGAGGGTGTAGAGAAGATAATGGTGAAGGAATAGAAAAAGGTAGTGTGTGAAGAGGGAGATTTAAAAATAAAAATAGGGGGTCAGAAGGGAGTTGATGATTTTTGTGCCAAAAATAAGTCTTTAGGAGTCCTTAAAGATTTGGAAAAATATATAGTACCAAGATTTTCTAAAGCAATATCCTTCATAATATGTTATACAAAATTTTGAAAGCAGAATCTTTCCTTAAAAATGAATGAAATTACCACTTACTAAGACAGACGAAGCTTTAGCACATATAAGTAGACTAGTATCACAAAAATTGTTACACATTAAGAGCATAAATTTTCATGATTTAAAACCCTTTTTTAAAAAAGAAAGATGATCAAAAAAATAATAGATTTTCAAGTTCTAGAATTTTTCTCAAGAAAATTTTTCATGAATAAAATCGTATGAAGCAGCTTTAAATATTTGAGAGCAGCAAATTATAATTTGTATTGATTCTGACCTTGTAAGGGATTATATTTAATTTAGTTACTTCGTTCTTTATTTCTATTTCAACAGTGCAAGAGTCAACTCTAAAGGGAATATAGTCGACTAGTTATAGATTTTGTGAGCATTTTCTCCAATTTGTAAATCACTTACAGAGTCAAATATAATGCCATTTCCTCCGACACTGTCATTGAATTTTGGATTAATTCTTCTCTTGCATTTAAGGCAGAGAGGATTTCCTTATTTACCGTCATGTACTTAGAACGTCCTCCATTGGGAGCTCATATTTTGTTTTTGCAAACGTGTTCCAGCAAAATAAAAGGATCATTTTTGCTTAGGTACCCAAGTTTTAACGCCCCAAGCACCTATCCCGAGATGTCACACGGTACTTAAGGCCACACGTGGCCTTAAGCTAACCCTCTAAGTTAGTCATCCCTTTTTGAACTCGCTTTGACGGTAGTCATGGAAAAATAATAAAGGATATCATATCATGGACATACTCGAAAGCAAAAATATGCTGGCCTGTACAATCAAAATACTGATATTTTGTATATACTGATACTCTAGTCTGATAAAGCCTCTACTAATCAAGACTAAAGAGCCATTGGAACAAACCCCCAACTGACTCAGACAGTACTGAAAGCCATAACAACAGAGCAATATCACAAAAAATATAGACACGGTCCATGAACCATGAGGAATCACCACTGAGGGAAACGTAGTTAAGGCACTTGAATATCACTAACGCAGATGTGGCTGAGTACCTGAACCTACATTACGAGAAAATATAGCCCATAGGATAATATATGGGTCAGCACTTTAGAATATACTGAGTATGTGGGGGTGCATGCAACAATGTAAATATTATCATCAATTTCATGAAAATATGCATATGTACAATGATGGCTCACTTGGCTTGAATTAGATTGAAATATAGTTTTCATGATCTCATAGTAAATAAATCAAATGATAAAAACATCATAAATCATCATAAACAACTCAACTCTTCAACTCACGACTCGGAGTGACTCGCTAATTCAAGAAACTCAACACTTATGGACAAGGAAGGTTCTTATAACTGACATAAACCATGTGAGCTACATGGAGTCCAACGTTTTTCCCTCCTAAGGAAAGAAACCCATATTGGTGGGAGCGTCGTACTCTTGCCAGGGAGTACAACCTAAATTTAGTGATCACAATCTCATACTCGACCTCTGGCCCACAATTATAAATATCAATCCTACAGTGGCACATAGTTTTGGGGGAAATACCAAATTTCCCGCTTGGTGATAAATACTACTCCCAGACACAAGCTCAAAATACGTTAGGAAATCCACTACAAATATCACAAGGGTCTACCATGAAGACCAAACAAATCTCTTTCTCATTTATCAAATCATAATCAATTTGTAGATTCCTAACTCAACTCAAATCAAATCGATCTTTCTCAATATCAAAATGTATCAATTTATTAAATCATGGCAACATTAATAACTTTGCGGAAATATCAAGACTCATTGTAACAACTCGATCTCATGAATCTATATACTCAATAATCCAATTTGACATAAGGATGCTTAAATCTTGACACATATCTTGAAAGCACTTGAAATATCAACTCATGGTAGAAATATGAAATTCACAATATTTAATATCAAGTCATCGCTTGGGAATAGTCAAATAATCATGTATAATAGAGCTTGAACAATTTATATTCTCATAATCTCATGATGGAGTAATTTGGGTATAAACCTACTTGGAAAATCATATAAATCTATGATAGAAATCAAAGCTTTGGGCACAAGAACGAAAGGATTGCTCTTGTTCAAAACCCCACATACCTTGGATTATAACTTTAAGATGAAAAAACTTGGTTGGAAACTCTTCTTTACACTTTTGAGCTAAGTTTCTTGATGCCTTTGACTTGGAGAACTTGATTCTTCAACAACTTGGTGAAATCTATGGAAGAAAATCTTGAATTTCTTGGAGAAGATTTGATTTGGATTTAGAAGAGGGAAGCCCTAGTTCTAGATATTTCTTGGAAGAGAAATGGAGAAGAATAGATTTCTCTTCTCTACTTGAATCTATATATAGAGGGCCAAACTGGGATGGAAGACCAAAATGCCCTTGAGCAAATTCAAAAACTGGAGCCCAATTTTTTTTTACCCTAGCGCGACGCACCATGATCGCGGTCCTTCACTGGATTTTGGACAACCGGTAAATTTCTCAGTGGCGTGACGCGGTGAAATTGCGTTGACACCTTGGTTATGACCTAAAAGGGCACCGCAACATGGTGGAATCGCATTGGTGCACTAGAATTCGGCAATCCTGATATTGAGCCTTGTTACGATGTGGTAATATCACGAAGACTCACTGGAAAGTGAAAATTGGGATATTACTCATCTTCGTGACGCGCTGAGGGTCAAAATAATAATGTTTCACGATTGGGACTTCAGATAGTCATAACTTCTTGCTCCGATCTTCGATTTTGATTAAATTGATATCGACGGAAAGCTTATTTAATTATCCACATGATAGAAAGTAGAAATTATGGAAATACAACATGGTTTAAACATCACTCACTTTAGAAGTCTTTCCCTTATGCTCAAAAGATGAATTTAGGCTTATAAAACGGTTGGGGTAATACAATATCTCCCCTTTGGAAACATTTATCCTCAAATGTTGCTAGTTAGACTCAAGGTCAAAGAGGAAACTTGAAAATTCCCTACTGAAATAATCTATTCAACAGGCTTATTTTACTCTAAACTTTTAGATACTTCTCTGAATGTACGAATCAAAATGGAAGACAACTATATAACCGAATACACTGGATTAGGAGGAAACTGAATTAAGGAAAAACAATACCTTCAGCTTGATTTGAACTTTCAGAGAAGAGATGGGGATACTTAACTCGCATATCTGCTTCTGCTTCCCAAGTAGCACCCTCAACTAATTGATTTCACCACATAACTTTAACCAAAGGAACTTTCTTGTTTCTTAGTCTACGGACTTGATAATCTATGATTTCAACTGGAATCTCTTCATAAGAAAGGCTATCCCAAATGACTAAGTTCTTTGATGGATCAACAACAACAACAGAATCACCAATGTGCTTCTTAAGCATAGAAACTTGAAATACAGGGTGGACAGCTGACAACTCCGTAGGCAACTCAATCACATGAGCTTCTTTCCCAACACGATTCAAAACTCTGTAAGGGACAACATAACGGGGACTAAGCTTTCCTTTCTTACCAAATCTCTTCACCCCTTTCATGGCTGAAATTTTCAGGTACACTAGATCATCAACTTCAAACTCAAGATCTCTTCTTCTTACATCTGCATATGACTTCTGACGACTCTGGACTGTCTTCAATCTTTCTCGAATCAGCCTAAATTTCTCCATAGCTTCAAATACAGCATCAGGTCCAATCACAACAGCTTCAACCACTTCAAACCAACCTATGGGTGATCTACATCTTCTTTCATATAAAGCCTCAAATGAAGCCATTCCAATGCTATCATGAAAACTGTTGTTATAAGCAAATTCAATCAATGGCAAATATTTATCCCAACTTCCTTTGAAATTAAAAACACATGCCCTCAATATATCCTCCAAAGTTTGGATGGTCCTCTCAGCCTGACCGTCTGTCTGTGGATGAAAAGTGAAACTAAGATGAACTTGGGTGCCAAGACACTTATAAAAGGCTCTCCAAAACTGAGAAGTAAATTGAGTACCTCTATCGGAGATGATAGACAACGGAACTCCATGCAACCTGACTAACTCTCGTATGTACAGCTTAGCATAATCCTCAGTGGTGAAAGATATATGCACTGGAAAGAAATATGCGGACTTAGTAAACCTATCTACAATGACCCAAATTGAATCATGATGATGAAAAGAGAGAGGTAAACCGGTCACGAAATCCATGTTCACCTCTTCCCACTTCCAAGTAGGAATGCTAAATTCTTGCATCATACCACTGGGTCTCTGGTCCTCTATCTTCACATGTTGGCAAGTTGCACACTTTTCTACGAACTTCGCTATATCCTTCTTCATACCATTCCACCAATAGATTTCCCAAAAATCGCGGTACATCTTGGTAGCACAAGGATGAATAGAATACCGCGCTCCATGCACTTTAGCCATAATTGTTTGTCTCAAATCATCAATGTCAGGCATACACAACCTATTCTAAATCCTCAATACACCATCTCCTACCTTGGGAGAAAACCTTCACCTTTTGGTATTTAACTGACCCTTTCAGTTCGACCAAACGAGAATCCATATCTTACTTCTCTTTTATCTTTGAAACTAGAGAAGATTTGGAACTACTCTTGACCCAAACATTATCCTCAGCTGAATCAAGCAATCTAACACCCAACTTTGCCAAACGATACACTTCACGACCTAACTCCTTCTTACCTTTCTCTAAAAGTTCTACACTACCCATGGACGATCTGCTAAGGGCATCTGCCACTACATTGGCCTTGCTCGGGTGGTACAACACGCTCATATCGTAGTCTTTCAGTAGTTCTAACCATCACCTCTGTCTAAGATTCCTCTCTTTGAGTAAAAACATACTACAAACTCTTATAATCGATAAAGACATCAACATGAACACCGTACAAGTAATGTCTCTAAATTTTTAAAGCAAAAATCACTGCAGCTAATTCCAGTTCATGGGTCGGATAATTCTTCTCATATGGTTCCAACTGCCTGGAGGCATAGGCTATCACCTTACCTTTCTACATCAATACCCAACCCAAACCAACTCTAGAGGCATCACAATACACAACAAAATCATCTACACCATTAGGAAGGGTCAACACAGGGGCTGAAGTGAGTTGAGTCTTCAACTCCTAAAAACTCTTTTCACAAGAATCTGACCACTGGAATTTAACTTTTTTTTGGGTTAACCGAGTCAAGAAACTCCTAATATCAGATGGGGAAATAGGTCTAGGCCAATTCCTCACAGCTTCTACCTTTTGAGGATCAACTTGAATACCTTCAAAACAAACAGTATGACCCAGAAAGGCAACTGACCTTAACTAAAATTCACACTTGCTAAACTTGGGAAATAACTGATGACCTCTAAGGGTTTGCAAGACAATTTAGAGATGATCTGCATGGTCGTTCTTACTTCGAGAATACACAAGAATATCATCTATGAACACAATAACAAACATATCCAAGTACTGTCTGAACACTCGATTCATAAGGTCCATAAAAGCTGTTGGGCCATTAGTTAGACCGAAATACATAACCAGGAACTCAAAATGACCATAACGAGTGCGGAAAGCCGTCTTTGTAATATCACACTCTCTAACCTTAAGTTGGTGATAACAGGATCTCAAATCTATTTTTTAAAAATAATTGGCACCTTGCAGCTGATCAAGCAAGTCATTAATTCTAGGAAGAGGATTTTATTTTTGACGGAGACCTTGTTGAGATGACGATAGTCAATGCACATATGTAATGAACCATCTTTCTTTCGAACGAATAGAATGGGTGTGCCCTAAGGAGACACACTGGACCTTATGAAGCCCTTATCAAGAAGATCTTTGAGTTACTCTTTAGACTCCTTAAGTTCTGCGGGGACCATACGATATGGAGGAATAGAAATAGGCTATGTGTTGGGAAAAAGATCAATCCTGAATTCTATCTCTCTATCGGGAGGTACCCCTGGGAGATCTTCCAAGAAAACATCAAGAAACTCATTGACAACACTAATAGACTGAATAGTCAGAGTCTTGGACTTTGTGTCTTTAACTCAAACCAAATGATAGATGCAACCCTTGGATATCAATTTTCTGGCTTTAAGGTAAGATATGAAATAACTCTTAGGGGATACAGAATTTCCGAACCACACAAAGACTGGCTCATTGGAAAACTAAAACTTGACTACACGGGTACGAAAGTCTATAGACGTATAACAAGAGTGAAGCCAATCCATACCCAGAATAATGTCAAAATCGACCATGTCTAGTTCAATTAGGTCTGTAAACAAGACTCTATGAAGGATAGTGATAGGACACTTCTTATACACTTGTTTAGCAATAATAGATTTGCCTACTGGGGTAGAAACTAAGATAGGATCAGGAATCTTTTCAGCACTAATATCAAAATTCACAGCCACCAATGAAGTCATATAAGAAAATCTTGACCCAAGGTCCATCAACACATACACATCAAAATAAAAGACACAGATCATACTAGTGACAATATATAGATAGTTCTCTTGCTCCTTGCGAGGTGGTATAGCATAGAAGCAATTTTGGTGCGAACTGCTAGCAGTACTAGAAGAGGCACCCTGAGGAGAAACTGGGCAGACTACGAGAGTAGGGGAACTGGTATCCTGACTCTGGTGATGAGTATCTCGACTCCCCTATCTAGCATATGGACAATCTCTAAGTTGGTGGCCCAACTTGCCACAACCCAATCAACCCCTCTAATCAACAAAACACTCGCCAAAATGATCTCTATCACTCTTGGTACATGAATAAGGATGAGGTCTATTACCTATACTTTCCTGAGACCTAGATAGGATAGGCCTGTTCCTCTACTCCTGCCTACTTCTAGGTGCAGGAGCACTAACTGAGAAAGTCATGGGCATAAATAGACGTCCCTAGAATTGAGGGTGGTTCTCTCCATAGAATTTGGACTGACCGGATCCCTGCTGCTCTGATCTAGCTCATTTATTCCCTCTTACTCTCTCCCTTTTTTTCACCTTATCAGCTTCAATCTGTTGGGCACGTATCATCAAATTAGAAAGGTTAATCTCCCTATTAAGCATAGCAGATCTAGACTCTTCCACAATGTAACTCGACACACCGGTCACAAACTTACTCATGATAGCCCTGGAGTCAGCCATCATACTAGGAGCATATTTGGATAACTGATTGAATCTAAGACAATACTCCTTAACAGTCATGGAGACTTGTCTCAAATTCATAAATTCCTCTATCTATGCTTCCCTCATCTCAAGAGGGAAGAATCTATCCAAGAATGCATCCTGGAATAACTGCTAAGTCATGGGAGTGGCATCCTCCCTCTACTCTTCCCCCATATCTCCACCCAGTTATATGTAACATCTTTTATTTAATAGGCAGCTAATTCAACACTCTCCTTCTTAGTCACGTACATAATTTAGGTAATTTTTCTCACTTCATCCAAGTATACGTGGGTCTTCTCCTACCTTTGACCCATAGAACTCAGGCGGATTCATCCGCATAAAGTCATAAACTTAAGCTACAACCAAATTATTCTCTTGTGGAGATGAAATAGTAACCTAGGCATTAGCTTAAGTATTGGCAGTAAATTCCTCGGCTAGCGCCTGAAAAGCTGCCCAGAATTCTATATGAGACACATGCTCGTTCAAGTGATCAATGGGTTGTGGTTTCTCATTGTTTCTACAAGCTTGACGAGAAGGCATTTTCTGTTATAAGAGAGTACGAGTTAATTATAGATAAAGAGAAAGTTGTAGGCATGATAAACTTTACAAAGAAAGAAACGACTTTTTCTAAAATGTCCCGTAGCCTCTTGCTTATAGATGTGGCACGCTACACACCGATGATCAAGACTCTACATAACGCGGCTTGTCAAACTCACTAGGACTCTTTAAACATTAGGCTTTGATACCAAACTTCTAACACCCCAAGAACCTATCCCAAGATGTCACATGGTACTTAAGGCCACACGTGGCCTCAAGCTAACCCTCTAAGCCTGTCATCACTTTTTGAACTCACTTTGATGGTAGTCGTGGAAAAATAAGAAAGGAAATCATATCATGGACATACTTGAAAGTAAAGATATATTAGCCTGTATAATCAAAATACTGACATTCCGTACATACTGATACTCTAGTCTGACAAAGCCTCTACTAATCAAGACTAAAAAGTCATTGGGACAAACCCCAACTGACTCAGATAGTATTGAAAGCCATACCAACAGAACAATATCACCGAAAATATAGACACGATCCTCAAACCATGAGGACTCACTACTGAGGAAAACGTAGTTGAGGCACTCGAATATCGCTAACATGGATGCGGGTGAGTACCTGAACCTACATTAGGAGAAAATATAGATCATAGAAAAATATGTGGGTCAGCACTTTGGAATGTACTGAGTATGTGGTAATGCATGCAACAATGTAAATATCATCATCACTTTCATAAAAATATGCATATGTACAATAATGGATCACTTGGCTTGAGTTAGATTGAAACATACTTTTCATGATCTCATAGTAAATAAATCATATGATAAAAACCTCATAAATAATCATAAATAACTCAGCTCTTCAACTCAAGACTCGAAGTGACTCGGTAATTCAAGAAACTCAACTCTTATGGAAAAGGGAGGTTCTTATAATCGACATAAACCATGTGAGCTACATGGAGTCCAACGTTTTGCTATCCTAAGGAGAGAACCCCACATTGGCTGGAGCGTCGTACTCGTGCCAGGGAGTACAACCTAAATTTACTAATCACAATCTCGTACTCGGCCTCTGGCCCACAATTATCAATATCAATCCTATGGTGGCGCATAGTTTTAGGGGAAATACCATATTGTCGACTCGGTGCTAAATACTACTCCCAGACATAAGCTCAGACGCATTAGGAAATCTACCACAAACATCACAAGGGCCTATCATAAAGACCAAATTAAATCTCTTTATCATTTATCAAATCATAATCAATTTGTGGATTCCTAACTCGACTCAAATCAAATCAATCTTTCTCAATATCAAAATGTATCAATTCATTAAATCATGGCAACATCAATAACTTTGAGGAAATATCAAGACTCAACATAACAACTCGATCTCATTAATCAATAAACTCAATAGACCAATTTGTCAAAAGAAAGCTTAAAGCTTGACACATATCTTGAAAGCACTTAAAATATCAACTCATGGTAGAGATATGAAATTCACACTATTAAATATCAATTCATCACCTTGGAATAGTAAAATAATCATGTATAACAAATATTGAACAATTTATATTCTCATAATCTCATGATGAAGTAATTTGGGTATAAACTCACTTGCAAAATCATATAAATCCATGATAGAAATCAAAGCTTTGGGAAAAAGAACGAAAGGATTGCTCTTGTTCAAAACTCCACATACCTTGGATTATAACTTTAATATGAAAAGACTTTATTGGAAACTCTTGTTCACACTTTTGAGCTAAGCTTCTTGATGCCTTTGACTTGGAGAACTTGATTCTTGAACAACTTGGTGAAATCTATGGAAAAATTCTTGTATTTCTTGGAGAAGATTTGATTTGGATTTGAAAGAGAGAAACCCTAGTTCTAGATATTTCTTGGAAGAGAAATGGAGAAGAATGGATTTCTCTCCTCTACATGAATCTATATATAGAGGGCCAAACTGGGCGAAAAGACCAAAATGTCCTTGAGTAAATTCTAAAACTGGATCCAATTTTTTTTGACCCAGGCGCGACGCACCATGATTGCGGTCCTTTACCTGATTTTGGACAACTGGGAAACTGCTAAGTGACACGATACGATGAAATCGCATTGCCACCTTGGTTATGACCTGGAAGGGCACCGGACACGGTAGAATCACGTTGGTGCACTGAAATTTGACAATCCTTATACTGAGTCTTGGTGTGATGCGGTAATATCAAGGAGGCTCACTAGAAAGTGATAATTGGGATATTTCTCATCTACGCAATGAGTTGAGGGTCTAAATAATAATGTTTCACGATTGGGACTTCAGATAGTCACAACTTCTTGCACCGATCTCCGATTTTGACAAAATTGGTATCGACGAAAAGCTTATTCAATTATCCACATGATAGAAAGTAGAAATTAGGGAAATATATCATGGTTTAAATGTCACTCACTTTGGAAGTATTTCTCATTTGCTCAAAAGACGAATTTAGGCTTACGAAATGGTCGAGGTATTACATAAGTGGTCTTACGTCCTTTTGGGTTAGATGTACTTCCTTTGGGATTCCAAACCCACACACTTTTAGGCTTATGTCTGCAATTGTAGAATTTGTTCCCTCTCTATCCAAAGATAAAAAAAATGGGCCCTCGATAGGAGAAAGAGTTCTTAGCTGATATAAATGACCCTAATGAGGAACTCAAATAATTTTTGAAGGAGTTTGATCTTACGAAACTATGAGTTAGGGATGCCTTAAAATTCTTCAATTTTATTTTTGCATCATTAAGCTCTTCATGAAGTAGGTCAATTTCAATTTGGCATGCTTCAACTTCTATTTTCCAGTTTCATTGTTCCTCTTTGAGTTTTCATTTAAATTGAGCTACGCAACTTTTCTTATCTTAAACGAGTTTTATATTCATTTATAACCTTTTGAAGCTCGTTAGTAATCATATCTAATTTAGATTCAAGAGTATTACAATTATAACAATTGTGTAGCCTTACCTCGCTAGATTTACCTATTGCCATAAAGCACATATTTGCGGCTTTTACTTCTTCTTCAATTTCATCTTTATCACTTTAGGCTCCAAAATTATGATTTTTCCTAGATGATCTTCTTTTTAATTCTGGAAAGTTCTATTTTAAGTGGACAGGATTTCTATAGTTGTAGCAACGTATATCATTTTTGATGGAATCATTATATTTGCCTTACTCCACAACTTATGAGTGTCATTCCTTCAATATTTACCTCTGCAAGAATGTCCACTTCTTCAGTTGGAACAACATTAAAGGCTACTAGTTTCTTGTTCTCCTCCTTGTGGAACCTATTAATATAGTTTTTCTCATATTGGGTAAGGTTACCTCGTAGTTTGTCATATGTTATGTTGTGAAGATCTCCAACTTACAGAATGGCAATCTTAATTTCCTAAATCTTTGGGATACTTTGGACTATCTTCAGGACTTGCAGGCTGTGAGGATAAATCATCCCTAGTGATTTTAGTTTACACACAATTTTGCTAAATCTGGCAAACATCACTTCAATATCCTTATTTTCTTCCATTTTGAATAAATTGTATTCATTGACAAGAGCATCAATTTTTTACTTCTTAACTTAGGTGGTTCCTTCATAGGTTACTTTCAGTCTTTCTCATATTTACTTTGTGGTTTCACACATTTAAATCTTATCGTATTTTTCTCTATAACTGCATACAAAAGAAAACTTATAGCACGTGTGTTAGTTTTAATTACCTCTTGCTATTCTTTGGTGTCCTTGAAGCCTCCAAGGTCCTCTATGTTAGAACTGCTAGATTCTTTATCTTTGTCTTTTGACTTCTCTTTGAGTCCTGGAATCAGCTGTGGACCCTTCTTGATCACAACCTAGGCTTGAAAGTCATTTGATTGGACAAGATTCTGAACCTGTTCTTCCAATAGGATTAATGTTGTCCATTAAAGTATGGTGGTCTTATGGAAAAGTGACCATCCTAAAGAAGAGCACCGGAAATCTGATAATTGGCCATTTGATCTTTGCTCACTTGTGGCTAAGAAATGCTATATATGAGACCTGCTCTGATACCAATTGAAATTCAAGAGGGGGATGAATTGAAATTTTCTTCAGTGCGTCAACTACTGACTCTTAAAAGTCGACTCGCCTGCAGATCAGAACACTTCACAAACAAATTAAATTTAGAACAATCAATTAAGTAAATAACAAAAAATAAACTAATAACACAAATATTTATCCTGGTTCGGCACATCAATGTAGTGCCTAGTCCAGTCCCCTTGGGTTTCAAAGTTTTCTAGGATCGTTGAAAGTTTAGTTCGAGTACAATGATAGAAAACAAGTTTTGAAGACTTATTTTTCTCTTTAGATCCTGTGACAAAGCTTTAGTTAATGTTACATAGTTGACTCGATCCTACTCTTTATATAACTATTGTAAACTAAATTTAGAGATCTTTGTTAGACTAAGAATGAGACACTTTGAATTTTCTCCTTGAAGTTATAGGAAAGGTGTCTGTCTTTGGTCTTCATCTTTTATAGTTTCGGTTGCTATGCTTCATAAGGAAACCCAAGAGATTTCTTCTCAATCAAAGAGTTAAATGGATTCCTTGATTGAGGTATGTAGTCATTTGATATGTCCATATCAGATATGTCCATATGTGGCTTTAGATCACGTTCATATCAGATATGTCTGTGATCTATCTTTCCTTTTGGTTTTGTATAGATTGATGTCCATGTAATGATTTTTCCATTCCTTTCTTTTTCTTTTTATCCTAATTGATCTCCCTATTTATCTAGTCAATCCATGATTCCAGGATAATGATTCTCTTTCACGATGTTTTGATTGATTTTCTTGCCAGGCCGTTTGGGTGTCGTGATCCTTTATGATTAGATATATTTCCATTTCTTTTATTGTTTGACCATCAGCAATCTTCTAGTATCTCGCATCCTTCATCTTAAACATCAAATGATTAGATATATTTTCATTTCTTTTATTCCATCAACAATCTTCCACTATCTTTCATTCTTTATCCTGCAAAGATCCATCCATTAGTTTGTCATTATTAAAACGTTACTTTGGGAGGCCAACACACTTGTGGAAACCCTAGCCTCCAATCTTCAAGAGTGAGTTTGAGAGGGTATTTGGAATGTTTGATCCACCAAATGAGTGTTATGAGGGGCTACAATGAAATATATAGTGTGGGGACATAAGGGTTTTGGGGTTGATAATATCTAAAAAGCCCTCACTTAAAGCTGAAAACCAACCTCTAGGAGGGTATGACTAACCCATCCAAAGCATACCCTAGAGTATGAGTGGTACCCTATCTCGTACCCTAGGCTTCACCAAGGAACTCCACACTGGTCATCATACGAAATCCATGCCAAACTCATACCCAAAGGTATGAATAGTACCCTAAATCGTACCTTGGACAGAATTAAATCTACTAGACTAACCTTAGGTCGTCATGCAATTTGCAATATACCACTCTTACCCTACTATACGACTCTTATGATACCTACCATATCTTAGACAGAACCCAACAAAAACTTACTGACCAACAATACAAGAAGAGGTACCCCAACCCGTATCCTAGGGTACGACTAGTACCCATGAGTCGTACCTTGCCCAGACTCTCAAACTTGGGAAATTTTTCTAAGAGTCCAAGTTTAGGGTGTTTAATTCTCCGTCACTTAGGATCATTCACCCTTGAATGATGGGTAAAGGAAAGAACAATCACGAGTTAACACATTGATACTCGACAAACTTCCTTTCAACCAAAATAAAAGATAAAGACATAATTCGAGATGGGAAGATCACCACATACCCAAAACATGATTTACACCCCAACACCTCTATTCCAACCTCTAACTAAGTTAGAAAACAAACACAAGGGAACCTACCCTTCCTTTAACCAAGTTAAAAAACAATAATATGATAATTAATACATACCTGCAATAGCTTTAATAAATGTTCAACAATAGAGTAAAACGTTCTCATAGGCATTTTATCAAAAATATTGTGGGTATACATTTACCAAGACCAAAATCAAAGCATAAACCATCAAGTTTAGGGTTACCCATGACCCATTTGTTAAACCATAACCAACAAGCACCCATATATTCAAACCACCAGCAAAAATATGCAAAAATATAGTTTAACCCAAGAGTAAATAATACCCATCAATATACATCAAAACCCTAAACATTAGTTTTTAAAACCACCATTCATGATTAATAATCAATGTTTAAAACAAATTAAAACATGCCTTTAGTTGGAAATAACAATGAGGGAGGTGTAATTGACATATACAATAAGATTCACGAAATTAAACTTGACTCTTGAGCCCTTGGAAGAACACTAGTAGAAACCCTAGCCTTCAATCTTCAAGATTGAGTTTGAGAGGGTATTTGAATATTTGATCCACAAAATAAGTGTTTTGAGAGTCTACAATGATTTATATAGCATGGGGACAAAAGGGTTTTGGGGTGGGAAATGTTCGTAAAGACCTTAGCTTAAAAGCTGAAAACCAACTTCTAGGAGGGTACGACTAACCATCTAAACCATACCCTAGGGCATGAGTGGGCCTAGAATTTACCAAGGAACTCCACACTAGTTGGATAGTTCATTTCATGAAAATTATGCTTCCTATAATCATAGGCCACAATCTTAGTATGTTGTATTAACATACAACCTAGTCCTATACGGGATGCATCACAGAATATAACAAAATCATTAGTACTCTCGGGCAGGGTTAAAACTGGCTTAGAATTTAACCTATCCTTAACTTCTCAAAGCAACCCTCATAAGAATCAGACCATAAAAACTTAACCTTCTTTTGAATCAATCCTGTCAATGGAGCAGTAATAGAAGAGAAGCTTTCCACAAACCTCTTATAATATCTGGCCAAGCCCAAGAAGCTCCTAATGTCAGTCGGAGGCATGGTCTTGGGCCACTTCTTCACCACCTCAACTTTTTATGGATTCACCTTGATCCCTTTACTAGAAATAACATAACTAAGAAAAGTCAAAACATCCAATTCTCTCTAAGGCTCTTGGGAAATGACTTTGGGATGAGTGTATACCTGAGACCAACCCAACCAAGTAAATATATGCAATAACCAAACAAAAAAACCAAAAATGAAAACCAATATATATGTGTGTATATATATATATATATATCATGACCATTTCCATACCCAAGTCCACAATTGTCCATACAAAGCCTCTAAACCAAACCAAAGAGTACCTGGTCGGTACATGCCCCTGACTATAGCCAAAAACCAAAGTCTAAGAGAAGACAATAATATGTAAAATAATCCATGACATGAAATGGATTCCTTCCAACTTAACCTATTAAGGAGCCATGAATTATATTATACTTGGGAGGTTATTTACCCTATTATTCTAATCTTAAACACTTAGAAACTCTTTATAATTCTCTCCCAGGATCTTGGGAAAACAAAGGTTAGGGTTTTATCTAGAGGAGCAATTTGGGGCTTGTTTGGGTGATTTCTCTCCATCATCTTCATAATCAAAGGATATTGTTTGTATGGACTTGGGATATCCATTATGACAAGGCTTTGAGTAGGGTCAATTTGGTATTAGATATTTAGGTTCATGGTCAATTGGTAGTCCACAAGTCATGTCGAGTAGAGTCTCTTTTAAGGGTATGTAGTGCGCCACACTCATAAGGGAGAGGCTACAAGGCATTGAGGAATGTTTCACTTTCTCGGTATTCTATTTTCAAGATTGAAATCTAAGTCCAAAAATCTTCTCTAATCCTGGTATATTCATTTTTTTGATCATGTCTCGATGATCTGAGACGTAAGGTAACACTTTTATCCCAACTGGGGACAATGTGAAAGGGACATAAGGGATCTATACTCGATCTAAGGGTATAGTCCCTAATATTTTTTGGGTTTCTCTAGTTGCTACTAGTCTTTCACAGGGTCAGGTGATGAAT
This sequence comes from Capsicum baccatum var. pendulum, assembly GCA_030864225.1. Taxonomy (NCBI): domain Eukaryota; kingdom Viridiplantae; phylum Streptophyta; class Magnoliopsida; order Solanales; family Solanaceae; genus Capsicum; species Capsicum baccatum. The sequence goes on along the minus strand of CM061558.1, from coordinate 27,263,394 downwards.
GTAGAATTTTGTCAATTGATTCATGTTATTGCTCAACTAGTTATTGCTCAGGCTGGGCGGGATGTATCTGGTGTTTCATATACTGAGGCCACAAGGGTGGGCTAGTTCATGAATAAGAATCCTCCTACTTTTATAGATGTAAAGATGGAGGAGGATCCTCAGGGTTTCTTGGATGAAATGGAGAAAAATTTTTGGAGAATGTAGGCCACGAATATGGAAGGGCTGAATTTTTCTTCTTACCAACTTAAGTATGTGGCATACCAATGGTATGAAAAATTTTATAGGGTGAGAAGTGATGTTGAGAATTCGACTTTATGGGAGACTTTCTCTAATACTTTTCTCGACCGCTTCTTTCCTTGGGAGTTGAGAAAAGCAAAGGCGGAGGAATTTGTCAATCTGAGATAAGGAAAAATGTTTGTCAAGGAATATTCCTTGAAATTTCATAAGTTGTCAAGGTATGCTCCGAAATTGGTGTCTGATATACGAGAAAAGATAAGAAAGTTCACTTTTGTACTATCTGGGGATTTAATCCTTGAAAGTAAGACTATGTTGCTAATCAGGGATATGGATATGTCTAGGTTGGTGGTTCATATGATACAGGTGGAGAATGAAAAGAGGAACCAGGCTGAGTTTGGGCAAAGGTAGGGTAAAAAGTTTAGGTCTTCTGAATAGGATGGCTCTCAACAGCAAGGTATTTGGGATGGCAGTAAGTGGCCAAACAAGAAGTAGAAAAGTTCTGGCTCTTTCTCTACAGCTAGTGCTCCTTACCCAAAATAGACAGGTGATAGGCGTCAGTAGGGTATCAATAATTTCCAAGAACAAGGCACTTAATCTCAGGCAAGTGAGGCTCAATTGGCCTCATCATGCCCTCTTTGTCAGTTTTTTCGTAGGTTTCATAATAGCTTCTGTGATGGAGGAAGGTACAGGTGTCTCAAATGTGGCAATCCAAGCCATATGCTCAAAAATTATTTGGTTGGTAAGGGTGCTTCGGGAGTGAGTAAGTCTCTGGTTTCTTTATCTTCTGCTCCCGCATCGAAGGATACTGCTTTTGCATTTATTTTTGCTTTTAGTACCAGCACAAGTTGGAATAGGTTATATGCACTTTCTACTCGGTAGAAACATGAGGCATCACTTGATGTCGTTACTGGTACATTCCAACTCTTTTCTCATGACATGTATTTATTTCTTGATCCGAGGTCCAGTCTCTCTTACGTGACCCTATTTGTGGCTGTGTATTTGGTTTTGATCCTAAGGTTATTTCGGATCCTTTTTCTATTTCTACCCAATAGTAGACTCTGTGGTTGTTAAGAGAGTCTATGGGAGGTGTGGTATTTGTTGGTAGTAGATAGAATTTGGTGGATTTTTTTTAACTTGATATTCTAGATTTTGACATTATTTTAGGGATAGATTGGTTACACTTTTGCTATGCGTCCTTAGATTGTCAGACATGTAAGGTTGTCTTAGGTTCCCTGGGGAAATGATTATTGAATGGGAGTGTGGTTCCCTAACTCCTAGAGAAAGTTTTACTTTTTATCTTAGAGCTCAGAGATTAATCTCTAAAGGGTGCCTCTATCATCTGGTCTGGTTTAAAGATTCGAACTCAGAAGGTCCTTCTTTTCATTCAATTCCAATGGTAAATGAGTTTCATGAAGTCTTTTTGGATGATCTTCATGGTGTTCCTCCAGATAGGGAGATCAATTTTGGTATCAATTTGCTTTCTGTCGCTTATCCAATATCTATTCCTCCATGTAAAATAGCTCCAGCTGAGTTGAGGGAACTCAAGGAGCAACTTATGTATCTTTTGGATAAGGGCTTCAGCCCTCTTAGTGTGTTCCCGTAGGGTGCACCGGTGTTATTCTTTTGAAAAAAAGGATGGCTCCATTAAGATTTGCATTGACTATTGGCGATTGAATAAGGTAACGGTTAAGAACAAGTATTCTCTCCCAAGGATAAATAACGTATTTGATACGTTGTAAGGTGCCAAATTCTTTCCTAAGATAGATCTTCGATATGGGTATCATCATCTTAAGATTAGGGAGGAGTATATCCCTAACATGGCTTTTCGTACTCTGTATGGGCACTTTGAATTCTTGGTGATGTCATTCGATTTGACTAATTCCCCAATAGTATTTATAGATTTGATGAACAGGATTTTCAGGCAATTTCAAATCTTTTTGTCATTGTGTTCATTGATGACATCTTGGTTTATTCTAAGAGTTAGGTAGATCATGCTAATCACCTTTATGTGGAGTTACAGACCTTGAAAGAGCAGTAGTTTTATGACAAATTCTCCAAGTGTGAGTTTTGGTTGAACTTTGTGACTTTTCTTGGTCATATTATTTCTAGTGAGGCAATCATGATGGATCCGCAAAAGGTATTTGTGGTTAAGAGGTGGCCTATACCCACGACTCCAATCGACATTCGAAGCTTCTTTAGTTTGGCTGGGTATTATAGGCGGTTCGTGAAAGGTTTCTCGATGATAGCTGCCCCATTCACTAAGTTGACTTTGAAGAAGGTAAAATTTTCTTGGTCGGATGCTTGTGAGAGGATTTTTGAGAAGCTGAAGGATAAGCTAACTTCGGCTTCAGTTTTGACATTAATTGAAGGTAATAAATGGTTTGTGGTTTACTGTGATGTATCCCGAGTGGGACTTGGTTTCATTTTGATGCAGGATGAGAAGGTGATTGCCTATGCTTCTAGGTAGTTGAAGGTGCATGAGAGGAATTATCCTACTCATGATTTGGAGCTTTTAGCGATGGTTTTTCCTTTGAAAATTTGGTGGTATTATTTATGTGGAGTGCACATGGACATATTTTCTGATCATAAAAGTCTACAACATGTGTACATTCAGAAGTAGCTAAATCTAAGGCAGGGAAGATGGTTGGATCTTCACAAGCACTATGATATGAGTCTTCACTACCGCCTAGGTAAAGCTAACGTGGTTGTTGATGCTCATAGCAGGTTGTCCATAGGGAGTTTAGCTTATGTAGATAAGGAGAATCGGGAATTGGTGAAGGATATTCACCGCTTATCTAATCTTGGAGTTCATCTCTTGGACTCCAATGATGGGGGTATGATAGTATAGGAAGTGGTCCGGTCGTCTCTTGGTGCAGAATCAAGGAGATGCAAACTCTAGATCCTATCTTGATGAAAATGATGAGTGATGTTGGTGGACAAAGGGTGATGGTGTTTGAGATTAGTGGTGATGGTACCTTAAGGTACCAAAGGCGGTTATGTCTTCCTGACGTTGATGGTTTGAGACAAAGGGTTTTGGCTAAGGCGCATGAATTGCACTATGTTGTTCATCCTGGTTCGACAAAAATGTATCATAATCTCAAGGAGATGTATTGGTGGAATGGCATGAAAAGGGATATGGCTGATTTTGTGGCCAAATGTATTATGTGCCAACAATTCAAAGTTGATCACATGAGGCCTAGTGGTCTGTATTAGGAAATGGAGTTTCTGGAATGGAAATGGGAAGTAATCAATATGGATTTCATTACTGGTCTTCCTAAGTCTCATAATCAATTTGATTTGATTTGGGTTATCATGGATATGATGACAAAGTCCGCTCACTTCTTGCCGGTGCGGACTAACTTTTTGACTGAGTACTATGCGCAGTTGTATCTTTATGAGATTATAAAGTTGCATAGGGTATCTCTCATGAACTTTAAGTTTCCTAGAAGCATAGGCTACAACCTTATCATGCTGCATCAAAACACATCTTATTCCCACACAGGACGCATCACAACACACAACAAACCCATCAGTACCTTCGGGTAGGGTCAAAATTAATGCAGAGTCAACTTATCCTTCAACTTCTCAAAACTACCCTCACAAGCATTAAACCATAAAAACTTAATCTTTTTCTGAGTCAAATTTATCAGCGGAGTATCAATGGATGAAAAACTTTCCACAAACCTCCTATATTAGCCTGCCACCTAAGAAGCTCCTAATGTCAGTTGGAGTCATGGATTTAGGCCACTTCTTAACTATCTCAACTTTCTGTGGATCCACCTTGATCCCCTCAATATAAACAACATGCCCAAGAAAGGTCATAGCACTTAGTAAAAATTTACACAGAAAATTTTGCATACAACTTCTGGTCTTTTAAGAGTCTGCAATACAATTCAGAGGTGATTAGCATATCCGCCTCACTCTTAGAGTACACCAAGATGTTATCAATAAAGATAATAAAAAAAAATAAAAACTGCCTAAAGACCCGATTCATAAGATCCATGAAAGCAGTCAGAGCATTGGTCAACCCAAATGATATAACTAAAAACTCATAGTGGTCGTACCGGGTTTGGAATGAAATCTTGGGTATATCAACCTCCTTAATCTTCAACTTATGATAGCCCAAATAGATATCAATCTTAGAGAAACACCTATCACCGTAAACTTAATCAAAGAGGTCATCAATCCTAGGGAGAGGATATATTTTTCATTATAACCTTATTCAACTGACGATAATCTATACACATCCAAAAAGACCCATCTTTCTTTTGCACGAAAATCATAGGATCACCCCACGGAGAAATACTAGGACGAATGAAACCCTTATCAAGAAGATCCTTCAAATGCTCTTTTAGCTCCTTTAGTTAGGACGGAGTCATCCTATAAGGAGAAATGTAAATGGGATGGGTATTCGGTAAAAGATCAATCCCAAAATCTATTTCCATATCAGGAGGGAATTCTAGGAAGATCATCGAGAAAAACGTTAGGATACTTATTTACCACAGGGACAGATTGTGAAGAATGACATTCAAAATTAGAATCCTTGACCCGAATTAGATGATACTAACACCCTTTGGAAATTAACTTCTAAGCTCTAAGATAAGAAATAAAATTCCCTTTGGGTACTAAGGAACTTCCTTCCCATTCAATCACTGGCTTATTAGGAAAATAGAAACTGACCTTTTGGGTCTTACAATCCAAAAAAGCATAGCATGAATTAAGTTAATTCATCCCCAAGATTATATCAAAATCTACCATATAAAGTTCTATCAAATCTACCAATGTCTTCCTATGAAAGATGGACACTACACAACCCCTATAGATTTTCCTAGCAACTATAGAATCACCCACCAAAGTAGAATAGAAAAAGTGTCAGAATTATTTTCAGAGCCCAAACCAAAGTGTACATCCATATAAGGGGTCACATAAGATAAGGAAGAACCCTGATTAAGCAAACAACAAATGTCACAAGAGAAGAGTTGTAACACACTAGTGACAATATCTGGTGATGCGTTGGATTCTTAATGAGTAGCAAGAGCATAGAGACGACTTTGGACACTGTAGATACCTGAAATGGATCCCTTAGGTGAAAGATCTAAAGAAGTGGTGATTGAAACCTCATTAGTTCCAATGTCAACTTTAGCTATTAGACAATTTTGCTGCAATGACCAGGATAACCTCAATAGTAACACAAATTCCTCCCTTCCTCATAATATCCTTGGTGAAGTTGCCCTTAAAATTAACATGGAGGGTAAGATAGGGTCGACTAAGCTCCACTAACCTAAGACTGGGCACCCTGTTCCTTAAGACAAATACTAGCTTGAAAACAAAAATCATCAGAAGGCTTAGGATAAGGATCACTAGCCGTCGAAGGAATTTCCCCAATTCTTCTTCTTAGTCCAGTGTCTACCATCTCTCTTACTGTTCTGTTAATTTGCACCCTACTCTAAATATCAAAACTTCTTGATCTTTCTCTCTCCCATCTTTACCTACCTTTTTTATCATCCTTTACTAATTGCATACAAACCACTGACTAGAAATGTCCATTTATTATCAATATAGCAGGCTTACATTTTAGCACCAAATCATGGGACAAACTAGAAGAAAACTTCCTCATTTGGGAGCTCATAATAGACACCAACTCCGGATCATAATGGTACAACTTCTGGAATTTCAGGGAATACTCCTTAACACTCATGTTACCCTACTTCAAGTTCACAAACTCATCGGCCTTATCCTTTCTCAAGTCCTGCGAAAAGAATTAATCAAAAAAAGCACCTAAAAATTTATCCCACACCACCGGATCAGCATTATCACCCCTCATCGTTGTTCACTCCTTATACCACTAGCTAACATACCCTTCAAGTGATAAGCAGAAAACTTCATACCCTCTGAAATAGTGGCATGCACCACCCTAAAGATTTTCTCTATCTTATTAATAAACCCTTAAGGATACTTCTTAACCTCAAAACCTGTAAAGGATCAAGGATTCAACATCATAAATTGGCCAACCCGACTGACCTCGGATAAACTAATAGCAGGACCAACATGATCAGGCCGATGAGACTGCGATGCTACCAATTAAGCAAGCATATGAATAGACTGATAGAACTCCACATTATTGATATCTCCTTGGGGCATCTAGGCATGAGTATTACCAGTCTGAGAAGCTCGAGAAGGACTAGTAGGGACTGGTAGAACCCCACGTAGAGTGGTGCAGTCAAGAGTAGGGACCCTAGATTGGTTTTGTACTTTATAAGCATTCTAAGTTCCCTCCATATTCTCCTCAGGTGGGACAGAGGTTTCTGTAAAGTTTCTACGATCGTTAGACCTTTGAGGATGCCTCATTTGAAATACGAGTAAGCTAGGAGTTAGAGAAGTTTCAAGGTAATCTAGACTCTATAGCCCGAAATAGAACACAAGAACGGGAAACATTCCTAAATGTCTTATAGCCATTCCTTTATAATTGTCGTACAATACACACCCATAAAAGAGACTATACTCGACATGGATTTGTGAACACCCAACGACCCTGAACCATGCTATGATACTAAACTTGTCATGACCCAAACTATGGTCTAGTTATGATGGGTATCTCAATCCCACCGTGGGTCAGAGACCACCCTTTTAGCCTAACCTCTAGAGCATTAAAAATAATACAGCGTAATCTAACCAAATAGTAACAAGAAGGATAGATAGTCAAATGTCAATTCTAAGAATCAAAACAAACAAACAACCCAGCACTTAACCACAAAAGCCTCTAAACCAAGAATACCAAACTAAGTTGGGACATGCCCCCGACTATGAAAAAAGAGTCTAAAACACTAAGACAGTAAAGATAATGAAATAACCAAGCCTTCCAAAAATGGAGGTTCCATACTTCACAGATCCACAGACGTACCTCACCACATAACGCTACACAGGGGTAATAGAAAATCCCTCAGACCCTACCTTATAAAATAATATAGCATCCAAGAATGGTCAGTGGGGAAAGCATTGGCATGTAACTCAGGAAAAAAGGATAAAATAATGTCATTGCTAAAAATTAGTCAAAAACCACATGCACAACATTTATATATATACTTATATAGGATGCCAGGATAGGTACAAGGGTCCTGAACATGAGAGTTTAAACCATTAGCCTGAATTTCATAGCTCGCTCTATTCTAAAGGCACCCATGGGCTATATAGGTCTAGCTTTCCCTGATGGAAGAGCCCTAGTATGTGTTTGCTGCATAAACCGAGGAAAGGATAAAGTCACCAAGGCGACAGTCATCAAAAATATAATGTGTGTCCAGACATATGGTCATATAGACCCTCACGTGGCAAATATGGTTTTCGGTGTTGGTCCCCCTGGACTACACCTTCATGGTGAGCGATACAATCCCCTTTAATCCCAAATTAAAATAGTTTGCACATAAACCCAACCATTAATCAAGGAGTCCTTATTAAGTCATTTTTCTACATGGTTTTGTCATACCAATATGCTTGCAAGCTAATTCAATTATGTCAAACCATTCCATGTAACCATTAGACTCCCAAGTTCCATTTACAATCCAAAAGTATGGCCTATAAAGGTATTCCAAACCATTTTTATCCATTTATCTTTCTACGCAATGCAATATTTTCAAAGGACAAGTTAAACTATGTAAATATTCATATTTAAAACCAAGATTGTAAAGTAGGTTAAGGTTAATACCATTATCAAGTCAAATTTCATCAATTTAGGAAAACCCATGTCACCCATTTTAATCGTTATAACAATGCACCAATTCAGTCCCAAAACCCACCAATTAATGTAGGAATAACAAATTTAAAACATGAAAAAAGCAATTCAAGTAATAACAATCAAAAATCCTCAACCCAATTTCAAACTCATCTATTCAAAACACATAAATAATGATTAAATAAATGTCATAATGTAAAATTAAAGTTTAGGAATAAGAAACATGCCTAAAATATAAAAGAAATTGAAGAGAAATCAAAGTTCAGAGATTAAATGGTGAATTTATTATTTCCCTTGAGCCTTCTTGGGTTGGGAGTTAAAGAAGAAAAGTGTAGTGTTTTGATCTTTGAAATTGAAGGAAAGGGGTCATTTAAATGTTATAAAGTCGTTTAAGGAGTAAAAGGACCAAAAGCCCCTCACCCCAAGTGAAAAAATAAAATAAAATTGGATGAAAAATACATAGCGGGATGGCATGCTACTATCACAGAGCTTAATCTCCGTGCCACACCCTTATCGCAGAGGCTAAGTGGTGTGACATGCCATTATCGTGGAGGCTTGACCCCGAACTCCTTCCAAAAATTTTAAAACTTTCCAAAACACCATTTTAACATCCCTTAACATAATTCAAGTTAAAAATTAACATTACGCATCCGGAAGGATCAAAAATAAATTTGTAAAAATTTTGCAGGGTCTTACACATAGCCAACATCTTTAACATCTACTTTTCTCATGAATTCTTCACAAGGAACAAGAAAAATCTATTCAGAAATAAAATACAAGAATGAGTTTCTACTTTAGAAAGAAGAACATCGAAGAAATAATGAGTTTTAGTAAAAACAGATGAGAAAAGAAAGAACTCCAAAATTGAAGAAAACTTTTCTAATGAGAATTATAACGAGGGGAAAAGGAGAAGAGAATGGGAAAAACAAGAATTTCAAATTAGAAAGATGAGATGTGATTTTTATCTTTTGAATTTATCTACAAATAGGTCTCATTTTTTTTAATATATTATTATGGTACAATTCTTTATTAAATTATTCTTTTATTTTATTTTTAAATAATAAAAAAAAAAAGGACCATTTTGCTAATTGAAAACTCAAAGAGGTCTATCAACCAAAAAAATAAAGGCAAGAAAGATAAAACAAAAACTAAAAAAATAAAGGTTAAGAAAATTAAAGACAAAAAGAAAAAAAGAAAAGTCAAAGAAAAATAAAAAGGAGTAAAAAAGAAGTTGAAAGGAGAAAATAAAAAATAAAGGTTGAGAACTTATTTTAAAAGAAAGAAAAGAAAAAATAACAAATTAAAGTAAAATAAAAAGGAGAAAAAAATAGAAGTTGAGAGATAAATGTATATAAAGAGTTGTTTAAAAATGTTAGATGTATAGAGCGACAAATATATATTTGTTCGACGCATAAAATAAAGATAGTTTTGTAGCACTTTTATCATGGGGGACAAAAAAGCAAAGTTATCTTCTACGAGGGTCATTTCTATGGGGAGTTTGGAAGATAATAAAATTATAGTGTTGAGATAATAATTTATGAACTGACTTAGCTTTATATGAAAGGCAGGATTAAAAAAGGGGAATGGACATACATAACATTTTGGATGAAACTATTGACACGAAAATGACCATTGAATTTTAATTTCATTTTCTAGCCATTTACTGGCATCTTTATGTAATATTGATAAAAATTTGATATATTTTATACAACAATGATACAAATTCTATGCACATCATATTAAAAATGCATATTCTACATAATAATGATACAATTTTTATTTATAAATTCGCTGCTCTATTTTTTTTACGAATTATATGAATATGGTATGTAGATTGTATCAATATAATATATGAAATGCATTTGAACTACCTGGATCAAAAGGACCCAAATTATGAAATGACCATGATATGAAATTTGTTTGGGCTGACTGGCCGTGAATGTCCAATGGCTCAAACATGTGTCAATTGTTTTTAAAAGGGCCAACCCATAAGCTTTTCCCATTAAATAATGTATAAATAACATAAATACCAACCCTTTTGGAAGTAATTACACTCTCTTCCACTATTTAAATTACTTTACTCACTCTTCCTATTAATATACATAACATAGTCGACATAAACATAGCATTCTGTGTATATTTTGGGATTTTTGTGATATGTTTAGGGAGTTGGAATTTTTTGTAATATTGAAAAAATAAGTTGTGTATTTGTGTAATTTTTAGTTAAATAATCTCAAGTTGAATAGGCTAAGATGGATTATTTCAGAATTAAATATGGTAAAAATTTTGAAAAATTACTTAAAACTACACTTTAAATCACTAATATTACTAAAAATCCCAAAACTAATTATAAAAATAAAATCACACTTTCTCAATCCAACTATTAGATACATAACCTGCCTCCCTATACTTATCGAGGCCCAACTATATGATCCACTTTCTTAGGTTGGTAGCTAGGATTTTCTATCCATATAATACATTGTTCTTTTACTTCATATGCAATTTTGAGACGGTGAAGAAAAAAATGCATTCCTGAGGATAATTGTATACTTCTACAATTTTCATTATTTTGATGACATCCCTATAACGCCCCAAAATTGAGTTTCCAGACGTCACACGGTGCTTAGGGTCACAAGTGACCCCAAGCTAACCCTTCTACTGGCATAACTCATAAGCAATTGAATCAAAAGTATAAATCTATACAAACTTGTGGAAAAATAACTCTTTTCTGAATCTGATAGATACAAAATTGAATTTTACAATATTACAATTCTGCCTTTACAACCAAAAATGAAACTGAATACATCAACTTCTACTGACTATCTATGAACCCTCTACTAGTACTGACTCAAGGTAGCTGGGTCATGACTCCCGACTACCCCCACTCAATACGACTGAATAAGGAAAATACAACATTATTAATTCTGCACAACTGACTCAAGCCCATGAACCAAAAGGACTCATCACCTGCTGACTGGATGTCGCGAACTGACTGAATCTGAAGGTGCATGTTATACCTTGTAACTACATTTCGAGAAAATGTAACCCACACATGGGTGTGGGGGGGGGTCAGTACCATAGAAGTGTACCGAGCATATGAGGGTGCAATGCATATATATAAAATAATATCTTAATATCATCACAGTTTATAAAATTATGCATACTAATATGAAAGACTCACTTAGCTTGAAATAGATAATCAAAATCATAAGTAAATGATACATGCAAATAAAAAACGTGAGTCATTTCAATAAGTTCTCAATTCACTTCTTCCTTGGTTTCAAACATATAGAGTAATCAAGTTTCAAAACAATTCTCTTTAGAATATGACATCTCAATCTTTCGGAAACAATAACTTTCTCAAAACCAATGCTTCAAAACAATACATCCCTCTTAGATAGAATGGTACACACACACACATTGGGAGTCTCTCATAACCGACATAAACCATGTGAGCTACAGGGAGTACAACGTTCTGCCCACGTTGAGGAGAGTCGCCCTATTCCTTGCCATCAGACTAGGACCGTAAATTATAAATCCAAACACTAGTGATCACTATGAAAATCATCCTCAATTCCGACTCCTACGGAGGCACGTAGTTCTAGGGAAGTACCAAACCTATTATACCTCCTGCTCGCTGCTAAAGACTACTCTCGGTCTTAGCTCAGATCTTTTTAAAAGAAAATCCACCATAAAAAAGTTCAACAATACACAACGGGACTCATCATGCTACCCCTTTCATAATGAATCAATAAAAGTGGATTTCTTTTCTCATCACGGATTAAAAATCAACCCCTTATTACGACCGAAAGTCCAAAGCTTCTTTATCTTTTCAAATCATTCAAATTCAAGGTGTTTATAACACATGTTTTCTCAAAAACAACAATCTCAAATAGAGTTCAAAACCCATGTCTCAATATCACATTAAAACTTATCAAGATTCAAGGTTTACATCATAAACACATATAAATTTCTTCAAAATCTAGAAATTTCAGCTTTAAGCACAAAACATCATTGTTCTCATATAATTCCACTTGTAAAACATCGAAAACATCATAATCTCATGAGAATCAATAAAGGATGTAAATTCATGCTTCAAATTCATAATAAAACATATAAATCCATAACATCGTAAAAGAAAAATATTTTTAGACACAAGAACGAAAGGGTGTCCTTGTTGAAAAACCCCACATACCTTGAAATTGAAGCTTTGAATGAACTCTTAACGTCGGATTGCTATTCTTGAGATTAACAGATGCTTCTTGTAGCCCTCGAAATGGGGAATTCAAATATTAAAGAATTATTGAATAACTACGGTTAAATCTTGAGATATCTTGATCTTTAGGTTTAAACCCTTAAGAGTGTTCTTGAAAAATTTTAAATGAAAGTGAAAGGATTTTGGATAACTGGGGTTAAATCCCGTCTTATAGACATATATAGGGGTGTTTTTGGCACTTGGAAGTGAGGTATGCGGTGCACAACCCATGGTAAACCTTAAGGTGTGCGTCATACACCTTATGGCAGACCTGTAAGTGTGCCTCGCACTCCCAATCGCACACATTTGATTGGGCGGCGCATTGCCCATCGCACACCCTTACTGCCTCTCACGAAAATGGGCATAACTTTTCATTCGGGTATTGGATTAAGCAGAAATTGGTATCAGTGGAAAGCTAATTCAATTATCTATAATTTGATAGGTCTTGTAATAAAAAATTCCATGTATATTAAGATATATACATGTTTGAAGTTGACCCTTGTAGAATCGAATGTCAAACTTTGGACGAATCAATTGATCTTAGATCAACTTTGTTCTAGGTCATTGCTATGAATATTTTTTACCTCTAAACTACTCCATAGACTAGGATAATGATCCGGAAACTTGTATTCACATTAGAATAACTTGGATTATAGATTAGACGCATAGGAATGACAGTTAGAATTCTAGCACGAGAATATGGGGTATTACATTATCTCCCCTTGGGAACATTCGTCCTCGAATGTGGATAATTAACATGAATCACAGAGGAATCTTTGTCTTTAAGATATCATGTGCAACTAATAGAAACGGAATCACTGGATCTCACGAATAATGTGCTACTAAACTGATCTGCAAGTGCATGAATTCACATAAAAATAACTATATAGCTAAGATAGAAACAAGAGTGTCAACTTATGAGTAACCATTGCTTTGCGCTGGACCTGATCTCATGAGAAAAAATATGATTGGTTTATGGCATAAAAATTTAGGGTATTACAACATCCCCCTCTTGGGATCGTTCGTCCCCGAATGATAATAATTTGGTGAAAATACTAGGAAGAGACTGTGATACTACACAGGATACTTACAAACTGAATCATGACTTAATATCTGAAACTGAAACTAATGCATGAGCTGAGCTGAATTTATAATTTACTTGGGCGCAAACACATTACCTCTTGGAATGTACATACATATAAGACTGCGGATATAGTAAGACTAGCTGGAAAATTAAGAATCTATAGGAGCTTATATCGTTGCTTGTTAATTGGAGGGCAGGCTATATAGATCGGATCATACTGACTACCCATATTCAAATGGAATATTTTATCAGAACTTTTCTACGAAATTCTATTAACATTACGGAGCAACAGATTTGGGCTTGATCTGAACAAAACATCTGACAAAGGAATCACAACATTGATATAAATCCATAGCATGGAATAAAAATATATAACTCATAAACTAGGATAGGATTGCTAGGCCACAGGCAACGCAACTTTTTACTTTCAAGCTTAGCATTACTTCTCAAATGCTCTCTCAACTATACTATTCCCCTTCAATACCATACTCATTTGATTCAACTTATAATTCTCACATGGGCACTGATAAATCTTTCTGCAAGGTCTAAAGTAAACTAAGTCCTCTCGCCAAGGTCAAGACTAACTCAAAAATCATAAGATACAATATGTCACTCCACAATACTAGTCTAAACCACACGATTCAATATTCTATATCTTCTTAGAGCTCACACCCTAAGTATAACATGCCTTACCACTTCAATGACTAATTCAAAACTCTTGATATAGATTCACTAGCGCATATTGCATTCATCCTCTTACACTAAACATGACATTCAAGCCTATCATTAAAATCACATATAACTTTAAGGCAAATGCCCCTAAAGGCATACTCCGCATATCTCTAAACCTTTAACAATAATAATTTTCTTGCACTATTCTTAGAAACATACACACGATTTCTAACTAACCTTAACATGTATCAAAGACTTGGCCTCAATCTTACTTCACACTTTAGCCTTAGATAGAAAGAAAAGCATAAATAATCTTTCTTAATGAGGGTCATCAAATCTCTCACATCTAAACTATTGCTTATCCACAATCATCGCCACTATCTTAACATAGGAAGAGGTCACCAAAGGGCTAACACATAAGAACCTAAAGCATGGAAACTACAATACATAACATTAACACTTATCTTAGGCCTGAGGAATAAAATTTCAAAGGTATGGATTCACTAAAGAAATCTAAGTTGAGGACATGTGTGATATAATGCGAACTTCACTAGTATCAAGTTTAAAAAAAACTGGTCATACTTTGAAACATGAGTTCATACTTATCATGAGATATTCAACATAAGACTAGAGTTCATAGATTTATGAGAGATAACTCAAACCACAGAGTGAAGCTGCTACATGCTTGCTAGAAGCTGAGAATGGGCTTGAGCATGCATAATAGGTATAAGCATAGGCATGTGGCATGGATTTATTACGCAAGTGATTGATTTGGTGTTGTAATGACTGAAATTCAAGGAACACTATAGAGTAAGAAGGGATCACTATTTCATTATAACTCATTATTGACATGTACTACAATCTAATTCTCAAAACTTGGTTTGGTTCTTCACTAACCATCTCCCCCTTAGGTCAAAGATAGTATTCTAAGCATGTTGGTCTACTCTATATCCTCGAGATTAAGCCATAATTTCATCATTCTAATATCTATACATAAATGCTAAACTCACAAGAGTAAACTAATTTCAAACTTACCGACTTCATTCTTGAACAACCCATCCATATTCCATCCTTAACTTTCTAGCTTCAATAATCATCATCAAAGACTTACACTCTTATTTGCAACCATACCTACATCTCTAATCACATAATCATAGCCTACAAAAATCACACTTCTATTTCCCAAACCATGAGAATAATAATCATACTTAAAAGGCTCAACATCTTCAATCATAACTCCTTAAATTAGCTTTCAAGAACATCATAAATTATCTAAATAGCCTTTCTCCACCTAGCAACTCAACATTACTACTAACCACACAATATGAAATAATCCTCAAAAAATAATGTAGCCCCATAGCACCTTGGGCATACCTCTACATCATACTTAATTATGAACACATGATCTTACACTCTTGCATACACTATTTAGGCCTACTAGATCATTTCCATATCACTAGCATCAACAGCCGAACCATCAACTGTTCAAACTTAATGTCTAGAGCTAATCATGATTTACAACTCAATCTCACACACAATTCTCCCTTCAAAACTATATACCACAATATTAAGAAAGACTAGTACACAATGACAATCGATCATAATCATATGGCCTATCTTATTCATAATCCGTTAACGCACCCTCCTTCTTCCCATCATTACTATTTACCCATCTTCACACCTAAATTACTTCCATAGCTCTATAAATTTCAACTAAACTTCCTCTTGCAATTTCAGGAAAGCCTAAATTAACAATACTCAACCACTAAGTACTTTTATCAAAACCTATACTTTCCTAGCACAAAAAATTCCATCAATAACTCTTTTCTTACCTCAAGCAAACAACAATCCACCTTAACTAAAATCTCCTTATCTAACTTCACTAAACTAGCAAACAAAGGTATATCACTTCATTAATAATTCAAGCATAAGCAACAAAATTCAGCTATACAAGTTCAATAAATTGCCCTTATCACCTTTCTTGTCACTACACTTCTAAACCCAAACTTCCAACTAACACAAGAATAACAAGATAAATAACAAGTTGCTAGTGAATCGAAATAGGCCTCACACGGCTTCACTAGACTTTGGTTTTGTGTTTTGAACAAGAAAATTAGAAGAATAACAGAGCAACTATGCTAGTAAATCAAAATAGGCCCCACACAGCTTCACTACACTTTGATTTTTCACAAACATAATGATAACAAAATTATGTAATACTAGAGATAGAAACTTGATACACAATATTCAATGATCTAAGAATACACCTTACTCTGTCTTAATTGAATAACTCGTAAGAACGAGGGCATAAATTTAAATTTGAGGGACTTATAACACACTAGAAGGCTCCTCTCAAGCCGTTTTGTAACTTCTGAAACTTTTGCTAGCAAATATAAAAGCATTATCTGGAGAAGAACTGGAACTTGTTGACCCTGCTATCTCAAGAATAATACATAGATAAGGAAGTATAGATTTACATAATGGTTTCTGAGGAGTAATCTGAAAGAACATCTGACTTGGTCTTAGTGCACGACTTTTATGAACATAAATAAAGCACTTCAATCTTTGAAACTCAAAAGCACTGATGGGATATTTTTCTAGCTCGCTTACAAGAACATAACTATCTGTAAAGATTTAAGCTTCACAGATTCTGATACCTTAAAAATAAGGCAAAGATGTATTGAATAAAGTGACATGAGAATCTATTTAAATTTTCTTAGAGAACCTTTCTATAGCACGATCTAAGACTTGAAAGAATGGAAACATTTCCTAAATGCCCTGTAGCCTCTCGAAGAAAAGTACAGACGTCTCTGTACCATTCCGTAAAACTCTACTAGACATGGCTTCATAGACACCCTAGAACACTTGAACTCTTTGCTCTAACACCAAGTTTGTAACGCTCCGAAATTGGGTCCCGAGACATCACACGGTACGTAGGGTCATAAGTGACCCCAAGCTAACCCTTTTACTGGCATAACTTATAATTAATTGAATAAAAAGTATAAATCTATACAAATTTGCGGAAAAATAACTCTTTTCTGAATCTGATCTACACAAAACTGAATTTTACAAGATTACAATTCTACCTATACAACCAAAACTGAAACTGAATACATCAACTTCTACTGTCTATGAAGCCTCTACTAGTACTGACTCAAGGTAACCGGGTCATGACTTCTGACTACCCCCACTCAATACGACTGAATAAGGAAAATACAACATTATTAATTCTGCATAACTAACTTGAGCCATGAATCAAAAGGACTCATCACCTACTGACTGGATGTCGCGAACTAACTGGATTTGAAGGTGCATGCTATACCTTGTACCTACATTTTAAGAAAATGTATCCCACACACGAGTGGGGGAGGGGGGGTCAGTACCATGGAAATTTACCGAGCATATAAGGGTGCAATGCATATATATAAAATAATATCTTAATATCATCACAGTTTATAAAATTATGCATGCTGATATGAAAGACTCACTTAGTTTGAAATAGATAATCAAAATCATAAGTAAATGATACATGTAAATAAAACACGTGAGTCATTTAAATAAGTTCTCAATTCACTTCTTCCTTGGTTTCAAACATATAGAGTAATCAAGTTTCAAAACAATTCTCTTTAGAACATAATATCTCAATCTTTCGGAAATAATAACTTTCTCAAAACCAATTCGTCAAAATAATATATTCCTCTTAGATAGAATGGTACACACACACACATTGGGAGTCTCTCATAACCGACATAAACCATGTGAGTTGCATAGAGTCCAACGTTCTACCCACGTTGAGGAGAGTCTCCCTATTCCTTGCCATCGGAGTAGGACCTTCAATTATCAATCCAAACACTAGTGATCACT
The DNA here is from genome assembly GCA_030864225.1 of Capsicum baccatum var. pendulum. Lineage (NCBI taxonomy): Eukaryota > Viridiplantae > Streptophyta > Magnoliopsida > Solanales > Solanaceae > Capsicum > Capsicum baccatum. The sequence continues at coordinate 27,245,556 of CM061558.1, read as the reverse complement.
ATGAAAATTAGCCTCAATTCTGGCTCCTACAGGGGCACGTAGATCTAGGAAAGTATCAAACCCGCTATACCTCCCGCTCGGTGCTAAAGACTACTTTTGGACTTAGCTCAGATTTCAAAAGAAAATCCACCATAAAAATTTTTAACAATTCACAACGGGAGCCATCATGCAACCCCTTTCATAATGAATCAATAAAAGTGGATTTCTTTTCTCATCTCGGGTTCAAAATCAACCCCTTTTTATGACCGAAAGGTCAAAGCTTCTTTATCTTTTCAAATTATTCAAATTCAAGGTGTTTATAACACATGTTTTCTCAAAAAGAACAATCTCAAATAGAGTTCCAAACCCATGTCTCAATATCACATTAAAACTTATCAAGATTCAAGCTTTACATCACAAACACATATAAATTTCTACAAAATCTGAAAATTTCAGCTTTAAGCACAAACATCATTGTTCTCATATAATTCCACTTCTAAAATATCAAAAAACATCATAATCTCATAAGAATCAATATAGGATGTAAATTCATGCTTCAAATTCATAATAAAACATATAAAATCCATAACTTCGTAAAATAAAAATATTTTTGGGCACAAGAACGAAAGGGTGTCCTTGTTGAAAAACCTCACATACCTTGAAATTGAAGCTTTGAATGAACTCTTAACTTCGGATTGCTATTCTTGAGATTAATAGATGCTTCTTGTAGCCCTCGAAATGGAGAATTCAAATATTAAAGAATTATTGAACAACTACGGTTAAATCTTGAGATATCTTGATCTTTAGGTTGAAACCTTTAAGAGTGTTCTTGACCAATTTATGATGAAAGTGAAAGGATTTTGGATAATTGGGGTTAAATCCCGTGTTATAGACATATATAGGGATATTTTTGGCACTTGGAAGTGAGGTATGCGGCGCACAACCCATGGCAGACCTTAAGGTGTGCGTCGCATACCTTATGGCAGACATGTAAGTGTGCCTCACACTCCCAATCGCACACATTTGATTGGGCGGTGCATTGCCCATCGCACACCCTTACTGCCTCTCACAAAAATGGGCATAACTTTCTGCTCGGGTATTGGATTAAGGAGAAATTGGTATCATTGGAAAGCTAATTCAATTATCTACAATTTGATAGGTCTTAGGATAAAAAAAATTCATGTATATTTAGAGATATACACATTTGAAATTGACCCTTGTAGAATCGAATGTCAAACTTTGGATGAATCGATTGATTTTATCTCAACTTTGTTCTAGTTCATTGGTATGAACATTTTCGCCTCTAAACTATTCCATAGACTAGGATAATGATCATAAAACTTGTATTCACATTAGAATAACTTGGATTAGAGCTTAGACATGTAGCAATGACGGTTAGAATTCTAGCACGAGAATATGGGGTATTACAATCCCTCAACCTCACCAATGACGGACGCCATCAATTCACCTCATCCGGCGAACATAAACCCATAAAATTAAGATTTCAAATCTTCAAGATTCGGAGTGGGGTTTGCAATTCAGATTGAGTTGGGAAGAATCAGAAAGTTGGAAATGCTTATATTTTTTTCTTCTTTTTCTTTTTATTCTCGACGAAACAAGCTCCAAATTTGACCGTAGAGAGATCAACTGTGGTATCCTCCACTATTAGATCTTGAATGTATATATATATCTAGAATGATTCGTACATAATTCATATATAGATCTCTAGTCATATCTCAAATTTCTCTCGGATCCACGATATCCTCCGCCATCATATCTCGAATCCACGATGGTGTACAAGGCCATCCAAGACATGAGAAATTATGGAGTTCAGAGATTCGTAACTGGAGGTTGAAGATGATGATGTTAATGAAGATACATAAGAATGATGTATCTGTTAAGAGAGTTCGGAGAAATATAAGAACGATGTATTTGGTAGAAAAGGAGATCCTCCACCAAATGTACATAAGTAATGTACCTTGCTGAATATTAGGTTATAGATACATAAGTGTTTGGTTGAAAATCTACAAAAATCATGTATCAAAATGTTTATTTTTTGCTACTGATACATAAGACTTATGGATCTTAAAGTATCTCTGTGATATTAATATTTAAAAGTTATGTATCGATACATACTTATCGGATGGTGATGTATCGAGAGTTTTAGCTATGTATCGCAATAATGAATGAAAAATCAAAATTTTACGTAAATATGAAAAAAGTCAAAATTTTATGTAATTACATACTAAACTATTGAGATTTATGAAAATTGCCCATAAATGTTTATCATGTTTGTTGATGATACAAATTTAATCTAAGATAAATTTATACCATCAATCAAATATGATATAAATTTTATGTAAAATTATACACCACCTTATTGTGCATGGACCCTCGTGATGATCATAGAAGAAGAAGAATTGAAGAGCGGTAGGGACAAAGGCGGGTTAGACGTCCAAACGATAAGCCGACAAAGGTGTGGGCACCTTAATAACATAGGCCAGTCCCCAAACTCAAATAAGTACTAATAGGCCTGCATGGAACGCCAATAAGCTAAGCAACAAAAGCAAAAAAGGAAAAAAAAAGAGTTTGTACCCATTCATGAAAAAGTATGACTAAAGGTACCAAATCTGTGGGTCGTCTCCCATGTACTCATGGAGTTTCTTAGCACCCTGAACTTGGACGGCTCATATTAAGAAATTGTTAGAAAAAAAAAATAGTTCAATGTTTCTTATTTTCGAAAAGATTAGTAGGTGTTTGGCCAAGAAAATAAAAAAAAACTTGAAGTTGGAGTTGAAGTTAGGGTTTGGAGTTTGAAATTGTGTTTTATCATGAATATAAATTGAAACTGTTTTTGACATTTTACAAGAGAAGTAAAAGTGAAAATAAAGTTTAACTTGTTTTCACTTATCCAAATACAATTTCAAATTATATTTAAAATTTTTTTATTTTTACTAAAGTGAAATAATTTTTCAGTAAAAAATTAAAAATTCTCATGGCCAAAATATAATATTATAGTACTAGTTTTTATATTTAGACTGAGATGAGATTTAATAAAGCGACATGAATCGCTTGAATTTGTATAATGGTTCAAACTTAGTGAGAATTAATGGGTAATTGTTCTTCTTGTTGCGAAATTATTGACAACTACGTGCGATGTGCGGAATATTTTTTAAAAAATATTCATTAAAAAATTGTTTATTCACATTGAAATCATATATAATTCAATTTTTAACATACTTTAAATTAATTGTGAAATATTAAAATAAAAATAATTACTAATAGTGAAATTACAATTAATACTTAACAACGAATCACATTTGCATTTATTTTAAATATTTTGATATGAAAAGAAATAATATTAGTGTTTTATTTAATCATATTTCATTAATTAATTTTTAAAAATAATAAAATATGAAATGTTAAATACTTGTTAATTTTGTTCTCGACTATTATCTCTATATTTTTTATCAATTAAGGAATATAATTACAGTACTTTTCATTTCACATTTCAATTTTTTGTCTATCAATCTAACTTCAACAAAATTCGCTCATTTTAAAAAAAATTATCTTTCATTCTATTTTAAACACCAAAAGAATTTAACTATGCAAATTATAAAACTTTCAAAATTTAAATTTCATCACAATCGATTCACAATCTAAGAACCTATAATTTTATTATTTTATTTTAAATTTTTTAATTATTCTATTTTTTATAATTTTTTTCGCGTTCGATTTTATTATTAATATCTTTAACTATTTATTTATTAAGTTCTCTCAAACCACTTTCAAAATTACCTACTCCACCAAATTCCACGCCCATTCCCCTACCGCCTCCCCCCGCCCCACTCCCCAAACCCCCTCCCCGCATATTTTTATTTTTAATTTTTTAATATTTTTTATGAAAAATCTTTCCAGCCTCACTCTTATCCTTAGTCAGCCCTCCCAAACAACCAAATAAAAAATTATTATATTTTTCAAATAAATTCTTTTTCTTTACCCCAGCCCCCTCCCACCTTATATGCCACCACCCACCCCGATCCTTTACATAACCAAAAAGTATTTTTTTATAAACTATTTTTATAAATTTTTTTCTTACTATCCCCCTACCTTGATTCTTGATTTTTTTAACTTAAAAAAATTGAAATTTTTTTCTACCCTTAATCCCAATCCACCTACATCCACCACTCTGCCACCTTACTGATGTCGCCCAACACTACACTTCAATTAAAAGTATAAAGCGATCGATTACAAATATAATAACCTAACTAGGTTAGGGTCGATCCCACAAGAAAAACGTGGATAATTGCTTGACTTGATGTAATTCACGATTATTATAGGAAAGTAAATGGGGGGATTTGTAGTATCAATTGCAGGTAGTAACCAAATCTTGAGTGCTTTTGAGTTGTACTCAATAAGAGACAAACACTAGGTTTGTGTTCCCCTAGCCTCTCAACTTCGTAAATTTTGCGTGGTCAACCCAATTGTTCTATTATTCTGCATGAAAAGTCTACAAGATAGGTATTATCAACTGCTGGATAAGCTCGAACATAAATTTTACCGTTTACTAGGTAAGTCTCGGAGTGTTGCCTTGTTTTCCCTTGTTACGACCTCAGTTCACTATCATTGGGTAGGATCAAGTGATTAGATGAGATGGCAGAAACTAAAAGGTAGAGGTGAATCCCAAATCACTATCCTAATATTCTTTTCCCAATCACAAGCTCCCTTGTGAGGATGAATGCAAATACAGGCTATCTCAAGTTACAATAGATACTTGAGATTAATTATCATGAAAAAGATTAAGATACATGCAGAAACCCTAGAATAGTTGAATCTCACACTTCCTCTAGATAGTTAATCTGTCAGGGTTCCCACAACCCTAGTAGAGGAGATTAGCCGCTCATGTTTGTGTAAGAAACCATGATTATCAATGAAGAACACATAAAATTAATTGGATAAGAATAAGATGATTAAACTCCAAGTTTTTAATTGAATAAACCCTAAAATCTCAAGAACAATTGTGAAAGTATTGTAATAATATGTAAAAGAATGTAAAAGAACGTAACCTAATAAAAGATAAACCCTAGGATATGTAGAGTATCCCAAAATAACCTTAAAATCCTAATAAAAATAGGAAAGGTAAAGTTAAGTCGGCAGTTGGCAGTCAGTACGACTCGGTCTTCACTCGTATCAACATCATATGAGTCGTACCATGCCTCATCATATTCGTTTCAGTGTTGGATCTTCCCACGGCTTCAACTTTCTGTTCAGCATATGACTTCTTCTTATGAGTCATACCTGAGTGTCTAAATCATATCCTCCATCTGTATCCACCTGGGACTTTTGTCCTTCCAAGTCTTAAACACTGGTTTATATACGACATCTCTATATGAGTCGTACTTAAACTTTCGACTCATATACTTCTAACACATCAATCTTTGAACAGTAGCTTAGGTTCTGTTATGCTTACGACTTCTCTATACGTATAGTATCCTCAATGTACGGCTCGTATGGACAATTTGTATCTTTTTTCACTTGGTATTTTGTTTGGGTCCTTGATTCTAGAATGATTACGATTTTTTTGACACAACTCGTATACTAATATTATGACTCGTATACATGAGTCGTATCTTATCCTCACTTTATAATTAGTCCTGGTGTTTGCTTCTATTATGGGTACGATTTTTCCTATGAGTCGTACGTTGAGTATACGACTCGTGAACTTATTCATATCTTGATCAATTTTGCTTTTTAGATCTTGTCCTTCCTTTTTCATTAAAACACTATTGTAGACCTCTTTTCCTATAACATACACCAAAGTGCATCATATCTAACAAAACACCCTAAGTTCACGCAGAAATTCACAGTTTTAAGTATCAAAATTATCGTATTTTCACACCACATCAGCACCCTCAACTTAAACTTTTGTCTGTCCTTAGGCAAACAAAACCAAATAAATACTTTTAGCACTAAGACGATGCTTAAACAGGAAGTTCTCAAGCAACCCATGGTCGTGAACTTAATTCCAATCTTGTTGTTTTCTCTTTTAATTCTAATTTTCAAAACTTAGTTGCGTATAATATTTTAGCACACATAGAAACATGAGGGAATCCAATGATGAAATTACATTAGCAGTAGACACTTGGGCATAGACACATATTATATTTATCAAACATTTTAGCAACCAAGTAGTATAACCCATGTGCTCTCACAATCAAAGAAATCCCATTCACTCTCCTTTTGGATAAATCAATCTATTCAGGGATATAACAAACAACTCTCTCACTCATATAGAAGTATCACCGGTGTATACAAAATACCATAGGTTTTCCCTTATGCTCTTTTTCTATGCTTTCAGACAGTTATGGTAAGATCACTATAGAGCTTTATTTAGATTGTAACGTAGGTTGTAGGCTGGTATGATATCTTTTGGGAATCATTTAGTGACTACGCCTCCTGGACACTATACCTTAATCGGGGTCCACTCATTTTTCACTTCTTTTATTTTTACCCTTATGTCTCTCTTTTTATCTTAAGCGCATTCTACCTGGGTCAGGTGTGGTTTTCTAGCCCTTATTTATCTTATTCTTTTTCTTTTGATTTTCATTGCAAGTTTTTATTTTTTTCTTTTCATCACACTTGCTCAGGTTTCAACTATTTTCCTTCTATCCATTTTCTTTATACTCGTTTTCTCTTATGCACCCTTACAATATCCACCCTTAACTTAAGCTATTTTCCTGAGTTGAGGTGCACAGTGTCCACAGGAGAACCAGGGTCAAAACAAGTTCATTATAAGGTAAACGGGAAGGTGACAGGAGAAACAAAAAAAATTTCTATGAAAGCTCAACTATTTGGATCAAAGGGGATTCATTCGTTCGGTTATGGCATATTAGGTTCCACTTGAGTAGGGCCTGTGATTATCTCCTACATAACTATCCTAGGCCTAGGTAAAAGCAACCTAGTAAGTTATAGATTTCAACATATCGATAACTCAGTATATCTCACATACACTCGTACAAGGCTATATTACTAAGTACTAGTTATCCAGCTATGCAACTGTTTTATCCCTAAATGTCCTATACCTAATCCTAATACCATTTTCAGATTCACAACAGTCTTACACACGTATACTGATCGCACAATTATTTAAACAAAAATTTTTAAAGGGGGCTCAAACACAACTTTCCACAATAACATTTTAAATCAGCAGTGTTTCAACAATCACAGATTAAAAATTAAAACAAAATCTTTCAATAAAACTAAAATTTTTCAAAATCATAATAAAAAATAGTCTGCTGCCATTGGCACGCTGATCTACTCCCTCTCTCAGTTTCCAGTATCAAACTTGTAAGTCATAACAAACTTTCAATTTTTAGCTATATTTTTCTTTTCAGCTACTCCCAAATTTTTTTGAATAACCCCCATCCCCAACTAAAAATTATTACACTATCCTTAGTGCTACAAAAATAAAAATAAATTAAGGATAAGGGTCATACCTAGGAGCTCAAGGATTTGGGTCATTGACATCTGCATCTGGGCCTTTAGATCGGGGCCCACTCTTATCAGCTACCGTCCTATCAATCGTGGCTGAATTTACAGTAGATGGGGGCATAACATTAACCCTTTCAGTATCAATAACTAAGGCTCTTGATCCATCAGCTCCCATGGATATCTCGTGGACCCTTGTCTTATGATCTCGCTCATCCTGAATACTCTCAGCACAGGCCTTCTTCTCAACTACTTGATCTTCTTTCTTCTTTCTCTTTCTCTTTCTTCTATCTTACTTGGTCTCCTCAATTCTAGACTCAAGGTTGGCCTAAATATTTGTACATGAATAGTGGTTATCACTATCTCAACCATCAATTTTGGAATCACCAGTCTATTGTATAGCTCATGCATTATCTTCTTAATCTCTTACATCTCTTTCTTCAACTCCATAATATTAGGCATCTATCTATTTCTTAACTGTCGATTCATCCTCAACTCAAAAGCATCTAATCTGGTCTGGACTTACCTATCGTACTTCTCAAGCTAAGAGTTAATCCATAGTCATACACCACCCTTCATGTGACCCACTCTAGCCTTTAATATGGCTATCCTCGTCATAACATCCATCCAGAGGGCCTGTGAAATAAGCATAATACTGGGTGGCATACCTCGAGGTCTTGGCAGTACGGACTAGACTGGTGGTGGGGCACTAGAAGTGCCCGCTGCATCTTTAGGTGTGCCCTTTATTTGTGACTCTGCCTTAGTGGTCGTAGCTATAGCAGGGATATCAGTCTGACCATCTTGAGGGAACAATCCCACCATAATATCTGCAGCCTATCACATTAGTCGGGCTAGAGGGTTAGACTCATCCCTAATCAGGCTAATGTAAAATGTCTTTTGGGTCTCAATCATCTTATCAATCCCAGGGACTTCTAGCACTCCCGCAGCATGATAAATCTGTGTAATTATGCAGAGGTAGGCCAGCAATGCCTTTTGACCCCTGACCTCCCTATCCCTCAACTTTTGAGATATAAACTTACCAAGATCAAACTTGTAACCGATTATGAAGCCGATTATCATAGCAGCTCAAGCTGTGCTCAGAACATCATCTCCTATAGTAGGACACAGCCAGTGTTGGGATAGTGTCCACCAAGCCTTACCCTCAAAGCTGAGGGTACTTTTCTTTATTTGTTTTAAGACTACCCTGAGGCCTCCTACAACCCAAACTACATTCGCTCCATTCAAAGCAATATGCCCTGCAATCCATCAAAAAATGACCATTTTGTCCTCAGAACCTAATGCAATCTTGGTATTCTTCCACATTTTTTCTATCCTAAATTTCATCTCTACTGTGTTGGTTGGGGCCTGATATTTTGGCCCATATAAGAATCTCCCAATGGTTCAAGAAGAAATATTCACCCGAACTCCGTGAATCATAAGGGAGGTAATAGGATCGTCTTCCTTCCTCAACTGGCCCTATGGATATTGCCTCTGCAGTTCACCCTTGTATATTGCATAAAACTCATGAACTAGGACCTTACTATATTTTTGAGCGCTCTCATCATCTATTCAAACCTGTACTATCGATAGCGCTCTTCAAACTCTGGTTACTCTGATATCCCTGTAGTAGTCATTCTTTTCTCCATACGTAGTACTTTCTTTATCTTTCCATCTAAAAGCTTGAAAATCCTACTATTGAATGTATCCTATATTTTGAGATACCTTCATCGTTCAACGATGGGCACCGGGGCAGTGGTGAGTGCTACTGGTGTGTCCTATTGGTCTATTTGTGGTACTTTGTTTACATCCTTTGCATCTTTAGTATTCTCAAAATTTACCTCTTCCAAACTGGATTCGGCCTCATAATCATTATCATCATCATCGTCAGCATTATCATCATCAAAAGGTAGCTGAGGTATATGGGAAAGAGATGTAGTAGGATTCTTCATCCATGGTCCCTTTGGGGGTAATTCTGAGTCTTGGGGAACTACTTCTTTCCTTTAGCCTTTGCAGTTGCCCTCCTCTTTTATGCAGTTTTCTTTTTAGAGGTTCTTTCATAACCAGTCATACCGACAGGGTATGACTTGTTACCAACAGTCGTAAGCTGATCAGAAACATTTATTTTAAATTTAATCATCCCAGGTTGGTACGACTAATAGAATATGAGTTGTATATATGGTCTGGGTATGACTCGTATAGTCTAGTCGTATCCCTTCTAGAAGCTTAAATGTGTTAGACTTCTATGTTGTCAATGGGTACGAGTCTCATTACGACTCCCATACCAGTGGGTACGAGTCGTAAGTAGTCTCGTATCCACTGCAACATAGAAGTAAAACTTTAAAGTTTGAATCCTTAGCAATTTCCCAAAATACTCACTATAATTCTCAGTTATATCCATCATTTTAACCTACACAAACATATCAAAATCCTTTCCCAACCCTAGTTCTACCCCAATTTCCAATTTTCAACAAACTCACCTAACTTAGGTTACCTAAAAAAGCAATATTTGTATAATTTTGACTCAAACCAAGTTCATAGTAACAAACACCATGTATTTCAACTTGAGAAGTAAATAAAATGCATTAAAAAACTTGATTCTTGAAAAATCTCAAATCTTGATTTCACTTTTATTCCTTCCCAAATTCGATTTTAAATCACAAAGAATGAAGGAATTGATGTTGTTGGTATTTTAATCTAGTTGAATGCAATTTTATTTTATGGATTGTTTCTTGAAATTAGGTTCAAAATATTGTGGGTACAAGTGATTTTATCTGGTGCCCTATGGGATGCCCCTTTTCTCTTTTAATTAAAGATCTGGTCTGGGTGTCAACCCACAATTTGATCATGGAAGCCTGGGTACAAGATGTATATATGACTCGTATCCAATCTTACGGGTCATTATTTTGACTCGTACAGACCTGGTACTTACCTAGGTTTCTGGAGTGGGTGTGCCTCAAGGAAACAAATTGTGCCTTGAGGGTATGACTCATTCTAAGAATCGTATCCATTCCAGAAACTTTTACCTGAATTTGATTTTCCTCTTAGGTCTATATAACTCCTACTTATGAGTCGTACCCTATAGATATGACTCGTAAAGAGTCTGTATGACCAAAACTTCTTCAACTTTTCTTGATATTTGTTGCAATTGCTAACCCTGCACACTGAACAAACATATTACCCTATAAAATAAATACCAAAAATATGGGTTGCCTTCTATACAGCGCTTGATTTAACATTGCGGCACGACGTGGCTAAGTTAGGTACTCAGATTTCTCCAACTAGCTCGTGGGTTACCTCCCACACAGCTCTTGATTTAATGTCGCGGCACGACGTAATTGCCTTGGTTACTAAAACTTAATCAAGGTCAATTGCAGTCACCTCATTTCTTTCTTCAGAATTTCCCATATAGTGTTTCACTCTTTGTCTGTTTACCTAGAATTATCGATCACCATCCCTCTTTAGTTCTAAAGCAATATAGGGATAAACTCTTAAAATTGTGAATGAACCATGCCATCTCGACCTTAGGTTACCTGAAAACAAATGAAGCTTGGAATTATATAATAGCACCAGGTCACCGTTTTCAAATACCCTCTTCTCAATTTTGTAGTCATGGTGAAACTTCATTTTTTCTTTGTAAAGTGCTAAACTTTTATATGCCCGGAGATAGAATTCATCCAACTCATTGATGCTATTCAGTCTTGACTTTGTTGTATCCTTCAACTCTAGATTCATCTCTTTAATGCCAATAGTTCTTTATGTTCAAGCTCAATTAGTAAATGGCAAGCTTTGCCATACACAAGTTGATAACGTGAAGCACCTATGGGGGTTTTGTAAGTTGTACGGTAAGCCCACAATGCATCATCTAACTTTCTTGCCCAATCAGTCCTATTGGCATTCACAATCTTCGCCAAGATGGACTTGATTTCTTTATTAGATACTTCAACCTATCCATTAGTCTATGGATGATAGGGTGTTTCCACCCTATGGTTCACTCCATATTTTTCAAGCAGACTTTTGAATTGGTAGTTGCAGAAATGTGACCCACTACATACCAAATTAAGAAAAGATATTCTTTCTTAAAATTACAGTAATACTACGAGCTTCATTTTTAGGAACAGCAATTGCTTTCACCCATTTTGACACCTAGTCTACAGCCACAAGTATGTATTTCATGCCACACAAACTCGCGAAAGGTCCCATGAAATCTATGCCCCATAAATCAAATACTTCCAATTCTAAAATAAGAGTCATAGGTAGTTCATGTATTATAGAAATAGTACCTTATCTCTAACATTAATCACAAGAAAACATAAAATCATGAGCATTTTTGTATATGGTTGGCCAATAGTAGTCGCATTGTCGGATTTTGTGAGTTGTACAAGCCCCTCCATGATGACCCCCAATTGGCGATGACTGACATTCTTCAAGTATGCTCATCATATCCACCTCAGGTATGCATCTATGAATAATTTCATCTGCATAAAGTTTAAATAAGTAAGATTCATCCCAGAAAAATTTTCTTACCTCATGCATGAACTTCTTTCTTTGTTGATATGAAACATCTTCTGGGACTAGATCACTGGCTAAGTAGTTTGCATAGTATGCAAACCATGGAATTAGATCTTGGGAAGATGCTAATATCTACTCATCTGGAAAACTATCATCAATCTCCTACCTCGTAACAACCTTTTGCATAGCTTCCTCCTTTAGTCTAGACAAGTGATTCGCAACTTGATTTTCCGTGCCTTTTTATGTCCTTTGCCTCAAAGTCAAATTCTTACAACAACAACACCCACCGAATAAGCCTAGGCTTTGAATATTTTTTATCCATTAGGTACCGCAATGCTACATGATCAGTGTGCACAATCATCTTTGTCCTAATCAAGTAAGATCTAAACTTTTTAAAGGCGAAAATCACTGCCAGTAACTCTTACTCCGTTATGGTATAGTTTTTTTGAGTAGGATTTAGTGCCTTCCTAGAATAGTAGATGGGATGAAGGATCTTTTCTTTTCAATGGACTAGTACAACCTCTAAGTACAGTCCAATAGCGTCACGCATAATCTCAAAAGGTGAGGACCAATTAGGATACACAATGATTGGAGCAGTTACTAATTTCTCTTTTAGGCATTCAAAAGCCTTCTTAAATGCATCATCAAAATCAAATTTTACCTCCTTACATGTATTATCAAAATCAAATTTTACCTTCTTCTCAAGAAGCTTGCATAGAGGATTAGCAATCTTTGAGAAGTCCTTGATAAATCGCCTATAAAAACCTACATGCCCTAAAAAACTCTAAATTACTTTCAAAGAAATTGTGTAAGGTAATTTTTCAATCGCCTCAATCTTCGCTCGGTCAACCTCTATTCCTCTCTTTGAAATCTTGGGCCCAAGAATAGTTTCTTATTTGACCATAAAATGGCATTTTTCCTTATTATATACCAAGTTGCATTCTTCGTACCTTTGTAGAGCATTTGCCAAATGCTTTAGGCAATCTTAAAAAAAATCACCAATAACTAAAAAGTCATTCATAAAAACATCAATGGTGTCTTCGACCATATAAGAGAAAGTAAACATCATACATCTCTGAAATATGGCTAGGGATTTGCGTATCCTGAATGACATTCGCTTGAATGCAAAGGTACCATAAGGACATGTTACTTTTGTCTTGGTCCTCAGGTACAATAGTGATCTAATTGTAGCCTGAGTACCCATCAAGAAAACAATAACATCCACTGCTTGCTAACCTGTCTAACATTTGGTCCATGAAAGGCATAGGAAAATGGTACTTCTAACTCCATACATTCTATTATCTATAATCCATGCACACTCTCCATCCAGTGACTGGCCTCATAGGTACTACAGTAATTCTACCTTTCTTCAGAACACATTGTACTGGACTGAACCACTTGCTATCAGAAATGGGATACACTTCACCAATATCTAACCACTTGATTATTTCTTTCTTCACCACCTCCTGCATAGAAGGATTGATTTGACGTTGATGTTTAATAGATGAATCATAATTCGGCTCAAGTTGTACTTTGTGAGTACACAAACCAAGCAGAATACCCATAATATGTGCAATGGACCATGCAATGGCCCTCTTGAATCTCTGTGATACTGACAATAATGCTTCTACTTTTGACTGTCTCAGATCAGCTACAATAATAATCGGCAAAGTATTGTTGGCCCCTAAAAATGTATATTGCAAGTGAGATGGGAGGGTATTTAACTCTAACACCAGTGGTTCCTCAATGGATGGGCAAGTAGGTGGAGTAGTTCTATTCTTCAAGACTAAATCAAGCTTCTTTGGCGCAAAATTATAACCACTCCCATGCAGTGCACTTACTAGCTCCTCATACTCCTCGATACCATCAGAGTCAAAATTCATGATCATAGCTGCTAGAGCTTCGACACCTAGGCCTTATTTGTTTGCACTTAATGAAAGTCTAAATCTAAATTATTCAGACTTCAAACCATTAAGTGCATTTACTTTTTATTAAGATTTTAGCTCTTAATACTTCTGAATAGGTCTTAATCATTCAGATCTAGAACCAAGTCTTAATAGGTTTGAAGAGATATTCAGGCGTTCTATAATATTCACTACTCTATTCATAATTAGCAGTCACTACCACTATCTCTGCCACCGCTACCATTGTCAACCACCACCAACCACCTTCACTATCACAACCACCATCGATAACAAAAATTGCTACCAACTATTATTTTCAACTGCTACCATACCTACTACCTCTATTATTCTATTATATTCACCGCCACTACTACTGTCGACAACACTAACATCATCAACCACTACCGTCCAATCCTTACTACCGAATAACTCATCTATCACAACTAGCACCACCACTAACTAGCACTAATACATCACAACCTCCACATATTCTTTGGCCGACACCACCATTGTCTCTAGTAACGCCACCTCTACCACCACTTCAATCACTATCATTTCTATAATTTATCTCTACTAACAACCATCTCCACCATCCCAACAAACAATATTTTCAACTAGCACTAACACATCATCAACCAACATGCATTCATGTTTCAGCCAACACAATCAATACTTCAAACTATTAACATCAAGCAATGTCACATTACAACCACCACCACCAGCACCATCAATTCCTACCATTATAATAGTCACTACAATACTAACCATCACAACTATCACCACTAACATTAATCATTGTCACCGTAACCACCATTATAAACCATCTCTACTATTACTAACAAACATAAATATTTTTCTCGATCAAATAATAATATTGTTGTATTAAATTACATACTTTTATAATATATAATTAATTTTAAATTTGAATTGTATTTTTATTTTATTATATACATAAATAAAAAAATTGTACATTTAGATGTTGAAAAACAAGCAGTCTTAATCATTCAGTTTTCATATCTAGAGACAACATCTTAATCATTTAGATGTGTACTTAGATTCAGACATCTGAATATTAAAAAAACAAATGTAGCCCTAGTCTTTCTTCAACAGGAACAATCGCATCAGAACCATTATCCCACAGAGTAACTGCATCAATATCATGGAATGGATTTATCTCCTCATCATATACATCAATCACAAATATCACTCTCAATTCGTCGAGTTGCTTCATAGATTTGGATACGTTGAATGTCATCTATTCATTATTGAGTCGCAGTATAGATGTTTTTTCTCCAGATCAATCAGCATCCTACATGTAGCCAAAAATGGTCTTCCTAAAATAATTGGGACCTGAAATTCCACTTCACAATATAATATAATAAATCAGCAGGAAATATAAAAGAATACACTTTTACCAAAACATCATAAAGGATACCAACAAGCTTCTTTACTATTCTGTCAGCCATAACTAGTCTAATGGTAGTTGGTTTGGGAGCTCACAATGCTAATTGCTTGAATACAACAAAGGTAATGAGGTTGATGCTATCCCCCATGTCACATAATGCTTGAGTGAAGTTGAAAGACCTAATAGAGCAAGGTATTATGAAAGTGCTAGGGTCCTTCTTTTTTTCTCTTAAGGATATAGTAACTACAGCGTTGCAATGATGAATATTATTGACTAGCTCATAACTGACTGAACTTTGTTTGTTATTAAATCCTTCATGAATTTTGCATATCCTGGCATCTGCTTTAATGCCTTTATAAGTGGTATGTTGATAGTCAACTCTTTTAACATAGATAAAAAATTTTAATACTTACCATCTTCTTGTTTTTTTCTCATTCTTTATGGATAATAAGGAAAGGGACCTGGAATAGGATTAATCACAGGCTATGTAGCTTTTTCTTCACCTCCATTCTCAATTCTGTTGCTCCCAACATCAATCGGATCATCCTTATTTTTCTGCTCATAAACTGTGAGAACCAATGGGTCTATAGTAACCTTACCACTCTGAGTGATAATGGAATGGAATTGACTATTATTTTTGGGATTCACCACTATATTTATTGAAAGAGTGTCAGGTTGCCTCTTATTCATTATGGATGATATCTGGCTAAATTATTACTCCAATTGCTTGATTGTTTAGCATGTGACTCAACTTTCTGGTTCAATCCTGATAGATCAGCTTTGATATCCTTCAAGTAGTTCTCTTGACTTTCTTGCCCTTTGACCAGCTTAGACAAAAGGGCCTCCATTTTGGACTCTGTATCTCGACTCCCTGGTGGAATATACTTGTCACTCTTCTCCTTATAGTCATCTTTACGCCGCCAATCACCATCTCTGTCTCTACTCATTTCTTTTTATTTTTCATTATAATAGCTCTAACCTTGATTTACTTACCCTTATGCTAATATACGATCAAGATACTTTACCTCTTCTTCAGATTTGATCTCAAATAGTTTAGAAGTAGACCCTTGTACCACAACTGCATTCACCTTCTCAGCACTCATTGACGTAAATTATTTTGTAAGTTACCCAATAGTTGTGGAACCTCTTGTTCTACCATGTCATTCTCTACTCTTTAAGGATTTGTTGCTCTAATAGAACCACCACTATGTTCTAAATCTCGAGTATGCCATCCTCCATTGGTCACCGCGATATCATCTAGCATTTTCTATGCAACATCCCAGCAAAGACGTATAAATGCTCCTTCTGAATTCGTATCTGCCATAGCTCTTAAACTATTACTCAATGATCTATAGAAGATTTTTGACAAGTTAGATTCTCTGATTCTGTGATTTAGTACCATGCTCAACTTCTTCTTAAATCGAAACCATGTCTCATACATAGATTTTGCAGGTAATTATCTAAAATTGTAAATCTCATCCTTCAATTGTCGCATCCATGCAGGAGGGAAGAATCTATTCAAAAACTGTTTCTTCAACTCGTTCCAAGTAGTGAAGATCCTTTTGGAATTTCCCCTAACCATAATGATGCTTCTCTTGTCAAAGAAAATAGGAACAACCTCAATCTCAATGCTTCCTGATCAACCCCTGGAATAGTGTAAGATATGCAAATCTCGAGAAAATTTGCAAGGTGCATGTTTGCGTCATTCTTAGCTGTACCTAAAAATACACCCTTCAGATTCAATAATTAAATCATAGCACTAGTGATATCAAACTTCACATTAGGGGCTAATGTGGAAGGAACAATGGCTCCATACTCGGTAGGCTTAACATAACCCAGATCTTTATTATCTTTCTCATATGGGTCTAAGTGTTGATATGCTGGAATAAATGGAACTTTGCCTCTCTAAATTTGACAATCAACAACCTGTCTAGGCCTGACTAGTCCACCTTACTAAGCTACTTCTACCTATGCAACAAGTCTGACCTCTTCGACTTCTTTATGTTCTCGCTCCAACAGTTGTTAAGTTTGTATATTTGCAATATTTTATGG
The DNA here is from genome assembly GCA_030864225.1 of Capsicum baccatum var. pendulum. NCBI lineage: Eukaryota > Viridiplantae > Streptophyta > Magnoliopsida > Solanales > Solanaceae > Capsicum > Capsicum baccatum. The sequence goes on along the minus strand of CM061558.1, from coordinate 27,228,219 downwards.
ATCTAAAGGAACATGTGGGAGCACCATGTTCAGATCCACCGGTAGGGATCTTGAACCCCTTCACGAACTTATCCTGACATTCTTCTCAAATTTTGAAGGATTCTCTCTGGTTTTAGATGAAATGAAGCAAGGGATTGCATCTACTCCTAGTATATAGCATACATTGGCGTATTCCAAATCAAAAGTAGAAACCAAAAACCCACAAACTTTACCAATTCAATTCACTACTCAAACCATCTTGTTCGGCATGGCACCAAAATTTGATGTCACCCAAAACTACACCCCAATTAGAAGTATAATGCAGTCGGTTGCAAATATAATAACCCAACTAGGTCGTGGTCTATCCCACAGGAAAAACATTAACAGTTGCTTGACTTGATGTAATCCACGAGAAGTACCAAAAATTAAATGGGAGGACTTGTAGTATCAATTATAGGTAGTAACCAAATCTTGAGTGCTTTTGAGTTGTAATCAATAAGAGACGAACACTAGGTTTTTGTTTCCCTTAGCTTCTCAACTCCGTAAATTTTGCATAGTTAACCCAACTGTTCTGTTATTCTGTATGCAAAGTCTGCAAGATAGGTATTATCAATTGTTGGGTAAGCTCGAAGATAAATTTTACCTTTTACTAGGTAAGTCTCAGGGTATCGCCTTGTTGCCCCTTGCAATTACCTCAGTTTACTATCACTGGGTAGGATCAAGTGATTAGATGAGATAGCAGGAACTAAAAGGTGGAGGTGAATCCCAAATTACTGTCCTAATCTTATTTTCCTAATCACAAGCTCCCTTGTAGGGATGAATGCGAATACAAGCTATCTCAAGTTACTGGAGATACTTGAGATTAATTATCATGAAGAAGATTAAGAAACATGTAGAAACCCTAGAACAGTTGAATCTCACACTTTCTCTACGTAGCTTATCCACCAGGGTTACCACAACACTAGTCGAGGAGATACCACTTATGTTTGGGCAAGAAATTGTGATTCTAAATGAAGAACACATAAAATAAATTACACAAGAATAAGATGATTAAAATCCAATTGTGAAAGTACTGTAATAATATATAAAAGAATGTAAAAGAACGTAACCTAATAAAAGATAAATCCTAGGGTATTTATAGTATCTCAAAATAACCTTAAAATTCTAATAAAAATGGGAAAGTTAAAGTTAAGTCGGCAGTCAGTAGACTCGGTCTTTACTCGTATCGGCATCATACGAGTCATCCCCTGACTTGTCGTATCCATTCCAGTGTCTGATCTTTCTATGGCTTTAACTTTTTGTTCAGCATATGACTTCTTCTTACAAGTCGTACCTAAGTGTATGACTCATATCCTCCATTTGTATCCACCTGGAAATTTTGTCCTTCCAAGTCTTGAGCACTAGTTTATATACGACATCCATATACGAGTCGTGCTCAGACTTCCGACTCGTATACTTCTGACACTTCAAACATTGAACAGTGGCTTAGGTTCTATTATGCTTACAGCTTCTCTATACGTATCGTATCCTCAGTGTATGGCTCGTATGGACGAGTCATATCTTTTCTTCACTTGTTCTTTTGTTTGGGTCCCTGATTATGAAATGCTTACGATTGTTTGACACAACTCGTATACTCATCTTACAACTCGTATACATGAGTCGTATCTTACCCTCATTTGGCATTTGGGCTTGGTGTTTGCTTCCGTTATGGGTACGATTCCTCCTACGAGTCGTATGTTGAGTATACAACTCGTAAACTGATTCATATCTTGATCGATTTTGGTCATTTTCATATTTTTTCCTTCTCTTTTCATTCAAACACTGTTGTAGACTTGCTTTACCTGCAATATACACCAAAGTGCATCAAATCTAACAAAATACCTTAAGTTCACACAGAAATTTATTGTTTTAAGCATCGAAACTGTTGTGTTTCCACACCACATCACCCACCCGCTTAGCCCCACCCCTACCTCACCCCAACCATTACAATTCGCTAGCCTCGCCCCTCTATCACAATATTCATCACCCCACTCGTATTCATTTATATTATTTTGTATTAGATATAAATAAAGACTTTTATAAAATATCTTTTATTGTACTAATAAAATATCTTTTATTGTACTAATAAAATATCAAGTGTCAATTTATTTTAGCGTATATGCTATTACTAATACCGAACAATCACATCAAATAATTTAATTATTAAGTTCAAAATCAACTAATAGCCACTAATTAGTATCTTCATTATCCTAAAGAAAGAAAATCCTAATTAAGTTCAAGCACGTTCTCTTTTCAAATAAATTATGCTTTTTGTGTATTTGAAAATAATTTGAGATACAAAGAATTAGTTCATCATTGAAATTAAATAAAATATATAAGTATTTCTTTCTTTTGGTTAAATAAATAAGTGTACTCCATTAAAAATGATGATAAATTCATATACAAAGATTAAGAGTAAATATTTAGTAATACATTTTCAAGAGAACCTTTGATATAGAATTGATATATGAATTCAGATAAAGAAATTGTCATAAACTTTAACAAACATAAAAGCAATAGAAAGAGGTAAAGATAGAGCTACATGATTATGGTGAAAAAAAGAGTAGTGACAACAATATTACTTCCGTAAGTCGAATCATAGAAAAAATGAGATATTAATATCAATTTAAATTGATAGACCTTGAACAGTAACATAGAAAGATGAAAATGAGAATGCATACCACTCTTGTATACAAAAAAAAAGGTTAAATAAAATACATTTTAAAAAATAGAATGAAGAAAAAAAATGCAGTAAATAAATTTATGAATAAAACTGATGATATAGGAGTATATATAATAATAGCTAACTCTATTCCAATTTAAATTTCATTTAAATTCAAATTCAAATATTATAGATTTGTTAATAGAAGATTAGTTACTATTCTTCCTTATCCTCACTTTTTCAAATATAATACATATTTATATTATAATTTATATATTTGAGTTGATATAAATATTAAGATCAATGAGATAATATAATTATTATTATTATTATTATTATTATTAATCATAGGTTATTTATTTTATACACTTTTTCTTATTTATTCTCTTTTATCTTATTCTTTTGGTTAGAAAACATAAATTAAAATTTTCTTTTCCCATACATTAATTTAAGTAAGTTTTATTATATTAATTCAAATATTTAATATAAAAGATATGAAAACCTCCCATAAAAAAGAGAATCCTAAATTGCTTATTAATTTTAATCTTCAATTTAAAAATTTAATGTAAACCATGTGTAATTTATTGTTGCTACAAGAAAAAGCAGTAAGGAAAGTTAGTTTAAATATTTAATTTAAACTAACTGATAACTTTTCAGATAAAGTTAAAGGATATTGATAAGGTTTATAAGGAAATACACATTAGGACTCCTTAAAAAAATATTAGATATATAAATCTAATACAATATTATTATTATTATTATTATTATTATTATTATTATTATTATTATTATTATTATTATTATTTGTACTCCTACTACTATTAATAGCACTACGTAGTGCCTCTACTACTATTATTATTCATTTATTATTATTATTATTGTTATTATTATTATTATTATTATTATTATTATTATTATTATTATTATTATTATTATTATATTTTTATTCTTAAATCAAATGAAACACACAGACATATATTATTATTATTATTATTATTATTAATATTATTATTATTAATATTATTATTATTATCGCCACACTACTACTATTACTACAAACTTTTTTTGGTTAGCAATTTTACTACGTACTACTATTTATTATTATTATTATTATTATTATTATTATTATTATTATTATTATTATTAAATTAAATGTATTCAAATATATTTTATATTTTATAAAATAAATAAATTTTTAAAATAGTAAGAGTTTATTTAGGACTCTATAATCATACTTTTCTATTTTTAAGCTAATGACTTTTAAAAAAAAAAAAGATAATACATTTTCAGTAAGTTTTATTATATTAATGCAAACATTTAATATAAAAGATATGAAAACCTCCCACAAAAAAGAGAATCCTAAATTGCTTATTAATTTTAATCTTCAATTTAAAAATTTAATGTAAACCATGTGTAATTTATTGTTGCAACAAGAAAAAGCAGTAAGGAAAGTTAGTTTAAATATTTAATTTAAACTAACTGATAACTTTTCAAATAAAATTAACGTAGATTACTAAGGTTTATAAGGATATATAGATTAGGACTCCTTAAAAAAATATTAGATATATAAATCTTATATGAAATAATTATATTGTTGTTGTTGATTGAAACACACACACCACCACCACCATCACTATTACTTCCACTACCACTACCACTACTACGACTACTACCACTATCACTATCACCACCACCACCACCACCACCACCACCACACCACCACCACCACCATACCACCACCACTACAACTACTACTACCATCACCACTACTACTACCACCACCATTACTATTACTACCACCACTACTATTACTACCACCACTACTATCAATACTACTACTTTCACCACTTCTAAGGCCCCAAAATTTCATACCGAGATGCCAGACGGTGCTTAGGGCTACACGTAGCCCCAAGATAACCCTTGGAGCCAGACAGTACCTCAAGAAATTCAATTCAACAATAGTCATGCACAACAAAGAGATATACCACATCGGGTTCAAGAGAAATACAGGAGAATAATAGACTGTACAACCAAAATATATTGAATGTCTATACATACCAACACTCTAGTCTGACAAAGCCTCTATACATCAAAGTCAAGGATCCATTGGGACAAAACCCCAACTGACTCAAACAGTACTAAAATCCATAACAACAGAACGATATCACCAAAAATATAGGCATGGTCCTCGAACCATGAGGACTCACCACTGAGGGAATGTAGTTGAGGCACTCGAATATTGCTAACGCGGCTGCGGCTGAGTACCTGAACCTACATTACAAGAAAATATAGCCCATAGGAAAATATATGGGTTAGCACTTTTGAATGTACTAAGTATGTGGGGGTGCATGCAATAATGCAAATATAATCATCAATTTCATAAAAATATGTATATGTACAATGATGGCTCACTTGGCTTGAGTTAGATTGAAACATACTTTTCATGATCTCTTAGTAAATAAATTATATGATAAAAACATCATAAATCATCATAAATAACTCAACTCTTCAACTCAAGACTCAGAGTGACTCGGTAATTCAAGAAACTCAACTCTTATGGATATGGGAGGTTCTTATAACCGACATAAACTATGTGAACTATATGGAGTCCAACGTTTTGCCCTCCTAAGGAGAGAACCCCACATTGGTGGGAGCGTCGTACTCTTGCCAGGGAGTACAACCTAAATTTAGTGATCACAATCTCACACCTAGCCTTTGGCCTATAATTATCAATATCAATCCTACGGTGGCACGTAATTTCGGGGAAATACCACATTTCTCGCTTGATGCTAAAAACTACTTCCTGACACAAGCTCAAAACGCGTTAGAAAATCCACCACAAACATCACTAGGGTCTATTAAGAAGAACAAATCAAATCTCTTTCTCGCTTATTAAATCATAATCAATTTGTGGATTACTAACTCGACTCACATCAAATCAATCTTTGTCAATATCAAAATGTATCAATTCATTAAATCATGACAACATCAATAACTTTGAGGAAATATCAAAACTCATTGTAACAACTCAATCTCATGAATCAATATACCCAATAATCCAGTTTGTCATAAGCTTAAAGCTTGACACATATCTTGAAAGTACTTGAAATATCAACTCATGGTACAAATATGAAATTCACAATATTAAATATCAAGTCATAACTTGGGAATAGCAAAATAATCATGTATAACAAAGCTTGAACAATTTATATTCTCATAATCTCATGATGAAATAATTTGGGTATAAACCCACTTGCAAAATCATATAAATCCATGATATAAATCAAAGCTTTGGGCACAAGAATGAAAGAATTGATCTTGTTTGAAACCCCACATACCTTAATCTTTGAAATTAGATGAATTCTAGTGCTTGAGACACTATCCGCACTTGTAATAAATGATTCTCGAAGCCCACACTATGAAGAACTTGATTCTTGAAGAAATCTTGAAAATTTATGGATGATTTTTGGAAGATTAATGTCCTTAAATAAAAACCCTAGATATATTTCTTAAGAGAATTGGATGAGAGAATGAAGAAATTAGGATTTAGATGGGAATTCTCATATATATAGGGGCCTCCAAAAGATGGGAAAAAACTAAAATACCCTGAAAAAAATGTCCTTTAATTGCTCAAAAAAATAGCTAAAGACATTTGTGATAAGTCGTCAGACTTGTGAGAACTTATCACAAAATGTCGTTACTGGGGGTGTAAATCTACCTAAGGCTGACGACATTGGTGATAAGTCATCACACTTGTGACAGCTTATCACAAAATATCATCACTCAGTTTTCCAGCCTGATATGCTGGAGTAAAATGGGCATAACTCTTGGCTCCAATACCGAATTTGGGTGAAGTTGTTATCGTTGGAAAGCTAATTGAATTATCTATCTTTTGGTAAGTCATGAACACAATAATTCATACTATAAGGAGAGATATTCTCATCTGAAGTTGAATATGGCAATATCCTTCCTAGGAATTCAATCGGTAAGAAATGTTTTGATTTACCCAATCACTAGGACATCTTTGAGGCCTTAATACACATCACCCTTGATCAAAAAATTAAAAAAACACTATAATTTACTTCTCATGAGCTTGATTCATGGTTGCACTATTGGTTATAGTCTCGGGGTATTACAATATCTCCCCCTTGAAAACATTCGTCCTCGAATATTGCCATATAGGCCAAGAATAAGAGAAAATGAGGACGTCTAGCTGGAACAACTCACTAAAAGAGCTTACTTCACTCTATACCTTCGAATACCCTAAAAATGCATGAATTCGTGATGGAAGTAGACACACAGCTGAATCTTTAATAAGAAGAGGGCGGAATTAAGAAAGAATGGTACTTTCTACTCACTCCGAACTCACAGAAAAAAGGTGAGGGTACTTGGCTCGCATATCATCTTTGGATTCCCAAGTAGCACTCTCAACAGATTGATTTCGCCAAATCACTTTAACCAAAGGAACTTCTTTGTTCCTTAGCCTACGGATTTGAAAATCCAAAATCTCAATCAAAATCTCCTCAAATGAAAGGCTATCCTGAATATCTAAGCTTTCAGAAGAATCAACCACGACAGAATCACCAATACACTTCGTAAACATGGAAACATGAAATACCGGATAAACGCTAGACAACTCTGCGGGTAACTCCACCTCATATGCTACTTTCCCAACATGACTCAAAATCCTGTACGGACCAACATAACGGGGACTAAGCTTTCCCTTCTTCCCAAATCTCTTCACCCCTTTCATGGGTGAAACCTTTAAGTACACCAAATCATCAACATTAAACTCAAGAACTTTTTTTCTCACATCCACATATGACTTCTGACGACTTTGAGCGGTCTTCAATCTTTCTCGGATTAACTTAAATTTTTCCATATCCTCAAACACAGCATTAAGCCCAACCACAGCTGTTTCTCCTAATTCAAACCAACCTATAGGTGATCTACATCTTCTCCCATACAAAGCTTCAAACGGGGCCATCTGAATACTAGCATGGAAACTATATATTATACGCAAATTCGATCAATGGCAAGTGCTCATCCCAACTACCTTTAAAATCAAGCGAACATGCCCTCAACATATCTTCTAAAGTCTGAATGGTCTATTCAATCTGACCATCTGTTTGTATATGGAAGCAAAACTTAGACGAACATGGGTACCAAGACCCTTCTGAAAAGCTCTCCAAAACTTTGAAGTAAACCAATTGCCCCTATCAGAGATAATAGCCAAATGAACTCCATGAAGTCTAACGAATTCTCAAATATACAATATAGCATAATCCTCAATTGTATAAGATGAATGCACTGACAAAAAATGAGCTGATTTAGTCAACCGGTCTACAAAAACCCAAATTGAATCATGATGACAATGTGAAGGAGGCAAACCAATTACAAAATCCATATTCACTTCTTCCAACTTCCAAGTAGGAATTCTAAACTCTTGCATTACACTACCGGGCCTTTGGTGCTCTACCGTAACCTGTTGATAAGTAGAACACTCTGCCACAAATCTTGCTATGTCTTTGTTCATACCGTTCCACCAATAGATTTCCCACAAATTATAGTATATCTTGGAAGCATCGGGATGTATAGAATATCGCACGCCATGCACTTCAGCCATAATTATCTGCCTTAGATCATCAACATCGGGAACACACAATCTACCCTGCAATCTTAACACACCATCTCTTTCTTGGGAGAAAACCTCTACCTTTTTGTCCTTAACTAACTCCTTCAGTCTGACCAAACTAGGATCCCTGTCTTGCTTCTCCTTTACCTCTGAGACCAAAGAGGACTCGGAACTACTCTGAACTAACATACTCCCTTCAGCGGAATCAAGTAATCTAACATCCAACCTAACCAAACGATGCACATCATGAGCCAATTCTTTCTTATTATTCTCTATATGAGCTACACTACCTATAGAAAACCTGCTAAGAGCATCTGCCACAATATTGGCCTTGCCCGGGTGATATAACATACTTATATCATAGTCTTCTAGTAGCTCTAACCATTTTTCTTTGTCTAAGATTCAACTCCCTCTAAGTAAACACATGTTGTAGGCTTTTGTGATCAATAAACACATCAACATGAACACTATACAAATAATGTCTCCAGATTCTCAAAGTAAAACTACAGCTGCTAATTCAAGATCATGGGTTAGGTAATTTTTGTCATGAGGCTTCAATTGTCTAGACGCATAAGCTATAACTTTACCCGTCTGCATTAATACACAGCCTAAACCAACTCTAGAAGCATCACAATACACCACAAAACCATCAGTACCAACGGGTAAAGCTAACACTGGGATGAAGTGAGTCGACTCTTTAACTCCTGAAAACTCTTCTCGCAAGGTTCCGACCACAGGAACTTCACTTTCTTTTGGGTCAACCGGGTCATGGAAGACACAATGGAAGAGAAGACCTCAGCAAAATGATGGTAATAACCAGCTAGACCCAAGAAACTCCTAATATCAGATGGGGAGGTAGGTCTAGGATAATTCTTTACAGCTTCTGTCTTTAGGGATCGACTCTAATGCCTTCGGCGGAAACAATGTGACCTAGAAAAGCAACTAACCTTAGCCAAAATTCACACTTGCTACATTTAGAAAATAATTAATGATCTCTAAGATTTTGCAAGACAATTCTAAGATGGTCAGCATGATCATCCTCACTTCGGGAATATACAATAATATTGTCTATGAATATAATGACAAACATATCAAGATATTGCATGAACACTCGATTCATAAGGTCCATGAAGGCTGCTGGAGCGTTGGTTAACCCAAAGGATATGACAAGAAAATCAAAGTGACCATAATGGGTTTGGAAGGTTGTCTTTAGAATATCACACTCTCTCATTTTAAGCTGATGATAGCTGGATCTAAGGTCTATTTTTGAGAAGTAACTCACACCTTATAACTGATCAAACAAGTCATTAATTTGATGAAGAGGGTACTTGTTCTTGATGGTTACCTTGTTGAGTTGACGGTAATCAATGCACATACGAATGTACCATCTTTCTTACACACGAATAAAATAGGTGCACCCCACAGGGAAACACTGGGTATGATAAAGCTTTTGTCTAAGAGATCTTTGAGTTGTTCCTTCAACTCTTTAATTTCTACGGGAGACATACGAAATAGAGGAATAAAAATAAGCTAAGTGCTGGGAAGGAGATCAATCCCGAATTCTATTTCTCTATCAGGTGGGACCCCTGGAAGATCTTTTGGGAAAACATCAGGAAACTCATTCACAATGGTAACTGACTGAATAGTCAGAGTCTCAGACTTGAGGTGTTTAACTCAATCTAGGTGATAGATACAACCCTTGGAAATCAACGTCCTATCTTTGAGGTAGGATATGAAATTGCTCTTTGGAGTTATAGAACTCTCAAACCACTCAAACATAGGCTCATTAGGCAATTAAAACTTGACCACTCGGGTACGACACTCTATAGATGCATAGCACAAGTGAAGTCAATCCATACACAGAATGACATAAAAATCAACCATATATAGCTCAATCAAATCAACATATATGCCCAATGAAGGACAGTGACAGGACACTTCTTATACACTCGCTTAGCAATAACAGATTCTCCTACCGGGGTAGAAACTGAAATAGGCTCAAGAATCTGTTCAGGGTCCATCTCAAAATTTTTAGCAACCAAAGGTGTTACATAACAGAAACTCAAACCGAGGTCCATCAATACATATACATCAAAATAAAAGACACGGAGTATACCAGTGACAACATCTAGATAGTCCTCCTGCTCCTGGCGAGGTGGTATAGCATAGAAGTAATTCTGGAGTAAATCGCCAGCAGTACTAGAAGAGGCGCCCTGAGGAGGAACTGGGCGAAATACAAGAGCGGGGGTACTGGTATCCTAACTCTGGGTATGAGCATCTCGAATCCCCTATCTAGTATACGGATAATCTCTAAGTCGGTGGCCCAACTTGCCACAACCAAAGCAACTCTTTTGATCAACAAAACACTTGCCAAAATGATCTCTACCACACTTGGCACATAAAGGAGGACAAGGTCTTTTTCTTACACTTTCTTGAGACCTGGACGGGATAGGCCTATTCCCTGCTCCTGCCTGCTTCTAGGTGAGGGAGCACTAACTGAGGAAGGAACGGGTATATACAGACGTCCCTAAAATTGAGGGCAATTTTCTCCATGGAATTTGGACTAACTAAATCTCTGTTGCTCTGATCTATCTCTTTTATTCCCTCTTATTCTCTCCCTCTCTTTCACCTTATCACCTTTAATCTATTGGGCATGTATCATCAACCGAGATAGGTCTATCTTTCTATTAAGTAAGCAGATTTATACTCTTTCACAATATAACTCAACACGCCGGTCATAAACTTGCTCATGATGGTCCTGGAGCCATCTATCATACTACGAGCATATTTGGATAACTGGTTGAATCTAAGAGAATACTCCTTAACAGTCATGGATCCTTGTCCCAAATTCATGAATTCCTCTATCTTTGCTTCCCTCATCTCAAAAGGAAAGAATCTATACAAAAATGCATCCTAGAGTAACTTCCAAGTCATGGGAGAGGCATGCTCCCCTCTACTCATCCTCTATATCTCCACCCAATCATATGCAACATCTTTCATTTGATAGGTATCCAATTTATAACTCTCCTTCTCAGTCACATGCATAATCTGGGTGATCTTTCTCACTTCATCCAAGTACATCTATGGGTCTTCACCTATATTTGACCCATAGAACTCGGGCGGATTCATCCGTATAAAGTTACAAACTCAATATGTAGAAGAATTATTCTCTTGTGGAGGTAAAATAGTTGCCTGGGTGTTAGCTAGAGCGTTGGCGGTAACTGTCTGGGCTAGTGCCTAAAAAGATGCCCGAAATCCCGTATGAGACATATGCACGTTCAAGGGATCAACGGGTTGAGGTAGCTCATTGTTTCTATGAGCTCAATGAGGAGGCATTTTCTGTTATAAGAGAGCACGAGTTAATCACAGATAAATAAACAGTTGTAGGCACGATAAAATTTAGAAAGAAATAAATGACTTTTCCTAAAACATTTTGTATCCACTTTCGAATAGATGTGGAGCACTATACACCGATGATTAAGACTCTACGTAACGCAGCTTTTCAGACTCCCTAGGACTCCTTAAACCTTAGGCTTTGATACCAAGCTTTGTAACGCCCCAAAATTTTATCTCGAGATTCCACACGGTGCTTAGGGCTACACGTAGCCCCAAGGTAACCCTCGGAGCCAGACACTACCTCAAGGAATTCAATTCAATAATAGTCATGCACAACAAAGAGATATACCACATTGGGTTCAAGAGAAATACTGGAGAATACAAGACTGTATGACAAAAATATATTGAAAGTCTATACATACCAACCCTCTAGTCTGACAAAACCTCTATACATTAAAATCAATGAGCCATTGGAATAAACACCCAACTGACTCAAACAGTAATGAAACCCATAACAACAGAATGATATCACAAAAAATATAGACACGGTCCTCAAACCATGATGACTCACCACTAAGGAAACGTAGTTGAGGAACTCGAATATCACTAACGCAGTTGCGGCTGAGTTCCTGAACCTACATTATGAGAAAATGTAGCCCATAGGAAAATACGTGGGTCAATACTTTGAAATGTACTGAGTATGTGGGGGTGCATGCAACAATGCAAATATCATCATCAATTTCATAAAAATATACATATGTACAATGATGGCTCACTTGGCTTGAGTTAGATTGAAACATACTTTTCATGATCTCATAGTAAATAAATCATATAATAAAGACATCATAAATCATCATAAATAACTCAACTTTTTAACTCAAAACTCGAAGTGACTCGATAATTCAAAAAACTCAACTCTTATGGATATGGGAGGTTCTTAGAACCGACATAAACCATGTGAGCTACATGGAGTCCAATATTTTGCCCTCCTAAGGAGAGAACCCCACATTGGCGGGAGCATCGTACTCTTGCCAGGGAGTACAACCTAAATTTAGTGATCACAATCTCATACTCGGCCTCTGTCCTACAATTATCAATATCAATCATATGGTGGCACGTAGTTTCTGAGAAATACCATATTTCCTACTTGATGCTAAATACTACTCCTAGACACAAGCTCAGAATGCGTTAAAAAATCCACCACAAACATCACAAGGGTCTATCATGAAGACCAAATCAAATCTCTTTCTCATTTATCAAAAATAATCAATTTATGGATTCCTAACTCAACTCAACTCAAATCAATCATTCTTAATTTCAAAATGTATCAATTCATTAAATTATGACAACATCAATAACTTTGAGGAACTATCAAGAATCATTGTAACAACTCAATCTCATGAATTAATATACTCAATAATCCAGTTTATGATAAGGAAGGTTAAAGATTGACACATATCTTGAAAGCACTTGAAATATCAACTCATGATATAAATATAAAATTCACAATAGAAATATGAATTGCTCTTGTTCAAAACCCCACATACCTTAATCTTTGAAATTGGATGAATTCTAGTGCTTGAGACTCTATCCACACTTGTAATAAATGATTCTCGAAGCCCACACTATTAGGAACTTGATTCTTGAAGAAATCTTGAAGATTTATGGATGATTTTTGTAAGATTAATGTCCTTAAAGAAAAACCCTAGATATATTTCTTAAGAGAATTGGAAGAGAGAATGAAGAAATTAGGGTTTAGATGGGAATTTTCATATATATAAGGGCCTTCAAAAGATGGGAAAAAACCAAAATACCCTTGCAAAAATGTCCTTTAATTGCTAAAAAATAGTTGACGACATTCATAACAAATTGTTAGACTTGTGATAAGTCCCCAAGAAATATCGTCATAAAAGAGTGGATTTTATGATTTTCTACTTAAGGTTGACGACATTGGTGATAAGTCGACACACTTGTGACAACTTATAACAAAATGCCATCACTAGGGGTAGAAATCTACCTAAGGTTGATGACATTGGTGATAAGTCGTCATACTTGTGACAGTTTATCAAAAAATGTCATCACTCAGTTTTTCAGCCTGACATGCTGGAGTAAAATGGGCATAACTCTTGGATCCGCTACCGGATTTGGGTGAAATTGGCATTGTTGAAAAATTAATTCAATTATCTATATTTTGGTAGTTCATGATATCAATAATTCATAGTATAATGATATATATGATCATTTTAAGTTGAATATGCCAATATCCTTCCCAAGAATTCAATTGGTAAGGAATATTTTGATTCACCTAATCGCTAGGATATCTTTGAGGCCTTAATACACATCACCCTTGATCATAAAACAACAAATCACTATAACTTACTTATCATGTGCTTGAGTCATGGTTGCACTATAATTTACTTCTCCCGAGACTCTAACCAATAGCGCAACCATGACTCAAAGATGTCCTAGCGATTAGGTGAATTAAAACATTCCTTATCGATTGAATTCTTGGGAAGGATATTTTCATATTCAACTTCAAATGAGCATATCTCTCGTTATACTATTAATTATTGAGCTCATGACCTACCAAAAGATACATAATTGAATTATATTTCCAATGAAACCAATTTCACCCAAATTTGGTATCGAAGCCTAAGGTTATGCCCATTTTACTCCAGCATGTCAGGCTGTAAAACTGAGTGACGACATTTTGTGATAAGTTGTCATAAGTGTGACATCTTATCACAAATGCCGTCAGCCTTAGGCAGATTTCCACCCTCAGTGACAACATTTTGTGATAAGTTGTCACAAGTTTGATGACTTATCACCAATATCGTCAACCTTAAGCAGAAAATCATAAAATCCATCCTTTTGTGATGATATTTCGTGATGACTTGTCATGAACGTCGTCGGCTATTTTTTCAACAATTAAAGGATGTTTTTGCAAGGGTATTTAGGTCTTTTCTCATCTTTTGGAGGCCCCTATATATATGAGAATTCCCATTTAAACCCTAATTTCTTCATTCTCTCTTTCAATTCTCTTAAGAAATATATCTAGGGTTTTTACTTAAGGACATTAATCTTCCAAAAATCTTCAAGTTTTCTTTAAGAATCAAGTTCCTCATAGTCTGGGTTTCGACAATCATTTATTACAAGTACAGATAGAGTCCCAAGCACTAGAATTCATCCAATTTCAAAGATTAAGGTAAGTGCGGTTTTGAACAATAGCAATTTTTTTGTTCTTGTGCCCAAAGCTTTGCTTTCTATCATGGATTTATATGATTTTGCAAGTGGGTTTATACCCTAAATTAGTTCATCATGAGATTATGAGAATATAAATTGTTCAAGCTTTTTTATACATGATTATTTTACTATTCCCAAGTTATGACTTGATATTTAATATTATAAATTTCATATTTCTACCATGAGTGGATATTTCAAGTGCTTTCAAGATATGTGTCAAGCTTTAAGCTTCCTTATGACAAACTAGATTATTGAGTATATTGATTTATGAGATTGAGTTATTATAATGAGTCTCGAAAACTCCTCAAAGTTATTGATGTTGTCATGATTAATGAATTGATACATTTTGATATTTAGAAAGATTGATTTTAGTCGAGTTGAGTTATGAATCCACAACTCGATTATGATTTGATAAATGAGAAAGAGATTTGATTTGGTCTTCATAATAGACCCTTGTGATGTTTATGGTGGATTTCCTAACGCATTCTGAGCTTGTGTCTAGAAGTAGTATTTAGCACTAAGTGGGAAATGTGGTATTTCTCCAAAATAGTGTGCCACCGTAGGATTGATATTAATAATTGTGAGCCAGAGGCCGAGTATGAGATTATGATCACTAAATTTAGGTTTTACTCCCAGGCAAGAGTACGGCACTCCCACCAATGTGGGGTTCTCTCCTTAGAAGGGAAAAATGTTGGAATCCATGTAGCTCACATGGTTTATGTCGGTTATAAGAACCTCTCATGTCCATAAGAGTTGAGTTTCTTAAATTGTTGAGTCACTCTGAGTCTTGAGTTGAAAAGTTGAGTTATTTATGATTATTTATGAGGTTTCCACCCCCAGTGATGTAATTTTTTGATAACTTTTCACAAGTGTGACGACTTATCACCAATGTCGTCAACCTTAAGCAGAAAATCATAAAATCCACTCTTTTATGATGACACTTCGTGACGACTTGTCACGAATGTCGTTAGCTATTTTTTTTCACCAATTAATGGTTGTTTTTGCAAGGGCATTTTGGTCTTTTCCCATCTTTTGGAGGCTCCTATATATATAAGAATTCCCATCTAAACCCTAATTTCTTCATTCTCTCTTCCAATTCTCTTAAGAAATATATCTAGGGTTTTTATTTAAGTACATTAATCTTCCAAAAATCATCCATAAATCTTCAAGATTTCTTCAAGAATCGAATTCCTCATAGTATGGGCTTTGAGAATCATTTATTACAAGTGAGGATAGAGTCTCAAGTACTAGAATTCATCAAATTTCAACGATTAAGGTATGTGGGGTTTTGAACAAGAGTAATTCTTTCATTCTTGTGCCCAAATCTTTGATTTCTATCATGGATTTCTATGATTTTGCAAGTGGGTTTATACCCTAAATTACTTCATCATGAGATTATGAGAATATAAATTGTTCAAGCTCTGTTATACATGACTATTTTTCTATTCCTAAGTTATGACATGATATTTAATATTGTGAATTTCATATATCTACCATGAGTTGACATTTCAAGTACTTTCAAGATATGTGTCAAGCTTTAAGCTTCCTTATGACAAACTAGATTATTGAGTATATTGATTCATGAGATTGAGTTGTTACAATGAGTCTTGATATTTCCTCAAAGTTATTGATGTTGTCATGATTTAATGAATTGATATATTTTGATATTGAGAAAGATTGACTTGATTTGAGTCGAGTTAGGAATCCACAAATTGATTATGATTTGATAAATGAGAAAGAGATTTGATTTGGTCTTCATGATCGACCCTTGTGATGTTTGTGGTGGATTTCCTAATGTGTTCTAAGCTTGTGTCTTGGAGTAGTATTTAGCATCGAGCAAAAAATGTGGTATTCCCCAAAGCTACATGCCACCGTAGGATTGATATTGATAATTGTGGACCAGAGGCCGAGTATGAGATTATGATCACTAAATTTAGGTTGTACTCCCTGGCAAGAGTACAACGCTCCTGCCAATGTGGGGTTCTCTCCTTAGGAGTGAAAAATGTTGGACTCCATGGAGCTTACATAATTTATGTCGATTATAAGAACCTCCCATATCCGTAAGAGTTGAGTTTCTTGAATTACCGAGTTACTCCGAGTCTTGAGTTGAAGAGTTGAGTTATTTATGATGATTTATGAGGTTTTTATCATATGATTTATTTACTATGAGATCATGAAAAGTTTGTTTCAATCTAACAATCCAAGTGAGCCAACATTCTACAGATGCATATTTTCATGAAATTGATGATGATATTTGTATTGTTGCATGCATCCCCACATACTCAGTACATTCCAAAGTGCTGACCCACATATTTTTCTATGGGCTATATTTTCTCATAATGTAGGTTTAGGTACTCATCCGCAGCCGCATTAGCGATAGTCGAGTACCTCAACTACGTTCCCTCAGTGGTGAGTCATCATGGTTCGAGGACCATGTCTATATTCTTGGTGATATCGTTCTGTTGTTATGGATTTCAGTACTGTTTGAGTTAGTTGGGGGTTTATCCCAATGGCTCCTTGATTTTGATGTATAGAGGCTTTGTCAGACTAGAGGGTTGGTATGTACTGATATTCAATATAATTTGGTTGTACAGTCTAGTATTTTCCAGTATTTCTCTTGAACCTAATGTGGTATATCTCTTTATTTTGCATGACTATTGTTGAATTGAATTCCTTGAGGTAGTGTCTAGCTCCGAGAATTAGCTTGGGGCTACGTGTGTAGCCCTAAGCACCGTGTGGCATCTCGGGATGAAATTTTGAGGCATTACACTATTACTACCACTACCACCATGACTACTACTACTACTAATACTATCACTATCACTACTACTACTACTACTACCATTACTACTACCACTACCACTACCTCCACTACCACTACTACTACTATCACTACCACTACCACTATAACTACCACTACTACCACTACCACTACAACTACCACTACCACTACCACTAAGATCACTATTGCTACTATTACTACCACTATTACTACCATCACTACTACTACTACTATTACTACTACCACCACCACCACCACCATCACCACCACCACTACCACCACTACTACTATTATTACTACTACTACTACTACGACGTCATATCCTACTGTAATACCCCATAAAATCCTCTTACAGTCTGTGCCTTAGAGCCTATTCAGTAAAGCAGGAATTCGAGTCTAAAAGTTTCAGAAATATCTCCTCAAGTATGAAATACTTTGGATCGTGTGGAGCATTGAATAAGCTTTCCATCGATACCAAATTCGTCCAAATCGTACACTCGAGTGAAGAGTTAGAGCCATTTTAGTGAGACAGTGTGCCACCTGGCACTTTAGCGCATCGCGGAGCCAGCCAAAATGGCAATCATCAAAATCCAGTGAGCCTTCGCGATTATGACGCGTCGCGCCAAGGCTTAATTTCAGAATTTGCAATTTCTAGTGAACCTCCACGATTCAACTACATCGCGGTATAGTTCCAGTTCGTAACCCAGAGGGCAATGCGATTTCTACCGCATCGCGCCGTCTTGCAGTTTCCCAATTATCCAATTTCCAGTGAACTGGCGCGATTATGGCGCATCGCACCAGCATGTAAAATCGGGGATTTTTCAGTCTAATTCTAAGGGCTTTTTAGTTTTTTTCCTTTTCCCCAGCCTCTATAAATACCCGATTGAAGGCCTTCAGTATCATTTTCTCTTCTTCCACCCAAAAATTAGGGTTTCTAAAATCAAAATCCTCTCTTCTCCTTCAATCAAAAATCAAGAGAGATCAAGGTAGAAACAAGAGGAATCGAGAATCTCTCCAAGAACTTTCAAAAAAAAAGTTTTCCCAGATATGTAGATGCTGATTCTTGGGTCCCTTTCATCGAAGAAGCTCAAGTACCCTTTTCTAAAACTTAAAGATTTTATGTTTATGAGTTGTTAATGATTTATGTGAGTTGAAATTGATGTTCTATGTGTTGTTGAGTTTTGATTCATGTTTGTCTACAAGATTTATGAACTTGAACCCTAGTATGTGGAATTCTTGTGAGGGTGGTGATGAACTTTCTTAATGATGCTTTCTATATGAAGTGTTTATGTTAAATAGGAGTAGAAATGGTTGAATAAGCGAAGCATGTCCCCCATAAGTTTGATAAAGAGCTTAGGTAAGACATAAGGGCAATTATAGTATCTTGAACAGGAAACCCCCCCCAAATTGGGAGTTAGTCCATGCATGCCTAGTATATGATAAAATGCCTTAGTGAGTGAAATATGACATGATAGTATGAAATCCACAGCAGGTGTAAACCCATACTTTGTTAGTGCTCTTGAAAGGCCTTAGTGAATAAGTTGAGATATGATGGTTGTTAATTTCCCAATTATGTGCTCTCTGATATATGCTAAGTTTTTAATACATGTCAAGTGGTTAGCAAGTAAGTTATGACATGATAGTATGAAGTTTTCCCCAAATCATGTGATGTCCAAATACATGTCAAGACTGATTTAGGTGTGAAGTACTTGAGGTAAGACTTTGTTGAAGGAAGTATAATCTAGTAGCATGTTTCCCTACACTAGTATATGTTGATGTTTCCTAAATACTTGACGCGATGCCTTAATGATTGTAAAGGTAAAGGTATGTTATGTTTCCTAAATACTTGAAGAGATGCTTCAATGATAATGATGATGAATGAATGATTGTGATGATGATAATGAATGAATGGTTGTGATGATGGAGGAATGATTATGTTTTATTTTATGTTATCGAGTCCTGGGGGTATTTATACTCGACAATTTAGCTGCTGTCTAGAGCTCGTATCTGTTTCACGATAATTCCAGTCGAGCCATGACTCTCAGAACTTAGTGAATTATAGAATGTTGTATCCTCAGACAGTTACAGAATTTAAGAAATCCCAGTAATCACATTTATCTCTGTAATCTCTGTATTGCTAGTAATCTAGCCTCAATCCCATAATCAACTCAGATCCAATAGTATTCAAGTGTTTAATTTTGATCTCATAAGCATTTTTTGAATAATCTATTCAAGCTCTGTATCGTCAGTCAGACACCATGATTCAGTACCATTTCTATCAGATACAGAACTAAGTGATCTCAGTGTAACTCAATCAGATCTTTTGAGAAATATGATCAGTATTGGATTTAGTTCAGTTAAAAAATTCAGTCAGAGTCTTTTAGTTGGGAGAAGAAACTAACACCAAATGATGGAAGGGAAGACGGCTCCTTCTATCAGTGAGAGAGAGGTTAGAGTCGTTAGTTGCAATCCCTGACCTCCAGAACTACGTATCCAACGCAGGATACAGGAGTAACCATTAAAAAAAGGTTGTGACCTCCACAGAGAGAGTATTTGACTATTATATTGCCTTAGGTTGACTTACTGGTAAGGGTTATCCACTAGAGAGGATTGACCAGATAGAGGTCTTTACCTGTGGCATGGTATTGACACCCTTCCAGCTGGGGTTATAGGTTGGACCCCACCTGTGGTAGGTTGGGACATGCCGGTTAAGTAACTACTTTCCACAGTTTTAGTTTCAATTTTAGATTCAGTTTCAGTCTCAGTATCAATCTTTAGAAATCAAGACTGTCAGATATAGTCATCTATCTCTATGAGGAACTCAGATAGTTCCATTAATTCATGGACCATCTGTCCAATATGCTTGGTCTTATATACAGTTATTTGATATCATATTCAAAGATATGTCGCCAGATAGGCTTGATCACAGTCTCAGATTCTATTGAGTATTCTTGTTGTCAGATTCAGATATTATCATTTCCTTACCATTTATAATAGTTTCCTTAATCATCCATTAGAGAGGTTGATCTTTAATTTTGTCAGTCGAGATCAGTAATCTCAGAATTCAGTTATCGATGTAAGTACATCCAGTTTCTTAGTCATCAGTATCAGATGAGTCAATGTCTCAATATCTTAGTATCAGTAGTGAGTTCAATCTGCAGTAAGACAGTATTCGAGTTTTAGTCTCTAGAGTTGTGATGATTTTGACTATGGTCTATGCATTTATGTATGTGTATGTGTTCTCGTGCGGCATTTTCATGATTATTCAGTTTAGATATTATGTATGCATGAGTCCTTGCATTTAACCTTACCCGGTCTACATACTCAGTATATCCCTGTACTGATGCATTTACGCTATGGCATTTTATTTGGCACCATAGGTTCAGAGGCACGAGACCCAGAGTTTCCTCAGCAGTTCAGTCCCAGTCAGCAACAGTAGTCGTAGAAGTGAGTCCTCTTCTTTTGAGTATGAATCTCAGTTTATAATTATTGCATCAGACTTTGTTTATATTTTTAGTAGATGAACTTAGTTGGAAACCTATCCCATCAACTCCACAGTTCAGATAGTTTTAAGGCTTTTCAGACGGATGTATTAGTATTCAGTTTTTAGTTTTGTGTATTCATAGATGTTTTGAACCTTATGGCTAGTTTCCCCATTTATTTCAGATATTATATAGTTCACAGGTACAAATATCAGTAAAGGGTTAGCTTGTGGTCCTTTGGGGTCATAACCACCGTCTGACGTCTCGGAATGGGATCTCGGGGTGTTACACCTACGTACTATTACTTCTTCTACTAATTATTATTACTTTTTCCACTACATATCTTGCGTACTACTACTATTACTAATTATTATTATTTTAACAATAATTTTATCTTTTGTTAATATATTAATAAATTATGTTTAAATATATTTTACAGCTTTTATATTTTAAAAAAGATAAGTTTGGAATAGTAAAAGTCTATTAGAAATTTTCAATTATGATTTTTTATTTTTAAGAAAATAAACTTTTTTATTAAAAGGAAAGAGATAATGTATTTTAAGTTTAAGATTTTAAAATTTGTTAGAATCTTGGAAAGATATAATTCTAAAATGTCATGATTATCTTATAGTCTACATGTTTTGAGTTTGCAAGAAAATATATTTGAAATTAATGATACAAATTAGGTGTTTTCCATAATAAAATAAACAAAAAAAAAATTCAAATTAGTGATATCAATTTTAAAATATTAGTATCAACTTATTTTAACCTTTTCATATGATTTTCCCTTTTTGTTATCTTTTATCATTTTCTTATAAAAAAATAAATTGGTTTGTTTTAAATCATATATAATTCTTCTCTATTATTATTATTATTGTTGTTGTTGTTGTTGTTGTTGCTGTTGTTATTATTGCTGTTTTAAATCTTATATAATTCTTCTCTATTATTATTATTATTATTGTTGTTGTTGTTGTTGTTATTGTTATTGTTATTGTTATTGTTGTTATTGTTATTGTTGTTGCTATTGTTGCTGTTGTTGCTATTGTTGTTGTTGTTAATATTGTTGTTGTTGTTATTGCTATTGTTGTTGTTGTTATTATTGTTATTGTTATTATTATTATTGTTGTTGTTGTTGTTGTTACTGTTGTTATTGTTGTTGTTATTATTGTTGTTGTTGTTGCTGCTATTATTATTATTGTTGTTGTTATTGTTGTTGTTGTTATTGTTATTATTGTTGCTATTGATGTTGTTCTTGTTGCTATTATTGTTGTTGTTGTTATTATTATTGTTGTTATTGTTGCTGTTATTATTCTTATTGTTATTGTTGGTGGTGGTGGTGATGGTGGTGGAAATGGTGGTGATAGTGGTGTTGTTATTGTTATTGTTGTTGTTATTGTTGTTATTGTTGTTACTGTTATTGTTTTTGTTGTTGTTGCTGGTTATTGTTGTTGTTGTTATTGTTTTTATTGCTATTGTTGTTGTTATTATTATTATTATTATTATTGTTGTTGTTGTTGTTATTGTTGTTGTTATTATTATTATTGTTGTTATTATTGTTATTACTGCTGATGTTGTTGTTATTGTTGTTGTTACTGTTGCTGTTATTATTGTTGTAGTGGTGGTGCCTGTTGTTGTTGCTCTTGTTATTGTTCTTGCTGTTATTATTGTTATTGTTGTTGTTACTGTTGTTATTGTTGTTGTTATTGTTGCTATTGTTGTTGTTATTGCTGTTGCAGTTGTTGTTGCTATTATTGTTGTTATTGTTGTTGTTCTTGATATTATTGTTGTTGTTGTTGTTGCTGTTGTTATTGTTGTGTAATACCTCGATCATTTTTTAAGCCTAAATCCATCTTTTGAGTGAATATGGATGACTTCCAAAGTGATTGATGTTTATGTCATATTGTATTTCTCTAATTTCTACTTTTTGCTATGTAGAGCATTCAATAAGCTTTCCATCGATACCAAATTTGCCCAAATCCAAAACTCGGGTGGAGAGTTAGAGCCATTTTAGTGAGGCAGTGTGTCACCTGGCACTTTAGCGCGTCGCGGAGCCAGCCAAAATGGCAATTGTCATTTTTCCAGTGAGCCTCCGCGATATTGACATGTTGCGCCAAGGCTCAATTTTAGGATCATCAAATTTCAGTGCACCAACACGATTCTATCGCGTCGTGGTGCCCTTCTAGGTCATGACCAAGGTGGCAAATGCGACTTCACCTTGTCGTGCCACTAAGCAGTTCCCCAATTGTCCAATTTCAGTGAAGGATCGCGATCCTGGCGCATCGCGCTAGGCCTAAAAATTGGGCTCTAGTTCTAGAATTCTCTCAAGGGTATTTTGGTCTTTTCCACCCATCCTTACCCTTTATATATATATACAAATGAGGGAGAAAATCCTCATTTCATCTTCCATCTTCTCCAAAATTCTAGGGTTTTTCTCCAAAATTCAATTCAATTCTTGTCGAAATATCTCAACATCAAGCCATGGTTTCCACAAATTAGTTCAAGATTTAAAACTTCTAAGTCAAGAACATTAAGATCTCTAACTCAAGAAGTGGGAAAAGAAGTCTATAGCAATTTTATTCATCCCTGATAATAATCAAGGTATGTGGGGCTTGAACAAGAATATCCTTTCATTCTTGGGAATTGTTTTTTGCTATTGGAATTTCATGATACTTGCAAGTGGGTTTACACCCAAATTTCTTTATTGATGATTTATGAGATTTGAGTTGAATAAGTTTGATATTTATGATTATTTTACCACCACGTTTCTTAAATTGAGAATTTATGCCATGAGTTGTATATTGTCATTTTGTATTGATGATTTCTAAGAGATTTAAGACAAGTGTCATAAGTTATGCTTTTTCTATGAGAAGTTTGAGTATTGAATATATTTATCAATATTGAGCTTGAGAGTCAAGAATGAGTCCTATGACGTTTTATTGAAGCTTTTGATACTTGGTACGATTTGATAAGCAAGTGTACTTGATGTTTGGAAAGACTATTTTGAGTTTGAGTTGAGTTAGGAATCCACCAGTTGTTTATGATTTACAAATGAGATATATTTATGATTTGGTCTTCATGATAGACCCTTGAGTTGATTAAGGTGGATTTTCTAATGCGTTCTGAGCTGAGTCTGGGAGGAGTATTTAGCGAAGCGTGGGTTTAGTGCATCCTACTTCTCCAGAACTATGTCCCACCGTAGGATTGAGATTTGGGGGCCAAAAAGCCAAATTTTTTATCACAGAGATGAATTTGAGGTTATACTCCCTAGCAAAAGTATAATGCTCCCGTCAATGTGGGGTTCCTTCGTTAGGAGGGCAAAACATTAGACTTCATGCAGCTCACATGGTTTATGTCGATTATAAAAAACTCCCAAGTCCATAATAGTCTAAGTTTCTTGAGTTACTGAGTCACTCTAAGTCATGAGTTAAAGAGTTTGAGTTGAGTCAATGATTTATGAGATTTGTGACGCATGTGTTATTATTGATGATTTATGGAAATTATGTTTCAGGAAATTCAAGCAAAGAGAGTCATTATTGTCAGCATGCATGACTTTATTTTACATTTATGATATTGTTAAAAAGTGTTGCATACACCCCCACATATTCAGTACAATCCCAAGTATTGATTCCCATACTCTTTTATGTTCTATATTTTCTCGTGATGTAGGTTCAGGTGCTCAGTCTCAGCAGCGACAGTGATCTTTGAGTACCTCATCTATATTCTTACAGCTAGTGAGTCCTCATGGTTCGAGGACCTATGTTTCTTATTTTTGCCTTGATAGTAGATGGTTGTTTCTTTTTAGTTCAGGTAAGTCAGTTGGGGATTTGTCCTAATGGCTCCTCATTCTTTTATAGTAGAGGCTTTGTCAGAATAGAGTACCAGTATGTACAAAACTTTTAGTATTTTATTTGTATAGGCCAGTATTTCTTCATATTTAAGTATGTTCATAACATGATTATTTTTTCCTATTTAGCATGATTAGTGATATAGTGAGATCTGAAAGTGATGACAGACTTAAAGGGTTAGGTTGAGGCCATGTGTGACCTTAAGCACCGTGTGACATCTCGGGATAGGTTCTCAGGTCGTTACAGGTGGTGGTGGTGGTGGTGGTGATTGTGGTGGTGGTGCTAATGCTATTGTTGTTGTTGTTGTTGTTGTTGCTGTTGTTATTGCTATTTTTATTATTATTGTTGCTTTTATTGTTGTTATTGTTATTGTTGTTGTTATTGTTGCTGTTGTTGCTACTGTTGTTGCTGAAAGTCCTGATTACTTAGGTTATAATGTCGATTTTTTTTATTTGTATAAGTAATATTGCTTGGGTTATAATCATATTTTATTTTATTTTTTTTAATCTTTTGTTTAATTTTTTTTATCCACTATGCATACTCCCCCATATTATTATTTATTATTATTATTATTACTATTAATATTAGTACTACTATTATGTAGTGTCACTATTATTATTATTATTGTTGTTGTTGTTGTTATTATTCTTGTTGTTGTTGCTGTTGTAGTTATTGTTGTTGTTGTTGTTATTCTTATTGTTGTTACGGTTATTGTTGTTGCTACCATTGTTGCTGTAGTTGTTATTGTTGTTGTTGCTATTACTATTATTGTTGTTATTGTTGTTGTTATTATTATTACTATTGTAGTTACTTTTGTTATTGTTGTTGTTGATATTATTATTGTTGTAATTATTATTGTTATTGTTATTGTTATTATTGTTGTTGCTATTGTTCTTGCTGTTGTTATTATTATTATTGCTATTATTGTTGTTGTTATTTCTGTTGCTGTTGAAGTTTGTTATTGCTATTGTTGTTGTGGTTATTATTGTTGTTGTTGTTATTGGTGGTGATGGTGGTGGTGGAGGTAGTAGTGGTGTTGCTATTGTTGTTATTACTATTGTTGTTGCTGTTGTTATTGCTGTTATTTTTTATGTTGGTCTTGTTATTGCTGTTGTAGTTGTTCTTGTTATTATTATTATTGTTGTTATTGTTGTTGTTATTGTTGTTGCTATTAATATTATTGTTTTTATTATTATTGTAGTTTTTATTATTGTTGTTGCTGTTGCTATGGTTGTTGCTATTGCTGTTGCTGTTGTTGTTGTTGTTGTTATTTTTATTGTTATTAATGTTATTGTTATTATTATTGTTGTTGTTGTTATTATTGTTGCTATTATTATTATTGTTGTTATTGTTGTTGTTGTTGTCATTATTATTGTTGCTACTATTATTGTTGTTGTTATCGTTGTTGTTGTTATTGTTGTTACTGTTGCTGTTGTTATTGCTACTATTGTTGTTATTACTGTTATTTTTGTTACTATTGTCGTTGTTGATACTGTTGTTGTTATTATTGTTGTTGTTATTATTATTATTGCTCTTTATGTTGTTATTATTGTTGTTGTTATTGTTATTGTTGTTGTTATTGATGCTGCTTCTGTTGTTGCTGCTACTGTTATTATTGTTGCAGTTGTTGTTGTTTTTGTTATTATTATTGTTTTTATTATTGCTATAGATGTTGTTGTTGTTACTATTATTATTACTCTTATTGTTATTATTGTTGTTGTTGTTATTGTTGTTGTTGTTACTAGTGCTATTATTGTTGTTGTAGTTATTATTATAGCTGTTATTATTTTTTTTACTATTGAAGTTGTTGTTGCTATTGTTATTGTTGTTATTGCTATTGTTGTTGTTGTTATTGTTATAGTGGCGGCGGTGGTGGTAGTGGTAGTAGTAGTGGTAGTGTTGCTGATGTTGTTGTTATTATTGTTGTTGTTGTACTTGATGTTGCGATTGTTGTTGTTGCTATTATTATTTTTTTATTATTGTTGCTATTGCGATTTTTGTTGTTGTTGCTGTTACTGATGTTATTATTGTTATTTTTATTATTGTTATCATTACTATTGTTATTGTTGCTTTTACAATAGTAGTTGTAGCTGTTATTTTTATTATTGTTGTTGTCATAGCTGTTATTATTTTTGTTACTATTGCCATTATTATTGTTGTTATTGTTGTTATTATTATTGCTGTTTTGTTGCTGTTGTTGTTGTTATTCTTATTGTTTTGTCATTATTGTTGTTGCTATTGTTATTGATATTATTGTTGTTGTTCTGTTGCTATTATTATTGCTGCCACTGTTGTTGTTGCTATTATTATTATTATTATTGTTGCTGCTACTGTATGCGGGGTTACAGGGGAAAGGAAGGGAGAAAAAGTTGTTTAGACTCGCTAAGGCTAGGGAGAGGAAGGGTCGTGACCTCGATCAGGTGAGGTGCATTAAGGGGGAGGATGGCAGAGTGTTGATGGAGGACAGACATATTAAGAATAGATGGAAGTCGTACTTT
Source organism: Capsicum baccatum var. pendulum (assembly GCA_030864225.1). Lineage (NCBI taxonomy): Eukaryota > Viridiplantae > Streptophyta > Magnoliopsida > Solanales > Solanaceae > Capsicum > Capsicum baccatum. The sequence continues at coordinate 27,200,718 of CM061558.1, read as the reverse complement.
CATAGGCTCTTGAATGACGAAGGGGATAGAGCTATTGTGTTAGGGGAACTGGAGCATTCAGAGGAGTGTCGGGAGTTTAGTTATTGTAGACGTTTTAGGGTAGAAGAGGTTAGAGAGGCTGTTCGCAGGATGCGGAGGGGTAGGGCGACGGGGCCGGATGAGATACCGGTGGAGTTTTGGAAGTACGTTGGAGAGGCTGGGGTAAGGTGGTTGACTGGTCTGTTTAACGAAATCTTTAAGACGGCAAAGATGCCTGAGGCTTGGAGGTGGAGTACCATGATCCCTCTTTATAAGAATAAGGGTGACATCCAGTGTTGCAATAACTATAGGGGGATTAAGTTATTGAGTCACTCTATGAAGATTTGGGAGAGAGTGGTCGAGGGGAGGCTGAGACGGATAGTGTCTATTTCGGAAAATCAGTTTGGATTTATGCCTGGGCGCTCGACGACGGTGGCAATTCACCTGGTACGGAGGTTGGTGGAACAGTATAGGGAAAGAAAGAAGGATCTGCACATGGTGTTTATCGACCTAGAGAAGGCTTACGACAAAGTTCCCAGGGAGGTGCTTTGGAGATGCTTGGAGGTGAGTCGAGTCCCGATGGCTTATATCAGAGCAGTTAAAGATATGTATGATGGAGCGAAAACTCAGGTAAGGACGGCGGGAGGAGACTCAGAGCATTTCACTGTCTTGACAGGATTGCATCAGGGATCTACTCTTAGTCCTTTTTTGTTTGCTTTGGTGATGGATGTATTGACACGGCATATTCAAGGGGAGGTGCCTTGGTGTATGCTTTTTGCAGACGATGTAGTTCTGATTGACGAGACCCGAAAGGGTGTGAATGACAAATTAGAGGTGTGGAGACAAACTCTTGAGTCTAAAGGGTTCAGGTTGAGCAGAAGCAAGACAGAGTATTTGGAATGCAAGTTTAATGACGTGAGGTTGGAGGACGAGGTGGTCGTGAAGCTGGATTCGCAGGAGGTATGTAAGAGGGATAGTTTCAAGTATCTCGGGTCCGTGATACAGGGTAACGATGAGATTGACGAGGATGTCTCGCACCGTATCGGGGCGGGATGGTTGATGTGGAAGCTCGCGTCGGGGGTGTTGTGTGATAAGAAGGTGCCGCCCAAGCTTAAAGGCAAATTCTACAGGATGGTAGTCCGTCCGGCCATGTTGTATGGAGCGGAGTGTTGGCCAGTTAAGAACTCCCACATCCAAAAAATGAAGGTGGCGGAAATGCGGATATTGCGCTGGATGTGTGGGATGACTCGAGGGGATAGAGTTAGGAATGAGACTATCAGGGAGAAGGTTGGTGTGGCTCCAGTGGAGTGCAAGATGCGGGAAGTCCGATTGAGTTGGTTTGGACACGTGAAGAGGAGGGACACGGATGCCCCGGTCCGTAGGTGTGAGAGGCTAGCGATGGATGGTTTTAGGCGGGGGAGGGAGAGGCCGAAGAAGTACTGGGGTGAGGTGATTAGGCGGGATATGGAGCAGCTACAACTCACCGAGGACATGACCCTAGATAGGAAGGTCTGGAGGGCGCGAATTAGGGCAGAAAACTAGGGTCAGTTTGGGGCGTTAGGGTAGGGAAGTATTTGGTGGGTGTTTTATTCCTGTTATTCTTCCTATTCTTATTTTTATTCCTATTTTCTACTCTTCTTCTTGTTATGCTTTCGGTGTTCCATGTTTTATTACGAATATGGGTGCTTTCCGATGTTTTCTACTACTTATGGGTGCCGTATTTACATTATGAAATCCTGTTCTGTGCGTTACTTTATATTTGTGTGGTGTCTCGTGTCTTGAGCCGGGGGTCTATCGGAAATAGCCTTTCTACTTCTTCAGAGGTAGAGGTATGGACTGCGTACATCTTACCCCCCAGACCCCACTAGGTGGGAATACACTGGGTTTGTTGTTGTTGTTGTTATTGTTGTTGTTGTTATCATTGTTATTATTATTATTGCTTTTGTTGTTATTGTTGTGGCTTTTGTTGTTGTTGCAGTTGTTATTGTTATTATTGTTGCTCCTGCTGCTGTTATTTTTGTTGTTGTTGTTATTGTTGTTGTTGTTGTGGCTATTGCTGTTGTTATTTTTGTTGTTATTATTGTTGCTGCTGTTGTTGTAATTATTGTTGTTGTTGCTATTACTATTACAGTTGCTATTGTTGTTGTTTTTGTAAATATTGTTGTTGTTGTTATTGTTGTTGTTGTTGTTGTTATTGTCATTATTGTTGTTGTTATTATTATTATTGCGGTTATTGATATTGATCCTTTTATTAATGGTATTGCTATTGTTATTATTTTTATTATTACTACAGCTGTTCCTATTGTTGTTATTGTTATTGTTGTTATTGTTGTTGCAGCTGTTGTTGTTATTGTTGTCGTTATTTTCGTTGTTTTTGCTATTGTTGTTGCTATTATTATTGCTATTGTTATTGTTGTTGATATTGTTATTATTATTTTTACTTTTACTATTGTTGTTGCTATTGTTATTATTTTTATTATTGTTGTTGTGGTTGCAGTTGTTGTGTTTATTGCTATTGTAGTTGTTGTTTCTGTTGCTATTATTATTGTTGTCGTTGATGTTGTTATTACTATTGTTATTGCTATTACTGTTATTATTGTTGTTGAAGTCATTATTTCTATTACTTTTGTTATTGTTGCTATTGTTTTTATTGTTGTTGTTAGTGCTACTATTATTTATTTTGTTATTATTATTGTTGTTGTTGTTGTTGTTGTTGTTGTTATTGTTATTATTATCGTTGTTGTTGTTGTTGTAGCTATTGCTGTTGTTGTTGTTGTTGTTGCTGTGGTTATTGCTGTTGCTATTGTTTTTGTTATTATTATTGTTATTATTATTGTTGTTATTATTGTTATTATTATTTCTATTGTTGTTGTTGTTGTTGCTATTGCTGTTGATATTGTGGTTGTTATTGTTGTTGTTGTTATTGCTATTATTATTGTTGTTTTTATTGTTGTTGATGTTGTTATTGTTGTTGTTGTTGCTATTATTGTTATTATTATTATTATTGTTGTTGCTATTTTTGTTGTTGTTGATGTTATATCTGTTGTTATTATTGTTGTTGTTGCAGCTGCTACTATTGTTATTACTGTTGTTGTTATTGTTGTTGCTATTGCTATTGTTGTTATTATTATTGTTATTGTTATTGTTGTTGTTGCTATTATTGTTATTGCTGTTGTTATTGATGTCATTGCTGTTATTACTGTTTTTGCTTTTATTGTTATTTTTACTGTTGCGGTTATTTTTATTATTGTTGTTATTTTAGTTGCGGTTGTAGTTACTATTATTGTTATTGCTATTGTAGTTATTGTTGTTGTTACTATTATTGTTGCTGTTATTGTTATTGTTATTGTTATTGTTGTTGTTATTGCTATTGTATGTTATTGTTATAGTTGTTGTTGAAGTTAATGTTGCTATTTTAATTGTTATTATTATTATTGGTGTGGGTGGTGGGGGTGGAGTTGGTGGTGGTAGTGGTGTTATTGTTGCTACTGTTGTTGTTGCTCTTGCTGTTGCTGTTACTATTATTGTTGCTATTACTATTGTTATTATTATTGTTATTGTTATTATTGTTGTTGTTGATGTTGTTGTTGTTGTTGCCGTTCTTGTTGTTGTTATTGTTATTGTTTTTATTATTATTGTTGTTATTGTTATTGTGGCTTGTTTTTTTGTTGCTGTTGTTATTATTGTTGTTATTATTGATGTTATTAATATTATTGTTATTGTTATTATTATTGTAGTTGTTGTGGCTGTTGTCGTGGCTGTTGTTGTTGCTGTTATTGTTGTTGTTATTATTATTGTTATTGTTTTTGTTGTTATTGTTGTTGTTGCTATTGCAGTTGTTGGTGGTGGTGGTGGTGTTGCTACTGCTGTTGTTGATGTTGTTGCTGTTGATATTGTTATTGCTGTTGTTGCAGTTAATTTTATTATTATTATTATTGTTATTATTGCTATTGTTATTATTATTGTTATTGTTATTGTTGTTGCAGTTGTTATTATTGTTATTATAGTTGTTTTTGTTGCTGTTACTATTGCTATTTTTATTGCTATTGTTGTTGGAGTTGTTGTTATTATTATTTTTGCTTTTGTTGTTATTGTTATTTTAATTGTTATTGTAGTTATTGTTGTTGGTATTGCTGTTGTTATTGCTGTTGTTTTTGTTGTTGGTATTAATGTTGTTCATATTGTTATGGTTATTGTTGTTGCGATTATTATTGTTGTTGTTGCTATTATTCCTGTTGCTATTATTGTTGTTGTTGTTATTATTGCTATTGCATCTATTATTGCTATTGTTGTTATTGTATCTGTTGTTGTTGTTATGATGTTGGTGTTATTGTTGTTGTTGTTATTATTATTGTTGTTATTGTTGTTATTGTTCCTATTGATGTTGTTGTTGTTATTGCGGCTCTTATTAGTATTGTTATTGTTGTATCTGTTGTTATTGATGTTGCCGTTATTATTGATGTTGTTATTGTTATTGTTATTGCAGTTGTTGTTATTAATATTGCTATTAATATAGGTATTATTATTATTGTCGCTATTATTGTTGTTGTTATTATTGTTGTTGTTGTTGCAGTTGCTGTTGTTGTTGTTATTGCTGCTATTATTGCTATTATTGTTATTTTTGTGATTCCAGTTGTTGTTGAAGTTATTGTTATTATTACTACTGGTGTTGTTGGTGGTGGTGGTGATAATGGTGGTGGTGGTGGTAGAGATGGTGTTATTGTTGTTGTTGTCGTTGTTGTTGTTGCTCTTGTTGTTGTTGTTGTTGCTATTATTGTAATTATTATTGTTGTTGTTGTTGGTATTATTGTTATTGTTGTAGTTGTTTTTATTGTTATTGTTGTTGTTGTTGTTGCTATTGTTGTTCGTATTGTTGTTGTTTTTGTTATTTCTTTTAGTGTTGCTATTGTTGTTGGTGGTGGTGTTGCTGTTGTTATTATTGTTCTTATTGCAGTTGTTGTTATTATTGTTGTTGTGGCTGCTGTTGTTGATGTTGTTGATGATTTTAATACCCCAATCGTTTCTTAAGCCTAAATCTATTTTTTGAGTGAATATGGATGACTTTCAAAGTGATTGATGCTTATACCATATTGTATTTCTCTAATTTCTACTTTTTGCCATGTAGAGCATTAAATAAGCTTTCCATTATTACCAAATTCATTCAAATCCGACACTCGGGTAAAAATTTCTACTGTCATTGTTGTTGTTGCTGCTGTTGTTATTGTTGCTCCTATTGTTATTGTTGTTTTTGTTATTGTTGTTGTTGTTGTTACTGATGTTATTATTATTGTTGTTGTTATTGTTGTTTTTATTATTGTTATTATTACTGTTGTTGTTGTTGTTATTATTATTGTTGTTACTATTATTGTTATTGTTGTTGTTGTTATTATTATTGTTGTTGTTATTGTTGTTGCTGTTAGTGGTGGTGGTGGTGGTGGTAGTAGTGGTGGTGTTATTGTTGTTATTGTTGTTGTTGTTGTTTTTGTTACTTCTGCTGTTGTTGTTGCTATATTTGTAGCTGTTATTGTTGTTAGTGTTGTTGTTATTATTGTAGTTGTTGTAATTATTATTGTTATTATTATTGTTGTTGTTGTTGTTGATGTTGTTGTTGCTATTGTTATTATTGTTATTATTGTTGTTGTTTTGTTGTTATTGTTGTTGTTGTTGCTGTTATTATTATTGTGGTAGTGGTGCCTATTGTTGTTGCTCTTGTTATTATTGTTGTTGTTATTATTGTTGTTATTATTATTGTTGTTGTTGTTGGTGTTGGTGTTGTTATTGTTGCTATTACTATTGCATTTGCTGTTGCTATTATTGTTGTTGTTCTTGTTCTTGATATTATTGTTGGTGTTGATGTTGTTATTATTGTTGTTATTGCTGTTGTTACTGTTGCTATTATCGTTGTTATTATTTTTGTTATTGTTGAAGAACAAGTGAATGATCTATAATCTAAAGCCAATACTCATACAAATCCAGATCCGTCAAAAGATGAGTCAACTACACCCCTTTTAGAGTCGACTCCCGCAGTTGAAATAGTCAAAGCAAATGTTTCAAGAGAATGGAAACACAATGCTAACTATCCAATTAATTTTCATATAGGATGCAAACAAGAGCCTTTTTGAGAAAACAAGAATTGGTTGCCCTTGTGTCTTAATTCGAACCTAAGAAGACTGATTAGGCCCTCAAAGATAAATCCTAGATAGAGGCCATGAAAGAAAAATTGGACCTATTCGAACAAAATCAAATCTAGATTCTAGTTAAAAGATTCAAAAACTACTCAGTAATCGAAACCAGATGAATCTACAAAAATAAATTGAATGATGAAGGTAAAGTTATCAGAAATAAGGCCAGAATAGTAGCTCCAGGCTATTCCCAACAAGAAGGAATTGATTATGACAGAACTTTTGCTCCTGTATCAAGATTAGAGTCAATTCGCATTTTGTCAGCATTTCATGCCTTCAAATGCTTAAGTTATATCAAATGGACTTCAAAAGTGTTTTTTAAATGGATTTATTCATGAGGAAGTTTTTGTAAAAAAAAACATTTTGAAAATCTATCTTATCCAAACCATGTTTTTAAATGTCAAAAGCACTTTACAGTCTCAGACAAGCTCCAAAGGCTTGGTATGAGAGGTTGAGTACTTTTTTGTTATTTAATAATTTTCAAAGAGGAAAAATTGATACAACTCTGTTCATCCAAAAACTTGACTCGAATTTACTTATTGTGCAAATTTATGTTGACGATATTATTTTTGGTAGTCCTAACATATCCTTGTGTGAGAATTTTGCTAATCTGATGAAAGGAGAATTTAAAATGAGTCTCATGGGAGAACTCACGTTTTTCTTGGGATTACAAATCATGCAAACCCCCAAAGGTACTTTCATTTGTCAAGTCAAATACACGAAGGAACTTATCACAAAGTTTGGCATGGAAAAAGGAAAATCCTATGATACTCCAATGAGTCCATCCACAAGTCTTGATTCAGACTCATCTTGAAAAGGAGTTGATGAAAAGACTTACAGAGGAATGATTGGATGACTACCAGTTGACCAGACATTATGTTTAGTGTATGTAAGTGCGCAAGGTTCCAGTCGGTTCCCAAAGAATCCTGTCTGAATGTCATCAAGAGAATCATCGAATATCTCATTGGAACCTAGGATAATAGACTATGGTACCCTTACTCTTCTCATTTTGATTTAATTGGAAATTCAGAAGCTGACCTTGCAGATGCTAAAAATAATAGAAAAAGAACTAATGGAACTTGTCAAATTCTTGGTGATGCCCTGATTTCACGGCTTAACAAGAAGCAAACTTCAGTTGTTCTATCAACAACTGAAGCTAAATACATAATCGTTGGAAGTTGTGGTACTTAAATTGTATGGATTATGCATCAACTACTTGATTTTAATTTGTCCTTTGAATTTGTGCCTATAATGTGTGATAACACCAGTGCTATTAGTCTGTCTAAATATATTGTGCATTATTCTAGGACTAAACACATTGATATTAAATATTATTTTACTCAAGATCATGTAGAAAATGATGACGTTTATTTAACATTTGTTGATTCCAAAAATCAATTGATAGATATTTTTTTACCAAACCCGTCAGAAGAAAGATTCTATTTCCTTAGAAAAAGACTTAGTATTATCAATATTAATGACTTATGAGTATTATCTTTGGAAATTATTTTTTGCCTATTTCGGAACATTTATTTACAGCCTTATTTTAAATTTTCAAAATTGGTTTACAAAAGAGGGGTGTCATCATTACTTTCATTGCTTCTTATGCCACCTCTTCCGCCACTTTACCCTTTTATCTTCCCAACATCCCGCTTTTGTCATCCTTTCACTTCCAACAGTCGCCTCATTCACTTTACCCCTTTTATTTTCCCCTCGGTTCATTCATCCCCTTCGTTTATCCATCAAACCCTGGTTCAAACCGTTCTTTTATGACCAAAACTCGCTCCGTGGCCAGTCTTTCTAAATTCTTTCCAAAATCTCTTTTTGATAATCATATTCTTGGCTCTGGATCCTCTTATGAATCTTCGTTCGATTCTCAACTGTCAACTATTGTCAAAAACTGTCCAGCCCCCAACCCAGCCTCTCTAGTCAAGAAACCTCATTCAAAATTCCTAAACACCTTCCCTCCTGAGTACATACATAAATTCTAGACATGCTCATAGCCTTCAAAAATTGCTTTATTGTACCCGATCGCATAGTTAATCTCTGTCAATTAAAGGAAGCTTATTCCAATGTCATTCACTTCTTTAAATTTCAAAACTTTACTGGTTTTCATCTATATGGACTTAATGTTTATAAGAATCCTGTTCGAACGTTTTATGTCAATCTCCGTCTCTCTCTTAACAATGGCAAACTTGAGATGCTTGTGTTTAGCACAAGAATCACACTAAATGATTTTCTGTTTGATAAAGTATTTGATACAAAGTTCTCTATGTAATCATCCTTATGGATGACTCTTGGCTCGAAGATTTTGAAATTAGCTGTGAAGAATCTAAAAAGATCCTGTCTGACTCAAACACAATTTCTTCCAATTTTGGTCCCTTGTCTCTATGTTTTATGTCCCACATCATGGACCACATCATCACCACCACATTGATTCCAAGAAAGGTATCCCTCAGAAACATAACCTATCGCAATGTGTTTATCTTATATTGCATAGTGAAAAAGAACAAAGATAAATTGGGCTACTTGGATTCGTGAATATATGCTTGAGAGTGCAGCAGATATTTATGCCCCTGCCAGTCTGCCCTATGGATTGTTGATTAGTCTAATTCTCCTATATTACTCTATTGACCTCTCTGCATACCCCTCCCGATGGAAGTCTCCGCTACTTATGACTCCAAAACTTTTGCTAGCATAGGATATGTTTTGGTAGATAACAAATGGTGCAAAAAGGACTCTGCCTGTGCAAAATTTAAACTCCGTAAGGTTTGAAAGTCTATTTCTAACCCCATGATTACTGTATTTAAGGAACTGGAGGAACTCAAAGACCGCTTCAAAGCTATTGAGGAATGAGTAATGCTGGTTCAGGAGTTGACTTCCAAATTTCTAGATCTTGGAAAGAGCACAAGCACTGATATAGGCACGGTACGGTTGACCCTCGACGGATTCAAATAAGAAGGCGCCAAGTTATTTACTATAGTATTTACTCGCATGGACTCCCTCAAGTCTCTAGTCAACTCCTCAAATAATGATCTTGCAATATCCATCCAGAACTCCTACTCTTCATTCTTTAAAAATGTTGAAAAATCTTATGACAAATTTTGCTATAACATGCATAGGACCCTCATATTTTTTGGCCAGGCGGTGAATGATGACTTATATTCAAAAGGGGGTCCTGTCCTTTTTGGGGGGTTGTAACATGATTTTTACGCACTATTTACCATGATTTTTTATTTTGTTTAAACCTTTGGTAATCAATTAGATTTTTTATCTTCTATATGTCTACTTCTGCTCTATGTATACTTCTTTCTTTCTTTTTTTGTCTGTAGTGTTGTTCTTTTTTATTATGTCAAAGGGGGAATAAAGGCAGAAACATCAGAGGTGTATACAAGTTATGTAATACCCCGAGACTCTAACCAATAGTGCAACCATTACTCAAGATCATGAGAACTAAATTATAGTGCTTTGGTTGTTTTCTGATAAAGGATGATGTGTAGTAAGGCCTCAAAGATGTCCTAGCGATTAGGTGAATCAAAACATTTCTTACCGATTGCATTCTTGGGAAAGATATTGCCATATTCAACTTCAAATGAGCATATATCTCGTTATATTACGAATTATTGAGCTCATGACCTACCAAAATATAGATAATTGAATTATCTTTCCAACGATACTAATTTTACCCAAATCCGGTATCGGAGCCAAGAGTTATGCCCATTTTACTTCAGCATATCAGGCTGAAAAACTGAGTGACAACATTTTGTGATAAGCTGTCACAAGTGTGATGACTTATCACCAATGTCGTCAGCCTTAGGCAGATTTCCACCCCCAGTGACGACATTTTGTGATAAGTTGTCACAACTGTGACGACTTATCACCAATGTCATCAACCTTAAGCAGAAAATCATAAAATCCACCCTTTTCTGACGACATTTTGTGACAACTTGTCACGAATGTCGTCAGCTATTTTTTCAGTAATTGAAGGACGTTTTTGCAAGGGTATTTTGGTCTTGTCCCATCTTTTGAAGGCCTCTATATATATGAGAATTTCCATCTAAACCCTAATTTCTTCATTCTCTCTTCCAATTCTCTTAAGAAATATATCTAGGATTTTTATTTAAGGACATTAATCTTCCAAAAATCATCCATAATGATACAAGAAAATCAAGAAACACAAAAAATTATCTCAAAACATTCCAAACACACTTCAAAAATAGTCCACTAATTCAAAGAATCGAGGACCCTTTTGAAAACCACTCTCTGATTCAAGAATGAAATACAAGAAGGACAATATAACTAGGTGTTTGAAGCCTTTTACAGCCAACAACAAACTAAGTTAACCACACAAGATGAAACAAAAATGAGAAGAACAACAACAGCAAGAAAAATGGTTTCACAATACAAGATACAAAACGGATACAAGATTACAAAAGAAAAAGGGCAGATAGATAGACCACATAAAGGTATAATGTGAAGAACCCAAGAATGGTAACTCTTAGACCCTTAACACTAAACACAACAATAAACCTATCTCTTACAAAGATACAAGATCGGAATCTACCTCTCAAGCATCAATGTTTCCAAGCAAATGCAAACACAAGTGATTCTACACTTGTCTAAGCCCTAATTTTGGTTTTAGGTGCCTCAAGGAAAGAGGACTTGTGTTTCTTTGTATTGTAAGACTTACAACCTCACTCATAAACTAAGTGAATAAACCCTAACATGTTTCTTATATATTACAAAACAACTAGAAGTTAAAATGACCAAAAAGGCCCTTTAAGAATAGGTTGCCCCTCTAGTGTATGGAGTGGGGTATTTTGATGTGTATTTGGGCCTTTAATTACACTTTTATTGCATATACACTTGGTCGCTTTCAATGCAGCACACCCACATAAGTCTATTTCTGGGATTATTATTGTATCATCCTCTCCATCTTGAGAAGAATTTTTCCACAAATTCACGGCTTCACTTCGTTCAATTGGCCACTTCAAAAAAAAATACTCAAAACAGTCCGCAAAACAGGAAGAACCTGAGAGATTGATAACGCTCAATCTACAGCTCTTGTGAGTGTAAAGTGGTCGTTAGCAAATATAGAACCCAACCTGGGTTGGGTATCGATCCCACAGGGAATAGCTTGGCCACCAAGCAAGTAAAATTACTCAACTTTTGGTGCAAGTCTCCAAGTCCTCGAAGTCCTTCTTGTGGGACTTGATCAACTTACGAGAGAAGTGATCTACCTTGTTCTCGATTTTAAGGGTAATTAGTGACTTGGCTCATGGCATTTTATGGTGAACTTGGAGTTTGACTTTTGTAGGTAAAGTCTAGGGGGAAATGGTGATGGAAGGATTTTGGTCATGACCACTTGAGGAAACATGGAGTCGAGGAGTAGAAGCACGATAGTTCCTTCGACTCTCCATTCGATCCAACCTCTTATTCATGGTAGACATCTCTCCTCGGATTGAGAACATAGTCGTGAGCATACTTTCCATTCCTCGGTTGATATTTTCAAGTCTTTCCAAGATAGCACCAATAGCATTGTTGTCCATTATAGCCAAGAAGTTACCTACAAAACAATAAACAAGTTAGTTGTTCAAAGAATGGTCCTCATACTCTCTCTTTAATCCTTTGGCCCTTGGATTTTCTCACTTTTGATCTCACAATTGTTATAAGTTTTCTTGTAATCCATAAAAAGTTGAGAGGTGAACCTAGTGTGTACAAAGGTGAGTGTATCGAGTATGTACAATGACTTACAAGAATAAAACACACAAAGAATGTAAACACGGGAAAAAATGGTTTCAAAACCAACTCACAATCTAGTAAATTGTCACTAGTTTGTAAGTTAGTATTGGAATCAACATACGAAACTAATGAGACAACAAAATGAAACTAAAAGATCACAATTTGAGCTTAAAATTTTTGTGTGAACAGTAACTTGGGTGATGTGGCAGCACACCATTGGTCACGACCCCACAATTAGTCATTAGTTGAAGTTTACAAACTTTAGTTACTATATAATGGAAACAATTAATTTTGGAGGGAAAGTATAAGCTTGAATCACCTTTAAGTCTAATCATCAAAAGGCAAAACTTGACTTTGTACAATTCCCACAAAACAAGGTCCCTTAAAACAAGGAAAGTGGTTGAAAAGTAGATGCCAAATCAAGGAATTGATGGCTCAAGTCTTCTCACAAACAACTTTACAACTTGTAGATTCACCTTTTTGAATCTATATTACACTTTCGGTTGTCTTAAGTTGTAAGATAAGATGAAGAACAAGATAAACACCACAACAACCCTTCAAGAACAACAACAATATTCACGAATTCAAGACCCAACCGGCCACAACAAGTCATAAGTTCTCGCCCTAAGTCCTTGTTCAAAACACAACTTTAACAAATTCAAGCTCAAATATAGATCTAGACACCTATTAGTGTTAGTGAATCACGAAACTAACACAAGAAACAACAATACACACCAAAGAACTACTAGATCTAGACGCTACAAGCAACCTCGGCCAAGATGAACAACAATAATAACACTTTCAAGGCCAAGAACAACAAGAACACCAAATTTGTTTTTTTTTCGATTTTTTTAGCAAGAAAGCCCAAGATTGGTATTGCAAGAACAACACCAAATATGGATATGATACCAAATGATATAAGAAAACCAAGGAACACACAGAATTGGCTCAAAATAGTCCAAACACACTTCAAAAATAGTCCTCTAATTCAAAGAATCGAAGACCCTTTTGAAGACTACTCTCGGATTCAAGAATGAATTACAATAAGGATAATATAACTAGTTGTTTGACACCTTTTGCAGGCAACAACAAACTAAGTTAACAACACAAGATGAAAAAAAAATGAGAAGAACAACAACAAAAAAAAATGTCTTCACAATACAAGATACAAAACGGATACAAGATTACAAAACAAAAAGGATAGATAGATAAACCAAATAAAGGTATAATGTTAATAACCCAAGAATTGTAACTCTTAGACCCTTAACACTAAACACAATAATAAACCTATCTCTTACAAAGATACAAAATCGGAATCTACCTCTCAAGCATCAATGTTTCCAAGCAAATGCAAACACAAGTGATTCTACACTTGTCTAATCCCTAATTTTGGTTTTGGGTGCCTCAAGGAAAGTGGACTTGTGTTTCTTTGTATTGTAAGACTTACAACCTCATTCATAAACTAAGTGAATAAACCCTAACATGTTTCTTATATATTACAAAACAAATAGAAGTTAAAATGACCAAAAAGGCCCTTCAAGAATAGGCTGCCCCTCTAGTGTATGGAGTGGACTGTTTTGGTGTGTATTTGGGCCTTTAATTACACTTCTCTTGCACATACACTTGGTAAATTTCAATGCACACCCACATAAGTCTATTTCCGTGATTATTCTCGTATCAATAAATCTGTAAGATTTTTTCAAGAATCAAGTTCCTCATAGTGTAGGCTTCGAGAATCATTTATTACAAGTGCGGATAGTCTCAAGCACTAGAATTCATCCAATTTCAAAGATTAAGGTATATGGGATTTTGAACAAGAGCAATTCTTTTGTTCTTATGCCCAAAGCTTTGATTTCTATCGTTGATTTATATGATTTTGCAAGTGGGTTTATACCCTAAATTACTTCATCATGAGTTTATGAGAATATAAATCGTTCAAGCTTTGTTATACATGATTATTTTTCTATTCCCAAGTTGTGACTTGATATTTAATATTGTGAATTTCATATTTCTACCATGAGTTGATAGTTTAAGTGCTTTCAAAATATGTGTCATGTTTTAAGCTTCCTTATGACAAACTGGATTATTGAGTATATGGATTCATGAGATTGAGTTATTACAATGAATCTTGATATTTTCTCAAAGTTATTGATGTTGTCATGATTTAATGAATTGATACATTTTGATATTGAGAAAAATTGATTTGATTTGAGTCGAGTTAGGAATCCACAATTTGATTATGATTTGATAAATGAGAAAGAGATTTGATTTGGTCTTCATGATAGACCCTTGTGATGTTTGTGGTGGATTTCCTAACACGTTCTGAGCTTGTGTCTGGGAGTAGTATTTAGAACCGAGTGGGAAATGTGGTATTTCCCTAAAACTACGTGCCATCGTAGGATTGATATTGATAATTGTAGGCCAGAGGCCGAGTATGAGATTGTGATCACTAAATTTAGGTTGTACTCCTTGGCAAGATTAGACGCTCCCGCTAATGTGGGGTTCTCTCCTTAGGAGGGAAAAACATTGGATTCCATGGAGCTCACATGGTTTATGTTGGTTATAAGAACCTCTTATGTCCATAAGATTTGAGTTTCTTGAATTACCGAGTCACTCTGAGTCTTGAGTTAAAGATTTGAGTTATTTATGATGATTTATGAGGTTTTTATCATATGATTATTTACTATGAGATCATGAAAAGTATGTTTCAATCTAAATCAAGCCAAGTGATCCATCATTGTACATATGCATATTCTTATGAAATTGATGATGATATTTGCATTGTTTCATGCACCACCACATACTCAGTACATTCCAAAGTGCTGACCCACATATTTTCCTATGGGCTATATTTTCTAATAATGTAGGTTCAGGTACTCAGCCGCAGGCGCGTTAGCGATATTCGAGTGCCTCAACTACGTTCCCTCAGTGGTGAGTCCTCATGGTTTGAGGACCGTATCTATATTTTTGGTGATATCGTTCTGTTGCTATGGCTTTCAGTACTGTTTGAGTCAGTTGGGGGTTTGTCCCAATGGCTCCTTAATTTTGATGTATAGAGACTTTGTCAGACTAGAGGGTTGGTATGTATAGACATTCAATATATTTTGGTTGTACAGTCTAGTTTCTCCAGTATTTCTCTTGAACCCGATGTGGTATATCTCTTTATTGTGCATGACTATTATTGAATTCAATTCCTTAAGGTAGTGTATGGATCCGAGGGTTAGCTTAGGGCTAAGTGTAGCCCTAAGCACCGTGTGGTGTCTCAGGATAAAATTTCTGGGCATCACAAGTTAGGGGAAGCAAGTTGACTATCAAAAGATGATATTCAACTGATGCTCAACGAAAAGAGAAACATCAGAAGTGCTTGCAAGACAGGGGAGCAATCCAACTATCAAAGGATGAAAGGATGAGAGTCGGCTTATGCTTAAAGAAAACAACAACATCGGAGGCGCTTGCAAGATAAGGGAGCACTCATCAAAAATAAGAAAGTCAATTGATGTTTATTATTTGTCATTATCAAAAAGGGGACATTGTTAGTCCCATATTGTCACTATATGTTTTAATAATGATAAACTAATAAACAAATATCTTACAGGATACACCGAAGATACAAAGGACCAAACAGAATCAATCCAGAAAGGAAGAAAGTATTTACTCACAAGAAAGCCATCTCCAAAATTAGAATAATATCAATCACGGAGATTATTGGCTTCCAAGACTTATGGCAAGCAAATCAATCAAGACAAGAGAAAAAGAAAAGAAGACCATGGTATCAATCACGAAGAGTACTGGCCTCTCAGAATTATGGTAAACCAAATCAAGACTAAGAGAAAAAAGAAAAGAAGACCACACCCTCTACATGAACATATCTGATATGGACATGTATAGCTGTGGAAGCAGCACCACGTATCGACATATCTGATATGGACATACTTTATGGTGTCATTCCTCAATCAAGGAATCAATTCAAATCCTTGATTGAGAAGAAATCTCTTGGTTTCCTTATGAAGAATAGAAGTTGAAGCAACTGAAGATTATAAAAGAAAAAACCAAAGATCGAAGCACTTACGTAACTTCAAGAAAGAATCTCAGAATGTCTCAATCTTAGTCTCACAAAACTTTGTACTTCCTACTTTACAATAGTTATACAAAGAATAAGATCAATCAACTTTATAATGCAAACTGGTGTTGTGTCACAAGATCTGAAAAACACAATAAATCTTCAGAACTTGTTTACCATCATTGTACTCGAGCTCCACTTTAAATGATCTAAGAAAACTTTGAAACCCAAGGAGACCGGAAGTAGGCACCACATTGGTGTTCCGAACCAGGATAAATCTTCGTGTTTTTATTTCAAGTTGCTTATTTACTTATCTGCTTATTTAAATCTAATTTGATTTGTGAAGTATATTGATTTGCAAGTAAGTCGACTATGAAGACTCCCAAAAAATTTTAATTCACTCCCACCTCTTGAATTTCATAATCATCATTTAACACTGAAATAAAGTGATTCTGTTTTGTCTGTCTTTTCTTTTCAGATTCTGAGTAAGCTTTCGAGGAGTAGAGATCGAGCATCGAAATATCAGTGGATCAATTTGTCTTTATTCAATATAATTATTGAAAGGATAAAGCGACATATTTTTTTTATATAAAAAAGGACTAAATTTGCTGGTCTAAAATTCTTCTCGATTATTTGTGCAACTATAAATAATTTCATGAAGGATAAAAGACACCTTGTTCAACTACATAGTCAATACACATGTGCATATAATCAGCCTTCTTCATCACAAATAAGACCAGAGCACCCCAGGGGAATACACTACGCCTAACGAACCCCTTACCTAATAAATCTTGCAACTGTTTTTTAATGTTTTCAACTTAGCTAGGGTCATCCTACAAGGAGGAATGAAAATAAACTTGGTGTCCGGCTTCACATCTATAGCAAAAGCAATGTCGTAATCCATAGGAATACCAAGCAAATCCATAGAAAATACATACGGAAGTATATCCATGAACTTGCGAACAACTCGAGTAGAAACATAAGTGAATTTTAAAATTATATTATCTTTAATAATAAAAAATAATATTTTTTGATACGGATTAAAAAAATAGTAATGCATACATTGAGATAAAGAAAATATCTTTTATATTTAATATTATTTAATTTTAAACTTCTCATTGTACATTTAATAAGCAATAACATTTTCTCACAAACTTATTTTGGATCACATATGTTCAAAAAGGAAAAACTTTTAACTATGTATCCAATCAAAACAATGGGAAAAGTATCACATCATGTGTCGTGGAAGAAGTACAAAATAATCAAATGAAGCTTTACTTGAGATAGCTTTCTCCTCAATAGTAGATAATAGACATGACTGACTCGCAAGTCTACTTTTTATCCATAAGAAGTAGAATCACTACTAGAGGTTGTTATCTCTCTCTCTTTTTTTGGTCGAGATCGTTAGCACGTGTGAGAATAATATTAAGTAAAATATATTAGTAATGTTGTTATTAGTTATATATGTTGAGATGATTTCTTATGCATTATATAGTTTGTAAATATATCCTCCATAAATACTATGAAAAAGGATGTACAAAAGATTTTGACTTTTGAGGGACAATTGTGTCCTTGACCATGCTATTGCATGCGTTAAGAATCCTTGCATGGTTAATATCATGATTTGTCATATATTAATTATAATATCAAATAGACTATAGAATTAATGTTTGCACTAATTAAACATACGTTGAAAAAATATACCAAATAAGATATCTATCTATCTATATATATAATAGGAGAAGAGTCAAAAAGAGATAACATTCCCAATAACTGGAAAGCACAACTAGAAAAAATAAAAAGCATAGAAGATGAGATGAAGAACAGAGGAAGCTACTTATTTCTTAAAACTGAATTTTTAGCTGCTTTATAAGTGCTCCAAGGTACAGAATTGATTACCTAGAGCAATTTCAAGATGAGGCAGAGGTTAACCAATGGAGACGACAACATTTTCTCAGGTCTTGGAGGGTTGCAGCGGAGGAAGCATAGATTAGGAAACCCTATTCCATCGGGTATTTGTAATAAGCAAAGACAGGTCGGGTCGAGGTTTAGATTTAGAATTGGGCCTGCTTTGTTTATTTATTTAGGTGTGCAGATTTTTTAAAATGGGTTGGTCCATTTGTGTAAAGAATTATTGTTATTTTTAATTTTTATTTAATCAATAAAATTCTAAACTAAACCAAAAAAAATAATAGGAGAAACAAAACGTTCCTATGCTGACAACTATCAACATCATAAAAAATAATATTTATAATTAAAATTTAAAAAAAAATATTTATTTCACATTCAAAATCAAATTCAAGTAAAGTGAAAGGGGTTATTAATTCTAATTAACATCCTATCCGGTTGCATTTTCTTTTTGTTTTAAAACAGATATTATAACTTCTCACATTCTTACTCCTCATCATCGTCTATAACTTCTCTTTCTATTCTCTTTCAATCAGTGTTTATCTATACCAATAAATAATATCCTTTTTGTCTGCACATTTGACGGGTGTTTGAAAAGGAGTACCAAAGGTGCGAGAGAAAATGAGTAAGATTAAGGACGCGAAGATTAATCATAAGAGAAATTCCCCTTCTCCATGAGGTTTTTTACATTCAAATATATCTTAAGGTGTGTCTCATATTTTTCTCATATTTTATTCACATTCAATTATGATTTCAGTCTCCAAAACTTAGTATTAATCCTTGAAAAGTATTCTGAATTTATTTTTTGTAAAACTCTAACTTGGACACTGTCGTTTATCTTAATTTGGGATAGAGAGTGAATGAAATGTTAGAGGTATGAAGTTTTTTCACTCTTCTTATGAACATTTCTTTATCATCTGGAGTGACAAAATGAAATATACTTTATCACAATCAAATAGTAGTTCAAGAATTTAGAGGCAACTAGCGACATGTTAGATTATTGAATATATTGTAACATTAAATTTTAGCGGAAGTTATTCATTTCTATGTTTGAAATTGATAAGAACAAAATATATGTCATTTAAATTATAACCCCCATGCGTTTACTTCAAATATAATATAATCTCTTTTCAACGCTTGCGTTTACATCCTTTTGGTTATTTGATGGAGGATGACTTTTATTTCCTTCTTATATAAACTATTGTTTTCAGTATATTTACGTGATCAAGTAAATTTATTGTCGAGAATTGATAGCCAAAAACTAAAAAGCAAAGTAAGGAATGTTAAGGAATGTTATGATGTTGTCATTTCCATATTTCAATATAAAAGCTAAAAAGTGAAGTAAGGAATGTTATGATGTTGTCATCTCCATATTTCAATATATTTTAATTGAATTATATGTTTGTATTTCGATCACCAATGTGATTGAAAAATCAACGGTGTTGATTTATATGAGAATTGAAGAATATGTGCAATTTCTTAATTTTGTATTCATATCAGCAAGCTTTATTATTCTTACGCGTATATGATACGTTGATTATTCTTACTTTCTTTTTATAAGATAATTCATTTTAGTAAATCGGAAACACCCTATGGTATATATGTTGATGCTTGATGTATCTGTTTTATATGAATTGTTTTTTTGCAATGCTATTGATGCAAAGACATAGGATTTAGGTAAGGCTAATAATGAAAAATTTCAAAACTAATTTTTCATTTTTGTTATAATTTAAATTTTGTTACATAGTTTTATCTTCTTCTTTTTTTTTTTAATTCTTGCTGCTTTAAGATTTTTAATCCACATTTCATTTGTCACTCAATATTACATCTCAGTAAATTACCTTTACGATTTGCAAAAATAATTGTGCGTGAAACAATCGTGTCACAAGTAAGTTTTATTCCTATTTTCTGACTTTTCTATTTTTTTATTTCATTTTTAAATAACTCTTCTATAAATAATGATCTACTTATTCACAAAAAAAGAAATACTTTATGGGCTTTAATTTGCAAAATTTCATTCATAAATTGAGGCTTATGCTGGAGAGGACAGGTTTACTTCTATTATATCAAACAAGGCAACAATGATGTGGAAATAACCCACTATCGAGACATACATATGATAATCTAAAAAACAAATTGGGAGATAATGAAGGTGCCGGTGGATCATTGACTATCAAGGGAGCAAAAGAATATACTTAAATCTATGTCTCCACTTATGGGTTTCATACCACCCATACATGCTCCCCTTCTCTCCCCTTTCTAATCTTCATAATAGCTACATTTACAAAAAGAGAGAAGTCTAGAAAAGTCTAAATTTAATGGAAGCTCAGCTTAACCAAATGGTTATTTTGTCAATGCAAACGCATTCAATTAGGCATGATTAATGTTCATTCCAAAGTTATTATATATATATATATATATATATATATATATATATTGTAATTAATGAAGATTAAGATGACAATTAAATTTTAGTTGATACAATATAATTGAACGTGGTTATACAAATCAAATCATATAATTTAAAATGATTAATATTTTTAATATCATTCGCGCAATGCACGGGTATGTATATACTAGTTAGTAGTAATATACAAACTAATGCATGCATTATTTTTTCTAATGATTCATGCCAAACGACCCCATAATTGCTTCACGAGCCTACTTTCTGCATAAAAAATAAAAGTTAAACGTTTAGTCATTTGTTAAAAACAGGATGCTGAATGAATGGTTCGTAGCAGACACTGGTCCAACGAAAAACATCAAATTTCCAAACAATTTCTGGCTACAGCCGGAACCAAATAATCCTTATCCATTTATTTCATTCTTTTCTAGTGGTTAATGAAGTGGATTGAGAATCATGAGGTCTCAGGTTCAAATCTCCGCAAAAACACTAGGTGATTTCCTTTATTTACATCAAACACAGGTTAAAATTGTGAAGTTCTATTTATTTACACAGTGTATACGAGTCGTAATTAGTGCAATGAACAAAACATTCACTAAAAAGCATATGAACTAAATAATCCAGTGATTATTAATCCCCGTACCACAACCCCCACATTGTTATCCATGACCTTGTTTGCGAACCAAACGATCATTCTCCCAAGTGTATACCTGCTTAGATTAGTGGGATGCAGAGGAGTCTGCCAATGCCAAACTTTATACTGACCTATAGCTTGCTCATACAGTAAAGAACGTAGGCTGGGAGAAGAAAAGATAGAGGGCATCATACAGAAGTCCTTTTCTTTAACTTGCAATGAAGTTAGGATTTGGATTGAGGAATGTCCTCATAAAACTTCAGACAGCTCAGCAAAGAAAAACCTGATGGACAAAGAAAGAGAAAACCGCACATTGTGATAGTTGCAGAACGAAATGGTGATAACAAGAATCCATAATCAATTTGCTTAAGGTGGAGCATTACCGAGTGCTTGATGCCCTCTTGGTTTATGAGTAGTGTATTCTGCTTTCCTTTTGCAGATAACCAAAGAATCAACAAAACTCCTGCCATACAATGAACTTGTAGGATCCTCAATGTACTCAAAATTGCTAAGCTAAAGCAACTACAAAGCCCATGTCTCGTGTACTTGTAATTTGAACACTCGAGTCATAGAGTAAGAGGAATCTATACATAATGGTACAACAAACTACAACAGGCAAATTCTGATCTACTGGCAAGAGTAAGATACCCAAAGACACAAAATACAAATGTGCTACCATCTTTCATCTCCAACCCAATTGTTCTTCTCCTTTGGCCCTGTAGGGCCTTCCTCCTTAAACAGTTCCATTGGCAGCTTATCAAAAATACTCTGTACTGAATTTCGAACCATCATTGGCAAGTGATTAACAATTTTCTCAAGCTCCTTTCTTGAGTCATAAATAATGGTTGGACCCCACTCTCTCATATATTGTAACCAACATGGCTCACTGACAGCTTCATGGCCGAGATACTCTGCTGCCACTATTTCATACTGGGTACTTGAATCTACATAGAGATTACTACGGGCAGCGTCATTTCTAATTCCAATCCCTAGCTTTGACGACCCTTGAAGGTAATTTCCAGGATGAGGAAAGCTAGCATGACCACTCTTTGATGAATAAACAATAGCTTTATTTCCTGCAATAAACTCCAAATCATAAACATCCACCCATTCACCACCACTGTGCTGAGAAAAATAGATACTCCACAATTCTCCTGTGAAATTGCTCACTCGGAGAGTGAAATGCTCCCAATCACCTACATGCTGACCGACTTTGTTAAGAGGAACATTCACAACACCAACCTTTAGAGTAGCTGGCCCATTGAAGGGGCAAAAAATCCACATTGCAAGATCCGTAAAACTACCACCTAAGGCTGGCTTAACATGAACATAAAGTTTTGCACTCTGTAAATTTCCAAACATGACAATATCCCTCCGAGCATCGCTAGGCAAATCAATCCAGCACTGGCCATCATTTGTCCCACCACCAGGTAAACTGGAACCATCAGTCTCAATAGGCTTAGCAACTGAATCGCCTCTCATATAGAGCATTGCCCCATTTTCTAGGAACCATTGTACAGAAGATGGAAGATATGCCTCGCCAGGATGGAAAAACAAAGTAGGACCATAGTGCCTAATGATTGCATGAATCTGATCAAGGTTTGGCATTGCTTGTATACTTGTATCACAGTTCTTTAGGCATGCGATGTTTAGCTCTTGTCCTGGGCTCCAATAGCTACTGCAGAAAAAGGTACCAACTGAAATACCTTTACCATGCATTCCTCTATGGCGCGGTCTTATGCTCCAAATTGCCAGTACTTCTGAAAGCACAGAGCTGGTTTTGAGTATCAAACAGTAAGTTTCAGATTCATCAGTGAGGTCAGCTCGAACACATTTAACTTCCCCTAACTCAGGTTTAACAGGATTAGTAGTCGTAATGAACCCCATGGCTTTATAACCTTCAGGTGGTTGAGGTAACCAGAAGTAACCAGATCCATCAAAATTTTCTTCCGTTCCATCATTAGAACTCCAGACTAGCGTGTAATCAAGGGGATTCTGAAGCGCAGGCAAACAAGGATTTCCACTGCAATAGTCCCCCGCCTCAGGTTTAGCCGCTTCCCGAGCAACAAGCACAAACCCTCGTAGAGGCTTGTTGTTAGATTGGCAGTAGTGGCCAAGGCTGAAAAATCGATCAGGCACCTCCCTTGGCTTATAAATGCTTACACCCTGTTTCCGATCTTGTGATAGATTACAACCCCAGACAAACTCAAGCTTGCTGATTTTACGAACCTCCAATTCCCCTAGTTTAATTGTTCCACTTGCGAATCCTGTACCAGAACATTCTAAGACAGTGGAAGAAATAGGAAAAAAACAAGCATTAGAGATGTTCTTCATTAATTACTTTTTCAAGAAGGACTTCTTTTTTTATTTTTCTTTGTTTTTTTTGTATGGAGTCTGCTAACATGATTCTAACAGTCCATTGGGGTACAGTGCTGATTCGACAACCCATAAACAAACACATCATATCAAGTGAGTCTGAAAACTAATGCACTCCCAAGAACATATACAATGTCTTTTCCAAGTAGAAGAAAGAAGTAGAATAACAAATTCTTATGTTTAACCCCAAAGAGTCGTTTGATCAAAATGAAAACTTAGAAGCTGAATAAAAAACTCATTTAAGCCATGAAATAATTAGCTTTCATCTCAAATAACAACTAAGAATCCTAAACTATCCAAAACAAACTTATCCAAACTCTTAAGAATTTCGTTTAGTGGATTGAAGATGAAAATTCAGAATTACAATTTTAGTGATAACGTATCCGAGGGATGGCCTTGGCTCAGCGGTAAGCTTGCTTACCGTGGTGTGCCAGGGTCGGGGGTTCGAAACGCCCCTCCAGCAAAGCTGGGGTGAGGGCGCGTAGGTCAGGCCCGGAGTGGTCCCCCCCTCCCCGACACCTACGGAGTAGGTATGAACCGGGTCGTCCCTTAGTGATAACGTATCCAGCAAATTGCTAAATCAGTCTGCAAAGTTTTTTAAGTCTTTTTCGAATGGAAAGGCACCTCCTGTAAGATGGGAATGAAAGTACAACATAGAAAACATGGAAGAGAGGATAATTGAAGTGAAACTTAATCAGTTGAACAAGAAATTGTCAGAAAAACAACATCCTGCTTTAATATATGGAAGTTAAATCATGAAGGAAAACTAAGTGAGTTGGACAAATCTTGAAAGCAGTTTTACATAAGATTTTACTGGACAAACAAACGCACGAGGAACTTTCAGAAAGTATTCACATTAAAGAAACTTATGCTAGTTTCGTTTTCTTGTAAAACAAAATAACATCAGGAAGTTTCCATTTTACTGCTCCCTGTCCCTGTGCCTATCAATCAAAAGACTACAACAGCCTCTTCCCAGACAACAGTACTTCATTGAAAACTCTAGGTATTAAAACTTGAAGAGCCCTTGTAAGTTGTAAGAAGGGGCAAATAGAATTAAAAGCATGAAAGAGTGGTAAAAGAGAAACTACCAGTTAAGAATGTTTCACACTCAATAATGTGCTTGGAAACACGAAAACGATTAGAATCTTTCTTTGCCAGTGCTAAAAGAATCAGTCGTTACCACCACCTCATGCATATTTCACCACAAACAGTAGCATACATTCTTCTATTTTTTCTTTAAGAAGGCACACATTAATTTTTTTTTCTTAACATACATTAAACATTATTCTTCTCGAGAACAACAGAAATCATTTTAAAGTTGATCATTGTCTGTCACCAAACCACAGTAGAAACATGAGCTGTCATAGCCAGCCCGCTAGTGGTATTGTCCGCTTTGGGCCTAGGCCTGCACGGGTTTAAAACGCGTCATTAGAGTCTAACACTTGCTTCCTTATATACCCAGCATCTCTCCCGTGTTTGTCGATGTGGAATTTACCTAGGGGTGTTACATGAACCTCGTGGAATGCGGAACCTATTAGTTCAAACTAAGATAAACAAAACAAAAGACATAGTCACGGTATTTGGATGAAGAATATTGCAACATGCCACTGGGATGGACATGTAATTTCCAGTTTTGCTGGAACATTGAAGCATTTCAATCAAAAAAGATGTTCTTTTCTTTTCAATGCAAAGGTAGGCATAACAATGGATACATAATAAAGAGGATAAAACCTTACATGTTAAAATCTAACGCGCAACAAACCCTATGTGACATGAAGCATATCCGGATTACATAAAAACAGTCTAACAATGAAAATTTCATGTAGCCCAAGCAACTAAGTAATTTGATATTGAGGTGGCAGTTGATTGACTGATTAAAGTGACAATTGAGCAACAAAATTCAGATAATAAGAATTGACAGCCAATGAAAAAGATTAATAGAGAAGAGATAATTAATAAGGCAATTGGGATACCTTGGGGCCATTGAGGGATGGGTGCTGGCAGACGAAACGTGTCAGGTTCACGGGAAGAGAGATCTGAAAGTTTGCTCCAACGAAAGCATTTGCATCCAAACATAATTAATTGTCTCCCACGCCAAATGCAAAAAACTAAGATTTAGGTGTATGCATCTCTTTCTGTAAAAATCAACCCAATTGCTGGGGAATGAATCTTCCTAGAAATTTGTCGATTCTGTGTTTCTGTAGAATGGTGTTGTGGGAAAAAGAGCGGACGATGAATGCCCATGTCAACTCTTATGTTTCCCACTCATCTCCAAAATTTATTTATAGGTTACGGGTCCCCCTCTTCATTCATATACGCCTGTCCCCCCCTATTTATTTATTGAAGCAAAAATTACTTAACCAACCAAACATATACTATTAATTATTACTAGTTTAATCGCAAGTGTCTTACACGTGTAAAGTTTGATTATTTAAAATTAAATAATTTTATCTATTATAAAAAAATTTAATGAAGTGTAAATATTTCAAATTAATTTTCAAAGATGCTTCATACTTTAATATAATAATATAAATATAAACACACACATATATATTAGTGTAAGCACATATATATTTAACCACAAAAGTTGTAAGTGACTATGGACACACTTTAGGCGTGACCATTTTATTTGTTAACAAATATAATTAAAAAGAATATTGACTTAGATATGAATTTCATCATTAATTAATTGGTAAATTGTTCATAACTATTTCTTTTCATTTTGTGAGAAAGCATACTTAGTCAACATATAAAATGTATGAACTTTTAATTACAATATATTAAATAAAATTTTTAATGAAGTGTAAAAATTTTAAATTAATTTTTAAAGATCCTTCATACTTTAATATAATAATATAAATATAAATACACATATATATATTAGTGTAAACACATATATATTTTACCACAAAAGTTCTAAGTGGCTGATGGACACACTTTAGGCGTGACCAAAGCACGTATTTTATTTAACAAATATAATTAAAAAGAATATTGACTTAGATATGAATTTCATCATTAATTAATTGGAAAATTGTTCATAACTATTTCTTTTCATTTTGTGAGAAAGCATATTTAGTCAACATATAAAATGTATGAACTTTTAATTACAATATATTAAGTGAAATTTTTCAATAGAGGTTTGAGTAGAATCTCAAATATAGAGAGTAATTATTAAATTAACTTTATTATTTATTACTATTTCTTGAAACATATATCAAATTGATAGTGAACAAGTAAAGATGGGAGGAGTATAACTCTTTAAAAAAAAAAATCTTGTTCTTAACCAAAAGGAGGGTTTTCTACAACCATGCAATATTAGAGGGCATCTAACATCTTAATTCTTATATATTGTTACCTGACATGGACACCTTTTTAATTCTTTTTCTTTCCTAGCATTACCTCTCAATTACTCTTATCTTTACTATAGTAATTATTCACTGTTATGTTTTTCTTTCTAGCTTTATGTGTTAAAAAGTCTGATCTTCAGTATATTTCTTAAGATATGATATACACCGCAGTTGTTGCATTTTAGTGAGTTTCTGTATTAGCTGATAAAAAGTCCATGTTGGTGCATGTTCTATTTTATTCTTTTTGTGGCGTAGCTTGTTCATTATTCTTAGAACAACAGTTACCGTCTTTTTGTTTGAAACATTTTTGTCATTCCAGTTGAAACATTTTTGATTTCACCTAGTGTTTAGCTTAACCCTTTATGGCTTAAGTTTCCATCTCAACATAATGTTGTACTGTGTGCTGTAACTTCAGTTTTCTGTTAAGAAATAATCTTTTTTTATTCTTCACGATTCAAGCTCGTGACATACACTAAGTGTAACTTAGGTTTTCTGTAGAAAAAAGTACTATCTCTTTATTCTTCGTTAATTCAAACTCGTGAATGGTCTCTTCAAACATGTGACAGCCGTGCACCCACGATTTGTTCAACTCATGATGAAAAATTGTCTTAAGATAAGAATACATACATCTGTTTTACGCCATATGATTAACTGGCTTTTTATTTCATAGACCTTCTCTATCTATTACTGTATCTTCCGCATAGGCGGATATAGAGTTGTCCCGCCTTGTTACTTTAAGTGTAGCATATATTTATACGTTAAAATCTATTAAAATTGATTTGAACCAATAATTATAAAAAAATAATGGATTCAAATGTGAGAAACCTTAAAGATTTGAATCATAGAGTTTAAGTTCTAAATTCACATGTGCGCTTCGATTGATGACACACAAATTAAAGGGAACAAATTAATAGACTAATTACCTTTCTCTTCAAATCTCCTCCTATTGTAAAACATAACTAAATTTAGTTCTATCAGACCAATTTACATTATATAAAAAACCGCATTATACCATCAATAAAAGAAAAAAAAGAACTAACAATATTGTATATAGTGAGTCCCACTAACAACATGAGTAGATGCATGATTTATAGGGTAGGGCAGAGTAAATAATCTCGAGAAAGCAAGAAAAAGGTTCAATTCATTACCATTGTGTTTGGGCACGGACATATATTTGCTATCCTGCGGAAGAAAGACAAGATCAAAAGTAAGTTAATTGAGAATTAAGTCTCATCGGCACAATAATAAAATATACTTCCTCCGTTTTAGAAAAATTGAATTGTTGAAATATGACACACATTTTAATAAAAAAAGACAAAAACATATATTAGTCATGTTTTTTTATTTTTGCCCTTTTCAAATTCCAAAACATTAGTAATGATCATTGGAACTCATCCTTGAAAAATTTAATTAACGAAGGATAAAATTGAAAAAAATTTCCAACATCTATCTTAAATAATGAACAATTCGATTATTTTGAACACTGAAAAACACTCTAATAATTCAATTATTTTGAAACGGAGAAAGTACATAAAACATCAGTACTTAAGAAAATCGAGAAAAAACATATTAATTTCAACAATTGAAATCTTATTGATCCCCGTCAACTATTTCCTCCATTAAGATAAGCGATTTAGAGTTGCAGGCATCTGACTTTAATGTAACACCCCGTATTCAAGTACGTGTATTGGCGTATTCAAGTAAGTGTATTGGTCTTATTTATATGAAATTAATTTTTTTATTTTATTTATACCAGAATTTGCCAGTCGATGGTTCCATGCGAAGGTTATTGAATAAGCTTTCCAACGATATAAAGATTTTCAAAAACGGATAGGTTTCGGATATAATTGATCACGTTCGAAACTATAAAACGGTAACCGGGATATTTGGGAATAGTAAATGTGCAGGAAAATTTCCTGCACACAAACTACTGAGGCCAGCCGAATTTTTGGGTCAACTTCGAATGATCGTAACTCCCTTAATATAATGAACTGGGAGAGCTGTGACCTACGAAAAGAAATATCTTCGAGTCTTCTTTCTAATGCAATTGGTTTCATCCAAATTCAACGTCTGAGTAAGGAGTTATACTCGTTTTACTTCAGCCTATCAAAACAGATTTTTAGGGTCAACTTCAAACGACCATAACTCCTTGTACAGGACGATCTGGGTGGCCTACTTTATATGAAATGAAATCTCTTTGAATTATCCTTCCAACGATACCAATTTCACCCAAATCCGATATCGGAGCAAGGAGTTATGGTCGATCTACTTTAGCTTATCAAAATAGTCCACCAAAGGACAGATTTGACATTATTTAAATTTTAAAGGCATTTTGGTCATTTCTTATTATATTATGGACGGGAATATGTGTATATATATATGTATATGAGTTCAAAAACTCATTTTCATCATCAATCATTGAGAAAGAACAAACTCTAGCCAAATTTGACCTTTAAATTACTTTTGATTCAACCGTAGAAATTCCAAAGTAGTCCGATAACTGGGTTTGTCATCTCGAGAGCTTCGAACGGCACCTATTATTTGTGCAAATAGGATTGCATAATCAAGAGGTGAATTCTAAGGTATGAATATTGTTTGCCTTTGTTCTTTTCCATATGTATATGGGTGATAGAGGATTATATGTATTGGTTGTTATTGAAAGGTGATGAAAATAGGTTTATGGACTATTTTGCATGGTTTGGTTGTATTTAATTGTGGAAGGTGGATATGGTAATTGAGTTATGGAAGGTGGATATGGTGATATACTATTGAATTGATGATTATTTATGTCTATGGCTCATTTTGGTTTAATGGATTGGTTGGAAGGATAAATGAATCCAAACTTGATATTGGAGGATGTTGTATGAATATGCATGACATGTGAATGTAATTGGAGTATAAGAGGGTTAAAGTGACACCCTTTATGGTGTAATTAAGGCTTACTACTTAACCACTAGTTTGGTGAATTCAAATAATTGAATTGTGATGTTTGGTCGCTAATACTAGATTGTTATATATGTTCATTGTAGATAAGTAATTCGAAAAGATGAAAAGTCCATTTGGGACTAGTATTGAAGGTTTACAGTCAGGTATGTAAAGCATACTCTGTACCATATCTTTGGCATGAAAGTGAACAATTGTTCTATTAAGAAAGTTTTCAAAGTTATTCAGTAATATGTGATCCATAATGGTTTTGTATAATGTCCTACGTTACCAATGAACTTATTTCCACC
Organism: Capsicum baccatum var. pendulum; assembly: GCA_030864225.1. Lineage (NCBI taxonomy): Eukaryota > Viridiplantae > Streptophyta > Magnoliopsida > Solanales > Solanaceae > Capsicum > Capsicum baccatum. Next base: position 27,170,814 of record CM061558.1, on the reverse strand, counting down.
CTACAAGATGTCAAGACATTCCAATACTTACTTGTTTTCTAAATCTTACATGTTTATTGCACTAATGAATGTCAGAAGGTATCCGGTTACTCAAACAAGATCCATGTGCTATTAATGACTCCAAAACATTTCATTGATATACCAATAAGTTCCTACTTCATTGTTATGGCATTGATGACTCCAAAACACTTCATTGATGTGCCAATGAGTTCTTACTTCATTGTTATTGCATTGATGGTCTATTTATATGTCTCTTATTGATGTATGATTGTTTCAAAGTATCAAAAATGCAGTGGCGACCGAAATAACAATCTCAAAGATTAATTGAACTAAGTGATGAAAGTTCTCTCTTATCGGGTGGTATCCCAGGGGCATAAGCCGATAATGGGTTGATCCCTATTTATGTGTTTATAGGTGGTATCCCAGGGGCATAAGCCTATCATGGGTCGATCCCAGTTGATATGTACTGGAGGCAGCCTAATGGTCACACCACAGTACAGTAATGATTACAAAGATGATAAGAACGAAGGTAAAGTAATTGAATAAATACAATGTATAGGTTGTCACAAGTTCTAGTAAGTGTGGTCCACTCCTATTACGATTTATTCACTTGTTTCTGAATTCTATTGAGCTCTTATATCATATGTGATTATCTACAGCTTTACATACTCAGTACATATTTCGTACTAATGTCCACCACGAGGGACCTGCATTTCATGTTGCAGGCACAGGTACCTCAACTAATACACCGCACAAGTAGGAGCCAGGATATCCAGCTGCTTTTGGTGAGCTCCAGTTTGCTTCGGGGCTTTCCGTGTTATATCCAGTCACTTTTGGTATTATATAGAAGTTAGTTATATGGCGGGGTGTGTCCCGACCTTATTTAAACTCTGTGTATTGTCTAGAGGCTTTGTAGACCTAATGTACAGTCAAGGTGGCGTTTTGTTAATAGACGTAATGGCTCCAACGACCAAGTATTGTATATCCATATATATGTGTGCTCGAGCTTATACAGGTGATTATTTTGTTTTTATATGCGACATGATGTTGTCCGAATTTCGGGTTGTCATAGAGGTATGCATGGGAAGTATAAGGTTATGAGCTGGTTCTCCCGGACCTCCTCGTTTACGGGTGTCATTCCGCCCCAATAGGATTTGAGGTGTGACATTTACGTTATGATCCTATATTTATGGGTTTAAGTTTGGTGCACTGTCGGTGTATTTTCTTTTTACACATCATGTGACTTTTATCTATTGTAGCAGGTCATTCATTTTTATATTTTTGCATAAGAAATAGAGTAGGTAAGATTTATCTGATAGTATAAAAATAAAATACACTAACGGTGCACCAAACTGAAATTCTATATTTATATATAGGAACATCAATGATTCTTTTGTTATAAAACAATTAAAGAATAAATAAGAACAAGAGTAGAGAGAAGAGAGAGTAATTCTTATTTATCTTGAAAGATCTCTTGGGATCCTTGATAATGATTTACAACGAAGGAATTCCTTCTATTTATAGGATAAATTACTCCTAGTTTCTTACTAAAATATAGATACTTCAAATCCTGATAGATATCAACTAGATATTGATAGATCTTATTAGATCTTGATAGATCTTATCTATACTCTTGATAGACCTTCACTATAATGTAAATATATTCATAATACTCCCCCTTGAATGTCTAATTAATAGATAATGTGCCTCGTTAAAACCTTATCTAGAAAAAATTCAGTGGAAAAAAAATCTAGTGAAGGAAAAAGAGTACACACCTCTAACAATACGCATTTAAGCTACCTCATTAAAAATCTTACAAGGAAAATCCAGTGGGACAAAACTTTAAAAGGGAAAAAGAGTACAATGGATATTTGTTCCCCCTGATGAGAACATTAATGAATTTTTGCATCCCGATCTTGTGCACCATCTTCTTGAAAGTTGTAATTGAAGGAGACTTGGTGAATAAATCAGTCATATTATCACTTGAATGAATTTGTTGCACATTAATATCATCATTCTTTTGTAGCTCATGTGTATAGAAAAACTTTGATGAAGTGTGCTTTGTTCTATTTTCTTTTGTGAATCCTCCTTTAAGATATGTTATGCATGTTGCATTATCTTTGTATAAATTGTGGGTATATTGTCACATTTCAAACAATATTTTTTTTGAATGAGATGTATCATAGACTTCAACCATACATATTCTCGGCTTGCTTCATGAATAGCTATTATCCCAGCATAGTTTAATGAAGTGCTAGATAGACTGCTTTGTATATCTCCAAGATATGATAGTATCTCCACATATGAACACATTGCAAGTTTGAGATCGAGATTTATGTGGGTTAAAAAAATATCCAACATCAGCATAATCAACAAGATCGGGACTGTAAGCTTTAGAATAAAATAAATTCATGTATTTTATCACCTTTTGATGTCTCCTAGTAGGAGCAGAAATATGCCTTGCTTAATAAATTGATTGAAAAGGCTATATCAGGCCTTGTAGTATTTGCAAAATACATTAGTATTGTGCACCAATTGCACTAAGATATGGTACTTCATATTTCTCATTTCAGCAAATAATTTTATTGTTTTTCAAAACTCTCCAAGAGTTTTAACAATATTTAGACCATCAATTTATTCCTTATAAGGATAATAAACAAGTTTCTCAAAAACTTTATATGCTTCAGGCATTTTGAATTCTTTAGGGATTTTCATATGGATTTTTGCCAAGTGACAATATCAATATGTGTGACATCTTCAAGTGTCTGAATTGAAAATCAAACAAGTTTTATGCTTACCAAGATGCATCATTTCGTGTCACTTGATAAATGTTTCTACGTCAGCATACTTAAATTAACGTAGAATTCAGATCCTCGAAATCCTTTACAATACTGCATCAATATTGTATCAAAGAATCATTAATGATATATCATTTTGTATCGGTTCACAACGCAACACAATATTTTGAGATCTCATCACTTCATTATTTTCAGATACCTGAACCTCTCATAAGGTTTCATGAAGTGTTATGTCGTAGGCTCTTCAAGAGCGCATTGCCTTCTAATTATGATTATTTGCTCCTTATCCTTTTAAGGATTATTTTATTTAGAACCGGTTTGTCTATCACGCTTTATGCATTCATAAACTTTGTCCTTTAGAGACACAAAATAGAAGCACTTGTAGCTTAAATATGAGATGTTTACAAGATTTGACTTGAATTATCTTTTGAATGAGAATCTGATGATAATTCCTAACATATTTCTTAGTTGCTTATAATCTCCCCCTTATGTTAGGAAAACTAACATACATCCTCCATCTTATTTGAAGAATCCATCTTTGTGCATCATGGTATATTCATCAATCGTATACCGCACATCAAAATTATTACATGGAATATTTGATTCATGACCTTAAACCAATTGGGAGGGAAGAAATAATCATAATCTATTGGTCTAATGCATACAAATGCTATTGTATGTAATATATTATATTTTAGACCAACACATGATGTTTTTTCTTATTTGCAATGATTTAGCTATTTATCGAAGACATTCAATGCCAAACCATCATCATCAAGATGAATTGTCTTGATTCTACGATCTGAAAAGTATGTTCTAAACTCAATTTTATTGAGCAAGCAACTTTATGAATGTCAAACTGCAGGTTAACAATAAATGTACAAGTGATCATCTTATATCAATGCATCTTAATAGATCACATGACTGGTGAACGGTCCCGTATTCACCTTTTATATTTTTAAGATTTTAAGAGATCCAATCCCTAAATTAGTTGGTCCAACCAACGTATCATGAGAACAAGCGACATTAAAGTTCATGAAGAATTTTTGAATTCTTCAATATATGTTTAATATTTAATATGCACATCTTTAAGATGTCACAATCGTTCATGTCAACTTATGAACTTTTATGCTAGTAAACTTCAAGTTTACCATGACATGTTTCTTTTACTTTAGTAAATTTCAGATTTACTATTACATAAATAAAGTTCAGATTTACTACTTCGGAAGTAGATTTCAAAATAACTCTTCTCAGTTATCCTACCTTTTCGAGAAGTAAGTTGTGTGTGATACAATCACAATCAAGTGCACATTTATATTAATAAGCTTTAATAAATATTATCACATTCTCCTCAGGGAATAGATCTGTACTTATAATAATCAAAAATTTTATTCCAAGGATTGAGAATGAAAAATAATTGTGCCTTAAGTCTATCAAATTATGATAGCTTATAACCTCTTTCAAAATATTGCTAATTTAAGAGCAAATCGAGGTGTGCATATAATGTAGAGAATTTTTCTCGTAACATACCTTTCGGGGTATATTATATATTGCTACAATATTCACTTCAAGAATAGAGCAATTTGTCATCCTTCAGAATTATCATATATTGCTACCGCATTTACTTCAATAATGGAGCAATTTGACTTATCATATATTGCTACCACATTCACTTCTTGGAATGGAGCATCTTTAATGGGAGAGATTCATGTCCTTTTATCAAGAACACATTATTTTGCCTTAGCTATCATTATATTATCAATATGGTGCATTGAGATTCAAACTCAACATTTTATCCATATAAAGGCGTCTTAGGAATAAATCGATGGGACTTAAACCCAACATCTTATTTTTATGATGCATGCATTCATATCGTGCTTTTGGGAGGGTGACCATCTTCAAGTGACCGAATCTTTCTTTTAGGCTATTCCAAAAAATAAGTGGATCCTTAGTAGTAAGGTATTCAATTTTTAGAATTTCGTCAAGATGATGACGCAAGAAAATCATAGCCTTAGCACGATTTTGATGAGATGCTATATTTTCTTTCTTTATGGCGTCTCCAAGACCCATAACATCTAAGTGGATTTCAGCATTCAATACTCATTAAAGATAGTTCTTGCTTGACGCAACGAACTTAGATTTTGTAGTTGTGTCTCCTGTATGGAGCATTCACCCTTCTTATAGTTGTGTCTCCTTGCTTGTGATCTCTCAAAATATCCTGTATGGGTGGTGGAGACTCCTAAAATAAAGTAGTAGTACTGCCGGTACATAGATTAATTAGTAGAGGTACATGCCACTAATGCATCTCTGCTAGCCTATTTTGTTCCCTGTAATCATGCGTCATGCGTGGTTCATCCATCCTGCTGAGAAGGGACCTGCAATCATGTATAAGAGATGAGTTAGTGCGAGAGCAAGAGGCTAGCTAGCAGTTGTGCTAATTTATTAGAGTCAATCTTGATCTGTAGGGGCATGAGGTGGTACTACAGGGCCAATGTAAGTCCTAGAAGGAGTGCATGGGCTTCAGCTTCTAGTGGTTGAGTTGTAGTACATTCTTCAATTAATCCTAGCAACCAATCGACGCCCCTCAGAGAGATTAGGAGCATGAATTAATATTCGTACTACTATCAGTGTTAAGCATTATATTACCATTTGCTGGAGGGTTCCATTTTTCTTACTTAGGAATCTTGACTCTGGGAATTTTTTATTTGCCTGCCAAGAACCAAAAATTCACCCGCTATTGCGCAATGCCTGCAGCAGAAGGGGAGAATGGAGTTGCTTCATAGAGAAACTTGTTACGTGCTATCCAAATAGCCCAAACATAGTACAAGACAAAGGAGGGAGCAGGTATATAGCGTACAGTACGTGTGGAGGTAATCGATCTTAAAGAAAAGGGACAACCAACTTGAGGGTTGAATGGAAGATGCTGTGATGGATAAGATTTTATTCTGAACATTAAAATCAGTCCAAAGAGGCTCTAGCTTTGGGCATAAGAGAAAAAGATGAGCTGATGTTTCTTCCATCAGATAACATAAACTACAAACTGGAGATTGGACAATGTCACTAAGAGTAGGCACCCTACCATGATTTAGGAGCCATAAGAAATGCTTAATCTTTAGAGGAGTATTTAATTTCCAAATCCAGCTAAATCTGGTGCAAGAATCATCATTTGAGAGGGACAAGTCAGCACTATTCTGAAGTGCTTCGTAGCAAGACTTAACTGAGAATAGACCAGATTCAATTAATCCTCAATGACCTGATCGTAAGAAGCTGAGTAGAGAGAAAAATGGATATTGTTGATCAAGTTAGTGATGGCTTGCGGAAAGTCAACCGAAAGGTTCTCAAACGACCAGGTATTGGAGGATCTAAAATGAGCAACTGGCAACATAGCTTCATACTTATGGAGAGGTCTTTTGATAAGGCCACGAAGGAATGTGTTAGGCCTAATCCATGGCTGGTTGAAAACACTGATATGTTCCCCTGTAGCTTGCCTCCGCATAAGCCCAAGTTGGCAGTACCTCCATCCTACTTGGAAGGCTTTCCAAGTTTTTGAGGCTATGGAATTTTGCATCTATGGGTTAACTGTTGGGAAAGGCAAGGGCACTAACAAAGTGCCCGACAGGGTAGCAGCGGAAGAATACCCAAGATTTAAACTTTCCCTTTCTATTTGAACCAAGAGGAAATAATCAAATCCAAGCAAAACAAATAATAGACAACAAATATATCAACCACACAAAAATGCTAAGACAAGAATAAAATCAATCAAGCCAAGACACCAAATTTACGTGAAAAATTCTTCGGTGTGAAGAGTAAAAACCCACGGGACCAAACCTCCACTATAATCACCAAGAGTTACAATATTGTTCTCCAAAATTGTCCACAAAAACAAGTGTCAAACAAAGAGCAACAATACAACAAGATAGCACCAAAACTAGAGAATAAAAAAAGAGCACAAACACCCAAAACACAGCTACTGTTCAAAAATGAAAAATAGGAGCTACAGGACACCAAATTAAGCTCCGTTAGTCCCTAATCAAATATTGAGATGATATTAACAAGCAGTCCAAAAATCAGCTCAATCGGACAAGAAACGAAGCGGGAATCGCAATTTAAAGTTGACAATTGTGGCTGAAACTTTTGGGCGAAAATCAGCTTTCTTTTCCTCTCTTTGGCTGCTGAAACTCTCTTTTGTAATGGTGAATAAGACCTAAAAAAGATCTATATACATTCCCCATAGTAATGGGCCTATGGACAAAAGTGGGTTGGTCCAAATTGGACTTTATTTATCCACATAGGAAAGGACAAAGACCCATATCCCAACAATTCTCCCCCTCCCGACTATGTGGAGGAGGCCGTCATCCCGACGATCATTGCAACAATCTTCAAACTTCCTTCTTGGAAAAGCTTTAGTCATCATGTCAGAACCATTATCATCCTATGAATTTTCTTAAGTTCAAGCAACTTAGAATCCAATACATCCCGAATCCAATGGTGTCTCACATCAATGTGTTTAGACCGACCATGAAATGTATAATTCTTGCCAAAATGTATAGCACTTTGACTGTCGTAATGAAGCGTATACCTCTCTTAAGTACAACCAAGTTCCCCCAAGAATATCTTCATCTAAAGCAATTCTTTACAAGCTTCAACGACAGCAATAAGCTCAGCTTCTGTAGTAGATAGAGCAACACATTTTTGCAACCTGGATTGCCAAGGCACAGCCCCCCCTCCCCCCGCAAAAGTAACTAAATACTCTGAAGTAGACTTATGAGTATCAACGTCACTAGCCATGTCTGAATCAGTATAACCACAAAGAATAGACTTTCTTGTACCAAAACACAAACTCAGAAGGGAAGTGCCACAAAGATATCTCATAATCTGCTTCACAACGTTCCAATGTTCTCTTCCCATATTAGAAAGAAAACGGCTAACAATACCAATAACATGAGCAATATCCGATCTTGTACAAACCATTGCATACATCAAACTACCAGCGGTTGAAGCATAAAGAACCTTCTTCATATATTCCTTCCCATCATCACTAGAAGGACACTGCTTCGTGCTCAATTTGAAGTACATAGCTAAAGGTGTACTGAAAACCTTAGCCTTATCCACATTGAACCTTCGAACTACTTTTTGAATATACTTCTCTTATGATAACCACAACTTCTAGGACTTTCTATCACAGACAATCTGCTTACCAAGAATCTGTCTTACTGGTCCTAAGTCTTTCATAGAAAAAGACTTACTCAACTCTTGCTTCAACTTTTAAATCCTACAAGTATTATGACCAACAACAAGCATGTCATCAATATAAAGCAACACAATAATAAAGTCACCGTCAGAGAATTTTTGCACAAAAACACAATAGTTTAAAGTAGTCTTCTTGAAGCCATGTTGACTCATAAAGGAACCAAACTTCTTATACCACTGTCTGGGAGCTTGTTTCAAACTATAAAAGCTCTTTTTCAATTTGCAAACATATTTGTATTTTACCTTGACTTCAAAACCTTCGGGTTTCTCCATATAAATTTCTTCATCTAAGTCACCATAGAGAAAAGCAATTTTAACATCCATTTGCTCAACCTCTAAATCTAGACTTGCAGCTAACCCTAGAACCACACGAATGGATGACATCTTCACAACTAGAAAGAATATCTCATCAAAATCAACTCCCCTTTTTTGGTTAAATTCTTTCACAACCAATCTAGACTTGTACTGTAGAACTGGGTTACCATCTTTATGGTTCACACAAAAAATCCACCTATTTTTTAAAGTTTTTCTGTCTTTAGGCAGCTTAACCAAATCAGGTATGATTATCATGCAAACATTTAATCTCATCTTCCATAGCATCAAACCACTTTTCTTTTTCTTCACTTTTTATGGCCTCATCAAGACTCTCAGGTTATCCCCCGTCAGTCAAGAGTACACACTCATTGGGAAAATAACGAGATGAAAGTATTCTCTCTCTAGTAGATCGTCTGAGAGAATTCTCTGAAGCATCAACAACTGGTTGCTGATCAACCATATCAACTTATACTGGAGCACCAACAACATCTTGCTGGTCATTCTGGACATGATCATCATCTTCATTATCAACTTAATTTTCATCATTATGAAGATTTTCTTCAGGAGAAATAGTCAAAGCAACTGGATCAACATCAACTAGACTCTCACTACTCTGAGAATAAATCTTCTCATCTTTGTCAAAATCTTCAATTGTTTGGTCTTCAAAAAGCACAACATCACGACTTCTATCAAGTTTCTTCTCAACTGGATCATAGAAACGATAGCCAAATTTATCTTGACCATAACCAATGAAGATACAGTGTCTATTTTTAACATCCAACTTTGACCTTTCATCCTTAGGAACATGCACAAAACTTTACACCCAAAGACTCTAAGATGATCATAAGAAACATTCTTACTAGACCAAACACTGTTAGGGACATCACCATCCAAAGCAACGGTAGGAGATAAATTGATAACATAAGCAACGATATTAAATGTTTCTGCCCAAAATAAATCTGACAGCTTAGCATCTGAAAGCATACATCTAACCCTCTCAACTAGAGTTTTGTCCATCCTGTCTGCTAAACTATTCAGCTGGGGAGTTTTTGGAGGAGTTTTCTGATGCTGAATACCTTTCTCTCTGCAATATCTATTAAAAGGACCAACATACTCACCACCATTATATGAGCGGATGCATTTTAATTTCTTTTCTGTCTGTCTTTCAACCAAGGCCTGAAAACCTTTGAACACATCAAGTACTTGATCCTTGGACTTCAAAGAAAATACTCAGAGTTTGTGAGAATGATCATCACTAAAAGTCACAAAGTAAAGTGTACCACCATGAGACCTTACTTTAAAACGACCACATAAATCAGAATGTACCAACTCCAGCAAATCAAGCTTTCTTGAAGGCGGATGACTCTGAAAAGTACTACCTTCATCCCATTTTATGTGTCTCTATTTGATCGGGCACGAAGTTTAAGAAATAAGTGATGACTTTGTAAAGTTTACAAAATTTCCCCTCTTAAAGTTATTTTAATATTTACTTTTTAATTGTCTTTTCTTAATAAGTGGGATCCACTAAGGAAAAAATGGAAATGATGTCATTAAATAGTTACCAAATAAGGAAAGGTGACATTCTTTTTGGGAAAGAAAATGACGACATATAAAATGGGATGGAGGGAGTAACTCTTTTCTATTTACTGGCTAAGCAATGAACATACTTCTTCAACTTTGCTTGTTTGACTCCAGAAAGTAAATTTTTCTTAGCAAACTATCAATCCCCTTCTCACTTATATGACTCAACCTTCTATGCCACAACTCTGATGAAGTATCATTCTCCACTAAGTTTATCAAGCCTCTAGAAGTAGAGCCCTGAAATACATACAACTAGTAAGTTTCTACTGGCAGGACCAAAGGTATTAATATAACCCTCATTATCAAGGTTCCCTACAGAAATCAAATTCAGGCAAACATCTGGATCTTGCTTGACATTGTTGAGAGCTAGTTTAGAACCATTATTACTTTCCAAACAAACAGCGTCAATGCTAAGTACTTTAACTTCATCATTATTATCCATTTTCAACATCCCAAAATTACCTGGAGTATAAGAAGAAAATAATTCCTTCTTTAGCATAACATGAGAAGTAGCACTAGAATTCATAAACCAGCTAGACTCATCACGAACAAGATTAATGACATTCTTACCACAAGCAACAAGAAGATCATCATTAGCAACAACAGTAACACAATTTTCACTATTATTTTCATTCTTTTGTCATCTTATATCTCTCTTATGCTTGTAGCAATATTTCATGATATTCCCCTTTTTGTTGTAGTAGTCACGTGTAATATTCTTAAATTTAGAGCTCGAATTGCTTCTACTTTTATCTCTATTATTTGAACCTTTGGACTTGTTTCTCCCCCTCTTTTCAGTAACTAAAACACAGAGTGTGAAGATGAAGAAGATGAGGCCTGAGATCTTCTTCTCATCTCTTTATTCAAGACTCTAGTCTTAACATATTCCATCGTTACAACACCATCAGGAATAAAATTAGTCAAAGAAACTCGAAGAGTTTCTCAAGAGTCAGACAGAGTATTAAGAAGCCAAAGTCCCTGAATTTCTTCATCGAACTTTACACCCATTTTGGACAGTTGGTCAAGGACACCCTAAAAATTATTTATATGATCAAAAATAGAACTGCCCTTTTTGTACCTAATATTCATCAATTACTTAAGCAGGAGCAACTTGTTATTGCCAGTCTTCAAAGCATAAAATGTCTCAAGCTTGTCCCACAAACTTCTGGCATATGTCTCATTCATAATATGGTTTTTAACATTATCTTCAACCCAATGTCTAATATAGCCACAAACTTGTAGGTGCTCAAATTCTCAATCCTCATCTATCATGGATTGAGTTTTAATAGATGCAAACACAGCTAAATGCATTTTCTTGACAAAGAGAAGATCTTTCATCTTGTCTTTTCAAGTATGATAGTTACTACCATTCAAACACACCATCTTGCTCATATTTTTCTTCATCATTCAAATCAACAATTAACAATAACCAACGCTCTGATACCACTTTGTTGGGAAAGGCAAGGACACTAACAAAGTGCCCGATAGAGTAGCAGCGGAAGAATACCCAAGATCTAAACTTTTCCTTTCAATTTGAACCAAGACGAGATAAGCAAATCCAAGAAAAATAAAGAATAGGCAGAAATTATATCAACCGCACAAAAATGATAAGACAAGAATAAAATCAATCAAGCCAAGACACCAAATTTACGTGGAAAACTCTTCGGTGTGAAGAGTAAAAAATCATGGGACCAAACTTCCACTATAATCACCAAAATTTACAATATTATTCTCCAAAATTTTCCACAAAAATAAGTGTCAAACAACGAGCAACAACACAACAAGATAGCACCAAAACTAGAGAATAAAAAGGGAGCACAAACACCAAAAATACAGCTACTATTCAAGAATAAAAAATAGGATCTACAGGCCATCAAATTAAAATCCATCAGTTACTAATCAAATATTAAGATGAGAGTAACAAGAATTCCAAAAATCAGCTCAATTGTACAAAAAACGAAGCGGGAATCGCAATTTGATGTTGACAACTGTGGCTGGAATTTTTGAGCGAAAATCATCTTTCTTTTTCTCTCTTTGGCTGCTGAAAACTCTCTTTTGTGATGGTGAATAACACCTAAAAATTATCTATATATATTTCCAATAGTAATGGGCCTATGGGCAAAAGTGAATTGGTCCAAATTGAGCTTTATTTATCCACGTAGGAAGGGACAAAGACCTATATCCCAACATTAACAAGGTACCTCAAGTACTTATTCCTTAAAATAGTAGCCCAAAGAGAGGAGGAGTAAAAGAGTATCCATGAATTCGACATAAATAAGTTTGTTCTTGGCGGCATGTAGGTCTTGGATACCTATACCACCCTATTATTTAGCCTTAGTGATTGTTGACCATTTAATTAAGTGCAACTTTTTATGAGTTTGAGAGTCACCCCAGTTAAAGCTACATTCATATAATTCCATTTTTTCAAGAAGATGGATAGGTAACTAGAAAAGCTGCATGACGTGGTTCTGTAGAAAATTAAGAGTAGAATGAATCAGCATGATTCTACCAGCCTTAGTGAGGAACTTCATCTTCCAACCTGCTAAAACTGACATAAGATTATCTAGAAGAAACTGAAGGTTTTCCTTTGTCATCTTGTTCGTGGATATCGGGTACCCTAAGTATTTTTTGACCCTGTGTCCTTCAACCATATTAAAATGAGAGAGAATAAGGTTTCTACTAGCCAAAGGAGTATTTACAGAGAAGAAGATTTTTGATTTTGAGTTGACCTTTTGACCGGAAATAGCACTGAATTGAGACAAGACATTTGCTATTGAGCTAGAAGAAGACTCATTCAGTTGTCCACAGAGGATAATATCATTGGCAAACATGAGATGCAAAATTTGAGGCCCTTGAGCGACAAGGTTTATAGGGGTCTAGAGCGTATATTCAAAAACCATGTCTATTCGATAGGAAAGTCGTTCCATACACAAAATAAAAATGTATAGTGATAAAGGATCTCCTTGACGAATACCTCTATATGGAAGAAAGAAAGAAGTTGGACTCCCATTGATGAGGAAGGAAACAAAAGTGGATGAAATACATGACATTATAAGCCTGACAAAGTTTTCAAGCAAGTTAAAGTACAACAAAGTGTCATTTATAAAAGATGACTCAAGATGGTCAAAAGCCTTCTCAACATTAATTTTTAACGTCATGAAGTATTTCTAACCTTTGATCTACTTGAACAACTGAAGCAATTCTTGAACTACAATAGCGTTGCCACTAGCCCTTCTGTTAGCTGAGAAGCGAGACTATGTAGGCCCTATTAGGTCTTGAAGAAAAGTCTTCATACAATTTATAATTATCTTAGAAATCACTTTATAAATAGTAGGCAAAATGGTCTCTTGGACCCTTGTACTTGTGTTCATTTGTAAAGTAGACAATTCTACTTATATACTTTTGTCATCTAAACCCTTGAACCCATTAAAAATGAATTTTATAAACCCCCTTTTGCATATTGATAATGCTCAAACTACATTCTTGAATGGGTGTAAGCGATCGTTGTCAATATAAAACCCAACTAGGTTGGGGTCGAATCCCACAGGGAATAGGGTGTGAACTTCGATTTGTTTACGAAATACTTTACTGGTAGTTTAATGTTTTTGAAAATGGGGGTTTACGTTTCACAGAGAGTCAATTGTCACTTTCAATATTTTAGTGTTTGTAACCAAGATAAATGGGAGACCAGAGTTATGATCACCATGGGTTTTGGGAATTGACAGATACTAGGTAATGCTTAAGACTCTTGAAGTAAGTAGAAACAGCAGAATATACCTGATGACGATACTATCTGACTTATCTCTTGACCTCACCAGACAATTTATTATCTAATTCTCTCGTACTTAGATAACTTATCTATTTCCAATAGGATTTTATCTCAGGTAAATTAATCCAGTTACGACATCAATCATTAAACAGAAGGTTGGTAGCTTCCGAGTCCTTGTTGATAATTCACATCCTCTAGTTTATTTCTCTGTTAAAAGCAAATAAGCCTAAGGCATAACTTATTGTTTGCAACCAATAGATTCAAGTTAAAGAAACAGAATTTCAAGATGTCCTACTACTCTTTGAATTCTTTAAATATCTAACATCATATCAAACCTTAATCCATGGATCCCACAACTCGGGCTAATGAAATTAGCCGCTCATGATTTGATGAACGAAATAACAAGTTGGATTCATGACAATATGGATAAACTTACTGATGGATGAAACCCACTAAGTATTTATTCAATTTAATCATACGATAAAAACCCACAATAATTGGTAAGTATTTGGAAAGAAAACAAGAAAAATATCTGATGAAAAAGATGAAGAAATTTTACGTGCCACCCTCCAAGTTAATTGTCTGATAGCTTCTCAATCATAAAAATCCCAAAAAGAAATCGTTCAAAAAAACCTAAAACAAGTCTTTAAATAGTTAATTCTAAATAAGGAAACAAAAATTAAAATTTCAGTTTTCTCTTCGGAATAGTCGACGACGATCTTAACGGCGTGTCAAACATCTGACAACGTGTGAAAGATATCATCAAAGATTCCAGTGAATTTTTATCTTCTGAGTCTTTCGATGGCAAATTTGACGGCGTATCAATTAAGTGACGGCGCGTGAAAAATGTCATCACATCTTCATTGGAAATCATCATGTTCTGCTTTGAGTTGATGGTAATTTTGATGCCTTATAACAGTTGTGACTGCGCTTCGAAAAGGTCATCACACGTCACTTAAATTCTTTAGATTTTGTCTATGCTTGACGGTGACTTTGACAGCCTTTCACATATCTGACGGCACTTCAGAAATGTCGCGAGCTTTACTTCAGCTTATTTACACCAGATTCTAACTGATTTGTTCTTATTTTCTTTTGTTTCCTCCCCTATCACTCATATCTGCATTAACATAATAAAAATAATGAAAACTAACAAAAGTTGCTTAAGACTTTGCAATTATTTCGAGTTAAAAGCCTCAAATGTGTTAGCATCTGCTCACACATCAACACCCTCAACTTAAAACAATTGTTTGTCCTCAAGCAACCAAAACATACTAGAAGTATACAAAGTACAATTCGGTAGCTAACTACTCTTATCAGGTCAGAATACATGCACCATCTCCATGATCAATCAAAGTAGAATCAACTGTGTCTAGTAATTGAAAACGACCATGTAACTCACAAGTATCTAGATATGGAAAAAATCTCAACTATAACAACCTAGCACATACCTAAATTACATTATCCGAACAAAGCAGTTGTTACCAACATACCTAGTGTGCCCTCATAACAAAAGAATCCTTTTTTCACTCAGATTCATATGTATAGACATAGGGATGAACATAAGACTCTCTCTAAGAATGAAGTTCCAATATTGCGCATCAAATGCCATAGGCTTGCCCTTATAGTCAGTACCTAAGTCTTCAGACAAGTCAGTTAGGATTATTATAGGGCTTTTTTAAGCTTGTAACGTAGGCTAGGGGCTGGTATGATATTCATGGGTATTTCATAGTGACTACACCTCCTTGGAACTACATTCAATCTTGAGGTTTCAACTTTTGACCTTCTTTTACTCCCTCTTTTATTTGTCAAGCTTGTTTAAGATGGGTGTTGTCTGTTCAAGCATTAGATTAACTTTTTCAGTTTTTCTCTTTTCCTATTTTCTTTGACACTACACCCAACTTGTTATTCATTTTCCTTCTTTTACCTCTCTTCATACTTATATTGCATCACACACCCCTATAGTAGCCACCCTCAACTTAGGTTATTTGCCTAAGTCAAGGTGCACAGTGTCCAAGGAAGGCCCCAAAACAAGTTCATTATGATGTAATGGGAAGGTGAAAGGTGTACAAGAAAAAACTAGGTTATTTACGCTCAAAAAGGGATCAAGGGATATTATTCACAATTGGATGGTTATTTAAGATAAAATGGGTTAACATGCAAAAACGGCCTATGATCCTTTCCTAACGCCTATCCTATGACTATGGCATGACTAACTGGGCAAGTTCTGGATTCAACGTACAACAGGAACTGAGTAAGACCTTACACGCACATGGCACACAAGTATATCGCATATCACTACTCATTCGTTTCATGCATTTGTTTTCTACAGGTTATTCATTTGCCATATTGATGCCACAAACAAATACACAACGGTCACAATGGATGCAATCCATACAGTACACAACAGATCAGACCACTAGAGAGGTACTCAAAAATCACAAAACAAGCTAATTGCCTCAAATACTTGTACTACTCCTAATTATCTACAGAATATGTTAAAACAACAGTTTCCCTACACCCTGAACTTAAAATCAAGAAATAAAAAGCATTAAGGGTTAGGATATACCTAAATATAGTCAAGCCTATGGATCCTGGGTCTCCGATCCTGCTACTGTATCATCTACTGTCTTTCCCCAACTCATAGCATCTGCTTTTGCAGTGGCTGGAGCCTGGCTCGATGAAGCACCTGCAGCCCTAGCTCTGATGGCTGCTTCTCATTTCTCCGTGTCAGCTAGAGACTCCAATCTTTCCCTTTCCAAGTCTTCCTTCTCTGCCTTTTTCTTTCCTTTATTTTTAACTTTTCTCTCCTCTTTACTATCCGGCTCATCTCTCTTGTTCTTGCCTTTCTTTTCCCTTTTTTTGTTTTTTTTCTTCGGGGAATCCGCAGTAAGATCAAGGATAGGAATTTCTTCCTCTACATCATGCATGGCTGATCCTGTTGGCACCACAATTTGGTGTTGCTGCAGTATCCTAACCTTATCCTTCACCTTATCCAATGTAGCCTTAAAAGTGGCAAGATCAACACCTGTCATCTCTCTTGCCCGAGCATCGAATCTATTCTCTAGATATGCCATCCGCCCAGGCAAAGTCATGAAAGGTTCAAGTGCAACCTTGATTCTTTTATCCACAGCAGCAGCAAACTGTTTGGCGAAGGCCTATAGTTGTATCTCGCACCAATTTACTTGTCTAGCCACCTTCCTGATATCAATCAGCTGAAATGCAGAACCTATTGCTGCTGGAGGAACTGAGATAGTCGGCTTACTTTGAGGCACTGAGCCTTCCTGAGCTGAATATGCTGGTACAGCTTCAGATCTTTTCACCCTCACATCTGGTGCTAAAATAGTCTCTGTGACTGGAGGATCTGTTGCGCCAACTGCATCTCGATCAAGTCGCAAACCCGGCTGAATTTCATCTTTTCTGACAGAGTTATGGGTCTTCTTGGCATTTACTCAACATAAATACCTGAAATCTCAGGTACATTAGCAGTTTCACACAACCTAGTGATTAGACATGGGAATGAATATGCAATATCGGGTCTTGTGAGCCAAATCTTGATCTCTTTTGCTATAATTTCTCCGAAATCCAGGGGAGTTCTATCTATCAAGCTAACAACTAATATTGATAGATCATCCCCCAATATGTTGTCTCCCTCGGTGGGTATCAGATGAATCCGTACTAAACCCCATCAAAATCTTGCCTTTGAATTTAGAGACGCTTTGGTTATTTTTTTAGCAGGATTATTCAGCCACTCAGGTTCCTCATCTTCTATGAGAGTCGCTAGCCATTTGCGCTGATTTTCCCAATGCTTCAACTGGGCATAGAATGTGAGTAACGTGACTCGTAGGACTAAGGCTGGCCCATGAAAAAACCTATTTATGGTGGCGTCTGATACATCCACCCTCACTCCACGTACTATAACTTTGGTCAGTAGAGGCTTATCTAAAGTTCTATCCCCTTCTTTGCATATATTTTCCACCGTAGCCTGGTAGTTTGCGTAGAACTCCCAGACTAATGAAGGACAGTAAACACCGTTTCTCCTAGTAGTCCACTCCGGGCCATAATCCTTAAGTTTTTGCATCACCTCAGGGTATTTGATCAACCCTATAGTGATAATATTCTTCTCCTCTAAAATTGGCCTTCGAGCACTTCTTTGATCTGTTCTGCGAAGTCCATCCCAAAAGATTGTTTCAGCTCAAGGGATTTGCCATCTCATATTGTTCCTAATATTGGGGTTTTTGCATCTCACCAAAGTTCCCTGTATTGGAGAATCCTTATCACCTTGATTCTCCAATGATGGTAATTCAGACTCAGTTTTTTTAGCTGCAGGCTTTTCAGAACCATCATTTTCAAATTCTTATTCGGTGTCCTTTGACTCCTGCTCAGTGTGTTCTGATCGTTGTTCCTCCGATGCTTGCTCAGATGAGGTTGTTACCTCAGTATCATCATTATCCTCCACCTCAATAGGCTTAGGTGGAAGTGGTGTTTTTAGACCAACCCTCTTTCTAGTCCATCTGAGCAATGGTTCTTCATCTTCATAGTCAGAGTCCTCATTGACAAGTTGCCAAGGTACACTCTCTTTAGCCGTTTTCTTTGGTGTAGTTGGATTCTTTTTCTTGGGTTCCATGCTCAGTTCTGAATGTTGACTCTTAGCTGATGTACTTCGAGCACTTAGAATTATGAGTGAGAGAAGACTGTAATGAGAGAGAGGGAAGGTTTCTTGACTTAACTCTCAAGCTTCAACATACAAGGAAAGTATTAAATTTTGCCTTAGATGGAAATAACTTTGAAAAGGGAAGGGAAATAATTCACTAAGGAAAGAAAACCAAAATTGAAAAAAAATATCTGTAGTACGTGGGAATGTGAACAGCTGTTGCTGGGCCGGGCTAGCTCAAATTTTTAGACTGGGCCCAACTCATTTGACGGCAGTTTTTACGGCCCGTCAAAGATAGTACGGTGCTTCAAAATTGCCGTCAGCCTTAACAGTATATGGCTTTGACTTGATTGTTTTGACAACGTTTCTCATGATTTTTCATACTTGTGACAACCCGTCAAAATTAACGTCAACCTTCTCAAGTTAACTGCAACCAGTTCACCTTTTTTGTACAACTCTTAGCTACAAATATTAACAATACTGGTGCAACAAAATTAAAACTTTGGGTTGCCTGTCAAACAGCGCCTGATTTAACGTCGCGGCTCGACTTGGTTATCTCGACTACTCAGACTTCATCAAGATACCGTATCGATACCTCATTACCATTTTCCTGGAATACATCCACAACTGAGAAGATATTCATCTCCTCCACTTGCTTTATAGGAGAATGTATTTTGAATCTGGCCTCCCTTTTTCCATACCTGAACCTTAGCTCATTGAGCTCCATATCAACTAGTACTCTTTCCGTGGCTAACAGTGGTCTACCCAAAATGATGGGTACCTCAAAATCAACATCACAATCCAATATCACAAAATCTGCAGGCAGAATAAAGTCATCCACTTTTACCGGCACATCATGCAATATACCACCTGGTCGTTTTACCTATCTGTTTGCCATCACAAGATACATCATTATGGGGGTAGGTTCCCCCAATCCAATTTTCTTGTAGATATCAAGTGGCATCAGATTAATACTTGCTCCTAAGTCATATAAAGCTTTGGTAAACTTCATGGACCCAACTGTGCACGGTATAGTAAATGCTCCAGGGTTAGGCTTTTTCTGCATTAAGGATTGTGAAGAAACAACACTACAATGGTGGATGTTGTCCACCGGCTCACAACTTACCTTCCGCTTCTTTGTTAATAATTCCTTCATAAATCTAGCATAGTTTGGCATTTGCTCAAGTGCCTCCATCAATGGTACATTCACTGTTAGTTGTTTCAGTATTGCCATGAATTTGCTAAATTTTTTGTTATCTTCTTTCTTCCTCAATCTTTGAGGAAAGGGAGGTTCTGATCTTGGCATTTCTTTTAATACCACTTCCCCTTCCTTTTCGTCTTTTTTCTCTGAAATATTAATAAAACCATCCATCTTCTCAAACTCCAATGGATTTCTTCCTTCTGATTCATCAACACTTACCTCATTCCCCATATATTTTCCCATAGGAGGGCCACATAACATCTTACCACTTTGAGTGGTAATCGACATACAAGAGCCATTAGTGCATTAATAGGTAAAGTACCAGCTTTTCTCTAGTTCAATATAGCAGAAAGTTGGCTCATCTGTTGCTCCAACTGCTTAATAGAAGCAGAGTGTGAGCTAACCAACTGACTGAGGGTAGAAAACTCACTCTTCATAGTAGTTACCCCTGAGTAGGTAGCTTCAACTCCCTTTAGCAACTTTTCCATCATGTCCTCCATGGACATCTTGCCAGAACTAGTTGTTGTAGTATCCCGACTTCCAAGAGGAACATACAAACCACTCCTGTCATTATTGTTTCTCCAATTTCCTTGCTTCCTATCTTTATAATCAGGCTTGTCATAAAAAGTCCGACCTTGGTTCCCTTGGCTATTGCCTCGGAAACCCCCTGATTACTCATATAGTTGTCCTCTACATCAGCACCTGCAAAAATAGTACCCTGAGATTTCACAACTTTAACCATTTTAGTCTTACCGGATAGCAAGTGCTTGGCTAGCAAGTCCATCTGCGTCTTTAAATGGGTTATGTCCTGATCTCGCTTCTTATCCCTTCTACACTGCTCCACAGTTATACCACCAGTAATAGTTGGTCTAGCCACCATAGAATTCCTAGTGTGCCAAGCCCGACTCTGTTTGGTCATTCTATTCAGCATGTCAGAAGCATCGAGAAAAGAGAGGTCAATGAACGAACCACCTGCAGCGTTGTCAACAATTGACTTTGTCACAGAGTTGAAAGCCTAGTACAAAGTCTCCATCAAGTGCAAGTCTGTCATGTTGTGGTTCGAACATTGTGCAAGTTTCTTCTTAAATCTTTCCCAGGTTTCATATAATGCTTCAGTCGAGAGCTGTCTGAAGTTACTAATTTCATCCCTCAACTGTACCCTTCTAGAGAGTGAAAAGAACCATTCTAGGAATGCATCTTTCAACTGTCTCTAGTTGGTTATAGAATCAGGTTC
Organism: Capsicum baccatum var. pendulum; assembly: GCA_030864225.1. Classification (NCBI taxonomy): domain Eukaryota; kingdom Viridiplantae; phylum Streptophyta; class Magnoliopsida; order Solanales; family Solanaceae; genus Capsicum; species Capsicum baccatum. The sequence goes on along the minus strand of CM061558.1, from coordinate 27,150,015 downwards.
TAGTTCATTCAACCACATTGTTGCCTCTCCAGACAGGGACAATGGAAACAACCTCAACCTGATCGCATTCTGGCTCACTCCCGAATTGTCAAAGAATTTTCAAATAGTGATGAAGTTCACCAAATGCATGTTTGGATCATCACCAGGCAAGCCTCTAAATAACCCTTTCAGATTCAGAAGTTGGATCATGGTACTTGTTAAGCTGAATTTTGCACCTGGTGCCAATGGTGAAGGAATGATAGCACCCATTGCACTGGCTCCATCCATTCCTTTATCATCTTCATCAGCCTCATATTGAATAGGCTATTGACCATATCTTCCTCAGACTGAATGGTTTCTATTGACGTTTCACTGCATTAGTGCAGCAACTTGCTCAGCTCTCCTTGGGTTTTGAGGATTCAGTAATTCCTCATCTCCCGATTCTTCATCATTAGGGTTCTGGTGACGTGCTTGTTGACGTAAATTCTACACATTTACCTGAGCCCTGGCCAAAGCAGATAGTCTCTCTACTTTTTGTTCTATCAGCTAAGGTTTCGGGTTGATTGGTAATAGCGGTTCTCCGAAACTTCTTATTTTTGGCATAAACAACACAACACCTAAAATAGACAAAAACAACAAATAAATGTAAATCAAGGAAACTTAACTATCAGCAAATTTTCGCGCACAAACTTTTAATCTACAATCGAATTCCCCGGCAACGGCGCCATTTTTGATAATGCTCAAACTACACTCTTGAATGGGTGTAAGCGATCGTTGTCAATATAAAACCCAACTAGGTTGGAGTCAAATCCCACAGGGAATAGGGTGTGAACTTCAATTTGTTTATGAAATACTTTACTTGTAGTTTACTGTTTCCGAAAATGGGGGTTTAAGTTTCACAGAGAGTCAATTGTCACTTTCAATATTTTAGTGTTTGTAACTAAGATAAATGGGAGACCAGAGTTATGTTCACCATGGATTTCGAGAATTGACAGATACTAGGTAATTCTTAAGACTCTTGAAGTAAGTAGAAACAGCAGAATATCCCTGATGACGATACTATCTAACTTATCTCTCGACCTCACCAGATAATTTATTATCTAATTCTCTCGAACTTAGATAACTTATCTATTTCCAATAAGATTTTATCTCAGGTAGATTAATCCAGTTACGGAATCAATCATTAAACAGAAGGTTGGTAGCTTCCGAGTCCTTGTTGATAATTTATGTCCTCTAGTTTATTTCTCTGTTAAAAGCAAATAAGCCTAAGGCATAACCTATTGTTTGCAACCAATAGATTCAAGTTAAAGCAACAGAATTTTAGGATGTCCTACTACTCTTTGAATCCTTTAAATACCTAGCATCATATCAAACCCTAATCAATGGATCACATAACTCGGGCTAATGGAATTAGCCGTTCATGATTTGATGAACGAAATAACAAGTTGGATTCATGCTAATATGGATAAACTTACTGATGGATGAAACCCACTAAGTATTTATTCAATTCAATCACAAGATAAAAACCCACAATAATTGATAAGTGTTTGGAAAGAAAACAAGAAAAATATCTGCTGAAAAAGATGAACCAATTTTACGTGCCACCCTCCGAGTTAATTATCTGATAGCTTCTCAATCATAAAAATCCCAAAAGGAAATTGTTCAAAAAAAACTAAAACAAGTCTTTAAATAGTTAATTCTAAATAAGGAAACAAAAATTAAGATTTCAGTTTTCTCTTCGGAATAGTCGACGACGATCTTGACGGTGTGTTAGACGTTTGACAACGTGTGCAAGATATCGTCAAAGATTCCAGTGAATTTTTATCTTCTGATTCTTCTGATGGCAAATCTGACGGTGTGTCAATTAAGTGACGGCGCATGAAAAATGTCGTCACATATTCATTGGAAATCATCATGTTCTGCTTCGAGTTGACGACAAATTTGATGCCTTATCACAGTTGTGACGGCGCTTCAAAAAGGTCATCACACGTCACTTCAATTCTTCAGATTTTGTCTACACTTGACGGTGACTTTAACAGCCTTTCACATATCTGACAGCGCTTCAGAAATGTCGTCAGCTTTACTTCAGCTTATTTGCACCAGATTCTAATTAATTTGTTCTTATTTCCTTTTGTTTCCTCCCCTGTCACTCACATCTGCATTAACACAATAAAAACAATCAAAATTAACAAAAGTTGCTTAAGACTTTGCAATTATTCCGAGTTAAAAGCCTCAAATGTGTTAGCATCTGCTCACACATCACATATGTGGCATTAACTTGATGATATGAAAAAGCACATGTTTTACATTCATTTTTTAGCGAGTGAAGCCAACTTTTTTGCATTTAAAATATTTTTTAATATAATTGTAAATTAAAAAAAATTGGGCCCTTCATCTTCTTCATTGACCCCTCCCCCTCCCCCTCACGTCCCTCCACCCCTTCATCTCTGCACCAGCCCCATTCCCCACCCCTTCTCCCTCGTCCCCCACCCCACCCTACACCAGTCATTCCCTACCCCACACCAGTCTCTCTCCCCCATCCCCCACTCTCATCCAACATATATACACACACACATTTTTTCCCCTGTCCCCACTCTCTTTCCTTATCCTAACCCCTCTATTCCACCCCAACCCACACTAGTCATTCCCCACCCCTCTCCCTCGTCCTCATCCCATACCATCCCTTTTCCCCCGTCCCCTACCCTCACCCAGTACACACACACACACTCTCTTTCTTTCCCTCATCCCCCACCCTCCTTCCATGTTCTAAAACACAATAAACTATTTATTTCTAAATAAAGAAAAAAAATAAGAAAGAGAAGAAAGAGGTGGAAGAAGTTTATTAATGTTTAATTAATGGAAAAAAGAATGAAGAATTATTGGTATGGATTATGGATAAATTAATGTTAATGGTCACATGATTATGCAATAATTAAAAAAGGAGGAAAAGGATTGAAGAAAAGTGTATGTTGACCTAAAAAAGATTAGATTTTTTTAAAAAAATATTTTATATATTTTATATATTCTGAGTATTTAATTTCCTATGTGTCATTGAAAAATGGCATGGCATGCCACGTGTCGGCGAGTGTATTATTAGTTGGATGAAAAAAGGATTTAAAACGTTATGTTTCGATGGGTAAAGGGTTTAAAAAATTCATTTTTAATGGGTTAAAGGGTTCAGATGACAAAAGTGTCAGTAGAAGCAAATCCGAACAAGTACAAAAATTCATCAGACCGTTTGCCCTAAATAGTATTGCACAAACTAATTGTTCTATATTGACCTATAGTAGCAACAGAGATCACTTTGGGCATGAGAAAAAACAGAGGTCTGGTTAATTAAGGTAGAAATAGACCCATGAGAAAAGACATTAACACAAATTATTCCATTGATGGGGCCCACTATATCCCAATAATTTTGGAAGAAGAACGAATGAAGTCTGTCTGGTCCCAGAGATTTATAAGACTTAAAAGAATACACTGCTATGACTAGCTCCTCATTAGATAAGCCCAACTCTAAAGAAGGGTATGATGTGGAAGAAATTGAGCGCGAAGGGGCACGCTGGAAAGCTCTAGTGTCTTGGAGGAGTTTCGTACAGTACATATCTCTGTAGAAACTAAGAATATGAGCCTTGATATTTTATTTCCTAAAGATCCAATTACCTACTGAATCTCTAAGGTTAATAATATTATTCTTGCACCGCTTACTGAGAGTAGAGATATGAAAGAATTTTATGTTTGCATCCCTTTCTTGTTTAACCACTGTATCCGCAATTTGAGTTTCCAGAACTCGTGTTCAAGGAGAAGGAGGCTATTGAAGTCATGGACAAGAGTAGACTCAAGATGTTGGAGGAACCAACTGGTAGGGTAGCAAGAAGAGGGTTGGATTCTTACAATTCTGCGTAAAAGCCTATTCTTTTTAATGGAAAATTTTCCAAAGACTTGGTTAATCCAATTCAAAACCTCCAACTTAAATAAAGAATAGCTGTAAGTAAAGAGTTTTGAGCACTAAGCTAAGAGTTAGATATAATAGAGAGGAACTGAGGATGGAAGGTCCAAATAGTTTCAAACTGAAAAGGCTTATGGTGGATGATATTTGGAAGAGCCAATTCATCTAGGAGAAAAGGACAATGATCTGGGTGAGTTCTAGCCAAATGCTTAACAGAGGCATCGAGAAATAATTTGATCCAACCCGAGTTATCACAAAGTCAATCTAGCCTTTCCAAAACCATGTGATTATGACCTCTAAGATTATTCTAAGAATTTTTACTTCCACTAAACCCTAGATCAATCATATTATAGTTCAAACAATAAAGAAACCTAGCAGCTCTAGAAGGTTCACAACCAAACTACCAAATTTCTCTCAAGCCCTATGAACTTTATTAAAATACCCACCCATTAGCCAAGGCCGATCATAAGAGTCCTCTACTCTCTTAAGATTATCCCAAAGTAAGAGTCTGCTCGAAGAGTTATTACCACTTATTGGGGGAAGGTATTACCTAGATCACGTAGTGGAGTTCTTGGTATGTGAGTGCCACATCCGTGATATTGAGGATGTAAGCATGCCAAAGGATAGACATGCCTCCTACATGCCCCTCAGCAGGGATGACAACTACACTAGAGAAGCAAAACTCATAAGGCATAGATTGGTGGTTAACCCTATGAGTTTTGAGTAAAGCAACCAATGTAAGTTTCTGGTAATCTAGACGATCTCTAAAACTTGTTCTAAACTTAGCAGAGGTTGAACCTCTATAGTTCTAAATAAAAAAATTCTAAGGATGCCAAAAGTAAGGGAGAGATAATAAATTTCCACATGCAAGGCTAGTTTCCCTCAGAGAGGGACTCATTATTATTTCATACTTCCCCACAACCGGGTTTAGAGTTGACCTGACATGGATAGAGCATTTGGACTTGCTATGAGTACAATTTTTGCTTATTTTTCTTGGAAACCGCTCTTTGAGAAAGAATATCCATACCTGTTCTAAGAAGGTCATCATCGATCCTATCTGCTAAATCTTCTCCATTATGTACCCCAGCTCTATGATGTCCTAACCATATGCTATTCCCTAACCCATATCTTATGGGGTATGGTCCTAAGCATGCAGTTGCATCAAGGAGGCTCCACTTTTATAGCCATCACATGTTAAATCCATGGCACAACGTTCACTCCATGCAGAGGTTGTGGATAAAAGGAGAGCCAGGCATAAGAAGGTTGTTCATCATTGATGGGCTCATATTTTTTGGGCTCACCTCTAAGGGATTCAGGATCGTTGGAGGACTTTCAAGCCAGTGAAATTGGTCGTACGCTTCTAGCCCCAACCTCATGCCCTCTGTGATGATCTAGGATAAATTTCTTGGGATTTGGATTATTACAAGTCACTCTTGTCCATTCAGTTGCAAGTTGAAAGTGAGGGCGTGGACCGTAAGAGTTACTTCCAACCTAGACTAAAGAGGATGCAGTGCGACTGGGTTCACTGAGGAAAACACTGGATAATTATTTTGAGGGGGATTCTGGTTGGGGTCTATCGTTGGTAGTTCTTGAAGGAGGTAAATTAGAGAGTAGGTTTTATGGTGAATCTGAACTCCCTGGTAAGAGCAAGGGGTAAGGGTTCATTATATATCAAGTAGGAAGGTAAGGAAGAGAGTGATGGTAAGGGCGGTGCAGCTAGAGAGTTATCAGCTAAATTCATGCCTTGAGAGGGTGAAGGAGTGTCACATGTCTCTAAATGATTACCAATATCATCATTATATCCAAGAGAAATCAATAGGGTAGTATTTTGGAGTTTTGGAGAAGTAGTAGCATGAATGGAAGCCACTTGACAATTAGTTTTTTGAGAAGGAGAACAAATAGGTTAACGTGGGGAGAGGAATTAACTTGATGAAAAGGTGAAGAATCTCTAAAATTGTCATTATCCAGCCACATTTGAGAATTAGAGAAATCCTGAATATTTGCATTGTTGTGGCATCATAATACTTAGTTTAGCAAAATTATATTGATTGAAAACCTTGGGTAGATTGGTCAATACCATTGCTATAAGGGTTTATTGTCCTTCAACTACTTACCTATGGCAACTGTTAATTCTGGTTTGAAACCCTTCCTAGTATAACTTACAAAACACACTCTCCTTTATCCTACCCTCAACAAACCTAACTTTTTCCAGAGATCGTCTTTTTGGGCGATTAAGGAATTTAACTAGCTTCCATTCCTCTTCTTTAGTATGGTGCACAGGAGCAGGTGCATTACCTTATGGATCGTGGAAATGATCCTGTATAGTAGTTGCTTGCCCACGTTTTCAAAGAGTTATAGTGTGTCCTAGGCATCCACAACTTGTATGTAGAATCTTTGCACCCTTATAAAGGCTTAGCTGCTTACGAGGACCAATATATACATGGTTCTGGAGTAGCTGTTCTAGAGGCACTTGAACACATAAGTATACATATATATACCACAATATGCGGATGAGGTGCAAGTATCAACCTTAAAAAGAGTTATTGACTTTTTTCCCGACCTTTTGCAAAATGTCCATGTCATAAAACTCCGTAGCAAGTTCGGGGAGGCGAATCGATATAGAAAAATACGCAAGTCTAACTTGAGAGGATACAAACATAGGCAACAATTTTTGGTCAGACAAAAAGTTGTAGAAGATAAACAAGGACCATCATGAAGGGATGAAGCATATTGTGCTCATGAGCAAATTTAATAAGGAAAAGGTTAGTACCAAGATCTATAAGAGAAAGATCGTCCAAAGGCTTCCAAAGAGAAATCACTTTTTTTTATTCATTTTATCCCTAACTTAAGGTTTAATGCTCTTGAAAGTTTAATTTCATCTATTTGGTAATTATAAATAGCTAGACGGGCTTTTTAAATATTACAAAGAATAATGAGTAATGGAAAAGATAAGGGGCACTTACAGAAAATAGTTTATGTTTCTACAAAATAGGAGTGCCCCTAGCCTAAATTTCAAAATTACAATTCATATCGTCTCATTCGCTTTCTTCTTCTTTTCGTTTCTTATTTTATTTTTTTATTTTTAGCTTTTTTTCTCTCTTCTATCTCTGGCCTCTACTTCTCATTCTTTTTTTTTTTTCTCTTTTGCATTTTTTCCTTTTTCTTTTTTTTTTTTATTTCTTATTTTGGTTGCATTTTATATTTTATATTTTTTTGTACTTTCCAAAAATTGGCTACGTCGAATACAAGACATGGATGTTGAAGAAAATATCATAATTGCTTATTGTATTTGTATTCACCATCATAACACACGTAGAAACTCCATACGCATCTGTCGATAACCTCAGGCCATCCATCTGGGAAAGATTGAGAGTCAAAGAAAGTACTAGAGGTTCATATAAATACGGATACACGACAAAGACTTAAGAATAAAATTTCATAAGAATGCCATTTAGCCTCCCGAAGAGAGGATACAAACGTTTTTCAATCGATCTGCAGGACTCTACTAGACACTTAGGTCTTGTACCAATCCATCAATAAGCCTAATCTATAATACCAATTTGTAATGACCAATTTCTCAGTTCATGATGGCGTTTACTATAACCCACTTGTAGGTAAGCCAATCCATAGTCCGAAACAACGAGTAGCAGATTAATAACAAAGGTAGAAGCAAAACTAAATAATAAGAAGAAAGAAAGGAGAAGAAGGCAAATATATTCCCAGAACCTTGTGAAGTCAGTACAAAAGCTTTAAATTTAACATAAGTACAAGTGAAATACATAATATATACATGTTCAACCATCTCTAAAATACAAAATAGAGATTAGTCTAATCAATATAAGGGAGAACAGGGATACTCCAAATGCTAGGAGCTCACCCTAAATCTTTGATCCAAAGATTCTCCACATAATACAAAATGACTATGACGAGAGCTCGTACAATGATCTACAGGCTTCAGAAGTATAGTATGAGTACCATACACGTAATACTTAATAGGTATCGGCCGACTGAATTCCAAAGATAATGCAAAAATAAGTAACATGTAAAGCAAGAATATAAGTACATGCAGCTATTCACAAAACTAAACATAATAATATCAGTGGTGCAAAAAGGATAAAATATCTTACTCTAGCAGTGTCCGGGAACTAAAGTGCAATATCATATATCACTAGCCAATATACAAGTGAAAAGTAAAAGAAGGATATATAGTAGTAATACAAGTCCAAATGATACATATACATTATGAATATATAAGGAAAGAGATGGATATGCACTAATGGCATATATATATATATATAAATATAGTTATATAGTTATATAGCATATATATATGACCAACTCCAAGGTAATAACCTAAGGTAGCCAACCTGACATCTCAATGAATCCTAACCAAGTAGAAATGCTAATGCTAGCATAATCAGGGTCTCTAATTAAAGGATGATCAAACATGAGTTGAACTATAAATAATGTAATTTACCGTAATAGAGAAAAAACATCAAAAATGTACTAACAATCTCAGGTATCAGTCCATAATTATTCTGCACAAACTAACAAAAATGATCAACAATAAGTAACTGGCTAGTCCAAAAAAACAGTAACCTAATCGAGCCCCAATAAGCTTGAAAGGTGAAAGCAAGTACTCAACAAACATTAATCATAGATTATACCAATATAACCCCTTATAAGGCTGATAGATATAAGCACCAAACAAATATATCGGTGCTAGGCAATACATATCAATGAATGAATGCACATCAACTAATAGTAACTCATATTCGATCGGAGTGCCAAATGCACCAAGTGTACACACCTCCTCCATCTCAGTAGCTCACAAAGGCAAGACCTATAGAGACCCTTCTTCTCCGACACTATGGATTATGAATGTACGAATAAAAGGGTCCATAGGGGACTCTGAATATCCATATACACAGCCTGGTGCCAAACCAGGACTTTCAATATTCATCATAAATAATCTAATCTATCCAGTACCGTATATATATATATATATATATAAAATAAATGCATGGACTCAAATCATAAAGCGTGTAAATCTGTAAATCCATTTCTTGAGATCGATATGGGGACTAAATCTACATAATAGCATAAAAAGAATTGAAATCTCTCTTGGCTGAAGTAAATAATAGTGGTAAGAGAGTGGAATAGTAATATATCAAAATCAATCTCGATCTAATTTTAAAAATAGCACATTTAATCCTATAAGCTCATAATTTATTACCTAAGGTGGTACGATTCTCATTATTGAATAAAACTATTTTTAAAGTAAAAAATGGGAATAAATTCCTTTTTAAAAAATAGTAGTAAAATCAAGGGTTTGATTGAAATCGTACCACGTAGTGAGCATTAATACTCCTAAAATTTTACATTCCATCACTAGTATCCAAATGCAACCATAAGCACCTAAATGTCTATAAATGCTCACCTGGTGTCCAACTTTTATTGTAGCCCCAGCCTCGAGCCCAACAGTATGTAATTATCATAATAAGGCCTCATAACTTACGAAACTATGACAAATGAGGGCATAAAGTCACTAAGGATCTAATCAGGTAAACGTCATCCAATTCACTAAGTCAAATAGTAAGCCTTATACAAAAAGGATCCTTATCATTAAAACATGGTTTACATGCTTATAATCAAGGATAGTAGGATTCTATGGCCATAATGGATTCTCAAACCATCCATGAACCACTCGTCTTTGATCTATTATCCCAAAATGATTTTGCACTATTAAAATAATAGTATACATATTAATATAAGTAAAATGATATCCATATTAAATATAAAACTCTGAGCCCAAAATCGGGTCAATAATGGGCCCAAGAAGCCCGCTAATAGAATTTTAAAATTAAATCTGTCACGAGGTCCCTAGAAGGACAAGTAATGTCCTTAAAATTTTAGCACAAATAAAGTGTAAATTGGGGCCCAAATCATCCCCTAAAGTTGAGGAATTTCAATACTAATATCTATGAATTAATCAATAAAAAAGATGGAATTCGATGGAAAAATAATGAGAAATGATTGAGAGGTGTTAATTTACCTTATCTTAGCCTCAATGGATAATTTTCCACTCTTTTCCAATCTCTAAGGTTCATCAATAGTGGATTGGGACATAGCAAATGGTGGAAAAACACAGAGAAGGGGATTATATACTGCCAGGCAATTGGCCTTTACGATTGTGGAAGCCAGGGGTCACAATTATAATGATCGGTAAAGTTACACTTCATGAACATGGACAATGGGTTGCAAACACAAAGGAAAATGAGTTAGACTATTATGAATACGGGAAACTATCCATGATCATAAAGAAGGAATCAAGCTCGATCGGGCTTGACCCACATCGTGAACACGAGAGGTGAGGCTTACATTTGTGATGGTCAAAAACTTGACTCTTCGTAAATAAGACCTGTACCTTGAATCATAATAAAAAATAGGTGGTTGCACCATATTCTAGAAAACTAGCAATTTTCTAAGTCCAAACAGACTCTGATCGAGTGCTCGAGATTCATTTAGAACCCCGTGCATGAAAATAAACTATGTTACTATACCAAATTTGTCATTACAGACTTAATAGAACCATCTTTTATCAAAGATTATTTCAATTAAATATGGGTCCCACACCTAGTTTTATTTTAACCAAATCCTACCTAATAGACCAAAATGAGTTTGCATGCCTCGAAACCCAGACCAAGGGTCCCCTATCCAAAAATCAATATTCCAGAGATGATGGCGATGTCAGATTTCTCATCATATGTTGTTTACTAGAATTTTTAGTCCAAGACCAATTCCTTAACATTGAAAACTCTAAATACGAAAATGAAACTAAAATCCAAATGAGTAATATGATTTGTACTTCGATCATGAGCACCCCCAAATATTCGATCCAAAGCTGCTCACATAATGCACACATCAACAGTGAGAACCCATGCTATGATTTGTAGGCTTCAAAAGTATAGTATTAATACCAAACACGTAGTTCTCAGTAGGTACTGACTGACTGAGCTCCAAAAATAATCCAAGTATAAATAACATATAAATCAAGAATATAACTACAAACTGTTATTTATGAAACTAAACATAACAATATATGTGGGATGATAAGGATAAATTATATTATTCTAGAAGTGTCTGAGAACTAAAGTGCAATACCGTATTTCACTAGCCAATATACAAATAAAGAGTGAAAGAAGAATATATAGTAGTAACACAAGGCCAAAGTATACATATACAATATTACCTTAGAGTTACATATATATATATATATATGGTATTACTACAATCAACCTAACATCTGAAGGAATTTTAACCAACTAAGAATGCTAACGCAAGCATAATCAGGGTCACTAACCGAAGGAACACTAAACATGAGTTGAACTATGAATAATATAATTTACCATAATAGAGAAAAGAGATCATAAAATGCAATGACAATCTCATGTATCAGTCTATAATCATCCTACCATGAACTAATCATAATAATCAATAATAAGTAACTGTTTAGTCCAGACAAATAATAACCCAACAGGCCCCCATAAGCCTAGAAAGTGCAAGAAAACACTCTATAAATGCCAATCATAGTTTATGCCTATACAACCCCAAATAAGGCCAATAGAAACAAGCAACAAATAAATAGACTGGTGATAAGCAATGTATATGAACAAAGTGAATGCACATAAACTAATAGTAACCCATACTCGATCAGAGTGACAAATGTACCAAGTGTATACACCTTCTCCAGCTCAGTAGCTCACAAAGGCAGGACCTATGGCAACCATAATAATTAATCTACTCTTTCCTATACCATATATATATATATATATATACATAAAGTATAATAAGTGTACAAACTTGAACTATGACTAAAGAGTGTAAATTTGCAAATCCATTACCAAAGATTAATGTCAGAACTAAATCAATATAATAGCATAAAAAAGGTTAAAATCTCTCTCAATTAAAGTAAATAGTAGTGGTAGAAGAGTGGAATAGTAATGGAGTAGAATCAATCTCGTTCTAGTTTCAAAAATAGCCCATTTAGTTCTATAAGCTCATAATTTATTAAATAAGGTGGTACAATTCCCATTATAGAAAAAATCTATTTTTAAAGTTAAAAGCTGAAATAAATCCCTTTTTAAAAAATTATACTAAAATCAAGGGTTTGGTTGGAATCGTACCACTAAGTGAGAATGAATATGCCTATAAGTATGCATACCATCACCAATATCCAAATAATGTAACCATAAACTCCTAAACATCTATAAGCTAGACCATATCCTTTGTAACAATAGAATGCTTACCTGGATTGCAACTGGTATCATAACCCCGACCTCAATCCCAAAGTACATAATTAACATAATAAGGCCTCGTAACTTGAGAATATGGTAAATGAGGTCGTAAAGTGAAATATCCTAGTTTTGACCCTTGAAAATTTCTTGATTTCGAGCTCTTTGGACATCATATGACTTGTTCATACTTATCGTATGATGTGGATACGGTTAGAAGTCCTTGGTAATATGATACTCAGTATGGTTTTGGTTGGTTTCTGTCCAAGGTAAGAGTGGACATCATACTAGTTGTATGTTAGGATATGAGAAGTATAGTTCCAAACTGTATGATATCCTATATCTAGCCTAGATGATTCTACCTAGGGTACGGTTCTAGGGTACCAATCGTATGATTGGATATGAGTTATTCCATGAACTCATCTGTTGGATAGAATTGGAGTTTAATATTATGTCTAGGATATGAGTGGTCTATACCACTCGTATAATTGGTGTACGAGTTAGGGGGAAGTTGTACCCTCCTGCATATATATTTCAGCTTTTAAGCTAAGGATATTTTAGACATTTTCCACCTCAAAATCCTTAAGACACCACGTCTTAAAACATATTGTAGCCTCTCATAACATACATTAAAAGATCAAAACACCCCCAAAACTCTCTTTAAACACTCTCTTGAAGATTGGGCTAGGGTTTCTACAAGGTGTTCATCTAGAGGCTCAAGGGTCAAGTTCTTTTCGTGAATCTTTGTGAACAAGGCATGTGACTCTTCCTTCATTGTTAGTTCTCAAATATCATGTGTTTTAAACATATATTATAACTCATTAATGGTGGTTTAAAAACCAATATTGAGGGCTTTGTTACATATTATTGAGTATTATTTACACTTGGTTTAAATTGTGTCTATACATGTTTTGGTGATAGTTTGCACATATGGGTGCTTGGAAATTGTAGTTTAAAAAATAGGTCATGGGTAACCCTTGTAATACCCCTATTTCTATCTAGCTTAAATTCATCCCAAAGATGTCAAAGACTTGTTTTAATGATTAATCCATTTTTATACATGTGGTATTTTCAAGATTTTTACTTTTTGTCGTGTGGGAAATTCAATAAGATTTCCATCGATATAAGATTTGCCTATATTTAATAATCGGGTAAGAATTTATGACTAATTACAGTTTCAGTCAAAAAACACTGTTATCTCAGTCAGTGGCGCATTGCGCCATAAGCCAAAATGACATTCATCAATTTTCAGTAAGACTCTACGATTTCACCACATCGCGGAGGACTCCCAAATCTCAATTGTCAAAATCCAGTAAAGCTCCACGATATCCCCGTATTGCGCCATCATCCAATTTCCCAGTTGTCAAATTTTAGTGACACGGCGCGATGCGGCGGTCCAGGTTAGGAAATTTTTCACAAAAATATAAAAGACACGTTCAGGGTTAAATAGGTCCTTTCTCATGATTTTAGTTCAGCCCTAAACGAAATTTAACCCTACATGACCTAAGGATATCATTATTCACTCTATTTTTCCCAAGTTGAGTTACTCTATCTCAAGAACAAGAACCCTAACTCTCAAATTCAAGGGCCAAATCACAAGAACTCTTCATCAATCCTTCCAAATTCATTAACTCAGGTATGCATAGTGTTCATTCATGAACTCCTTTCGTCCATGAAGCCCAAGAATCTCTTTTCAAATTTCAAGTAATGGATTCTTAAGAATTCCATGTTGGGTTTATTTTTGTTTATGTTGATAATAACCAATTGAATTCTAATCCATGTTTGGTGATAAATTTTATGTGGAATTAGTTATTATATGTGTATATTCATGTGAACTCATGTTTTAAACCCTTGAATTGTGAAACTAGAATTGAATCATGATGTTTACTTGTTGTGCAATGTAGCCTACATATACTATGCTCACTATATGTTTGATTAAATGCCTATGGGAAGGAAAAGTGTCATACTAGTGTGATAATATGAAATCCCTATTCATATACAAGTTCATGCATCAAGTGTTTGATGAAATGTCTTAGTCAATGGATTGTGGATATGTGTGTAGCCATTATTGTGCTTTAGAGTTTATGCCATGAGTTACCTTTATGATATCGAGTCCTAGGGGTATTTAGTACCTGACAATTTAGCTGTGTGCCTAGAGCCAGTGTCAAATTTTCATGATATCCTCAGTCAAGCCATGTTCAGCAGAATTCAGCTAGTTATGTGACTCAGGAAAAATTTAGTAAGCTCAGTAATCCCAGTAAATCTCAAAAAGCTCAGTAATTTAGTAATCTCAGTAGTATTCCGTTAGTCACATGAACTCCATGAACTCAGTCCAGTTTAGTTCAGTTAATCATGTTCAGTGTCTCTTCAGATGGGAGTAGGAGTTAGCACCGAGTGAGCACAAGGATAGGAAATCACCTGTTATTAGAGGGAGTGATTCTTAGAAGCAATTTTTGCGCTCCAGAACTACGTAGCTAGTGTATGTTGAGACATCATAACCTGTTATATGAGGAAAGATGAGGTGAATTAACCTGTTATATAAGGGTCCCACCATTCTCATTAGAGTAACTTGTTATATGAGGGTCACTCATAGTTTGTCCTTACCAGTGGTGCGGTATTAACATCCTTCCAATTGGGGTTATAGATTGGATCCCAACTCAACCATAATGGCGTATTAGGGGGATGTCAATTAGATAACTACTTCCCATAGTCTCAGTCTCAGTCTCAATAATAGAACTCATATAGTTCTACATAATTCAGGACTGTCAGATACAGTCAACTAAAAATAGTATGAAACTTAGCTAGTTCTATCAGAACCTAAACTGTCAAATACAGTTAACTCAGAATTGTACAAAACTTAGCTAGTTCTATCAGAACCTAGACTATCAGATACAGTCGCTTAGTATCAGTTATACAATTATCAGTATCTCATGTTATCAGTACCCAGTCTCAGAAATCATATTATCACGAACTCTGTTACAGTTATTATGTAATCATGCATGCATTCTCACGTTCGTGTTATCCATTTAGTTAGTATAGTTCATGCATGTGAACCCTTTGTATTCAGCCTACCTCACATGCATACCAATACATTCAAACGTATAGATGCATTTGTACTACGTTGCTTTATACCATAGGTTTAGAAGCACGAGCTCCAGAGCATCAGTAGCATTTCAGATTTTAGCAGCCATATTTAGCAGTGAGTCCTTATCTTTCGAGGACATGACCATTACTTTATTCCATCATTACTTATTCTATTACAGTAGTTAGAGTTAGTTGGGAACATGTCCCATCAACTCCTTATTCAGACAGTTAGAGGTTTTTCAGACTATCAAGTTTTAGACAGTTTCTTTTAGTTATTTTGGGTATTCATACCCCATCCAGATGTTATGTTTTGTTTTATTAGTTTTGAACCTTATGGACTTACAACCTATATTTTTGCACTATATAGTATATTATGCAGTGTTCAGGTATATATATCAGTCATGGGTTAGCTTGTGGTCCTCCGAGGTCATAAGCACCGTATAGCATTCTGAGTACCAGATTTAGGGTGCTACAAACTTGGTATCAGATCCTAAGGTTCAATAGTGTCCTAGGAAGTTTGAAAGTCACATCTAGTAGAGTCTTGTGCATGGATGTGTTGTACGCCACATTTATGTGCAGGAGGCTATGATATGTTTTAGGAATAGTTCCCCTTCTTTCAGTATTTATGTCATGCCAGTGAGTGTGATCTCAAATTTAACTTTTAGTCTAATCCATTTCTCCCTTTCTTCTGCAGAACATGCCTTTCAAAATAACAAATGGAAATCAGTCAGCCCCTCAGCCCGTCCAATCAGACCCCTTGGACGAGCATGTTTCGCATGCAGAGTTCATAGCTTCATTCACCACTCTTGCTAATTCAGTTGTTGCTCAGAATGAATGGCTAGCTTCTGTTCCAGCCAACCCAGTGGCCAATTTAGCTGCAGCTAAGATTTGGTACTTTACCCAAATAAATCCTCCATCCTTTTTCTGGTGAAGTTAGAAGAGGATCCTTAGAAGTTCTTAGACTAGGTTCAAAAGGTTTCAGACATCATGGGGTTACTTTTAGTGAGAGTGCTGAGCTAGCTGTATATCAGTTGCAGGTGATGATAGGCGATATTACGCGCCTATATCAATATATTTTACCCATATTTGTGCCATGTTTTGAGGACAAATTATATATTTCATGCACTTTTAGTCCTTTTTCCTGTAAGTGAGCTAACGAACATGATTAGCAAAGTTTCAGGTATAAATGATGCAGAATTTAACATTTTATGGATTACTTGATGCCAAAGAAAGCTTCACGGAAGGAGAAAATGAAGCTTGGACGCCTAAGGACCAAAAGTGATGCATGAAAATCTGTCCCAGGCTAAAACAACATTTCTGAAGACTTTTGGGACTTGCAGTAACTTATTTGGATTAGGATAATAATACATTAACCTAGTACAATTGGGTTAAGTATTTTATTAGTTTATTTGGATTTGGATAATGTTACATTAACCTAGTACAATTGGGTTAAGTATTTCATTAGCTTAGTAGGATTTGGTTAAGTATTTCATTAGCTTAGTAGGATTAGGATATGGGTATTATAAATACCCTATCATGCTAGAGATTATTAGACATTCAGATTCTTACAATCATCTTTCCATCCTTCTATTATACATTCACTACTGCTTCTAATCTTTCCATTAATTCTATTTTTCTTCTTCTATTCATCTATTCAATTCTTAATTTCCGAAACAAGAGAATCGTTACTTTGCCTAGGAATTCACGCCTAAATGCCTACCACTCTTGTGCTACACGAAATTAATCATTATTGTGGTATAATAACAATGTCAATCGTGACCTCCTTCGCATTCATAGGTAACTAAACTTCTCTGTAAGGGTTATGAAAGCCGAATGAGGTACTATCTATTACTATGAGCTTGTGAGTTCATGACACGTATGTTGCTTATATCATTATTCTCTTCATCTTAATCTAAATTCTTTGTGGTTGCAAACACAAGAATACGCCAGTATAACATTTAACTTGTTCGAAAGAAAGGTTATTTGTCTGGGAAAGAGATAGTGTCATGGTAATAGGGTCCCATCCCCTATTAAACAGTTAGTGCCGTAACTGGATTAACCTCTTGGAGAATTCGTTCCGTTAGATACGCTTTAAGCTCGAAAGAGTTAAAGTGAAATAATCCTCGAATAGGTTGAAAGACGCCTGGATTTACCATCGAATACAATTCTCTATAAGCACATAGATGTCGGAATTCAACACACTCATAGATAATAAAGACGTAAACTCATAAGGTGGACATACCCCCAACGCTTCAATTCTCATTGTTTTACAACATACTAAACATTCTTTCTGTTTACTTAGCTATTTTCAGTTTTTACTTTAATATTTTGATTACACATTACAATCCCCCCTTCTTACGAGACTTGCACTAAAAGTCTAGTAATCATTGCCTACTTGTTGACCAAGCTATTCTCTGCGGGATCGATACGCAACCCAGTTAGGTTCTATATTTGCTAGCGACCACTTTACACTCCTACGAGAGCTGTAGATTGAGCGTTATCAAAAATTGGCGCCGTTGCCGAGGAATACAAGTGTCAATTAAGTTTGTGATAATTACTAGACCCTTTGGTCAAAGATTCTTGTACTTTTACTTTTAGGTTTTGTTTTTGTTTACTGCAGGTTTTTATTTAGTGCATGCCTCATACTCGAAGTTCTGGTCAACCGTTATTACCTATCAATCCTGAACCACAACGTATTGGCAGAATGGAAGCACAAGCAGAAATTGAAAGGATGGCTGCTCAACAGGAACAGGCGAGATTAGCTGCTCTTGCCGACGCCCAAGTACACAAACAAAACATTGATAACCCTGGGCGAGCAACAAATCCTGACGATGAGGATTTAGGTGATGACGAGTTACTAAACCCAAGGCGTGATGCTGAAATCATAACACCTGCCAACAGAAGAGGTCGTCAAGCTCAGTTTAGGTATGATCGCCAACCCATGCAACCAGCTTTTGACGATGATGATGAGGATCTTGATAGAGCCGGAGCCACTGGAGCCATAATTCCTCCACCATTAGCGCCCGGAGCCAAGTTCAACATCACAAGCACCATGATTCAGTTATTGCAACTCAAGGGATTATTTGGTGGACTAGCAGGCGATGATCTGAATATGCATCTCATCAACTTTATTTCTACATGCAAGTCGTTTGACAATCCTTGTGTTGGTCAGAATGCAATTCGATTACGTCTATTTCAATTGTCTCTGTCTGGGGAGGCAACTCTATGGTTGAATGGGCTGACTCCTGATTCTATTACAAATTGGAGGCAATTGAGAGACGCTTTCCTAGAAAGATTCTTTCCGCCATCCAAAAGAGCACAATTGCGAGATGAAATCAGCAACTTTCGTCAGCTTCCCACTGAAGCCCTTCATGAAACATGGGAGAGGTTCAAGACAAAGCTAGCGAGATGCCCAAACCATCATATGACTAATGTTTACCTAATGGAGATAATATATAGAGCCTAGAATTCAATAATTAAGCCAGTGGTGGATAATGCAGCTGGAGGATCCTTTATGGACCTCACCTTTGGTCAAGCAAGCAATATGCTAGATCGTATGACGAAGCAAAGTAGAGCTTGGCATACCAGGGATTCTGAGGTAGCAAGCCCCACTTTATCTATTGGCATGACTGCAGACCAAAGAAGAAGAGAAGAAGAACGTGATCAAGATATGACGCATATGAAAACACAAATGGATCTTCTTACAAAGCATTTATTATCAGGGAAGACCGAAAAAGTGAAAGCTATTGCGTCAAAAGGAAGAGACGAATCTGATTCGGAAGAAGAGGCCAACTACTTAAACAATCAGGGGGGTTTCTGTGGGAATACCCAAGAAAAACAAGGTCGGAACTATTATGATAAATCTGGAAACAAGGACCAAGGTAGTTGGAAGAACAAGAATGAAAAGAGTGGTTTGTACGTTCCCCCTGGAAGACGTGGCGCCACCACACCTAGTTCTGGAAGTATGGAAGACATGATGGTTAAATTATTGAAAGGAGTGGAAGCAACGAGCGCGGGGTTAACGGAGGTAATTAATGATTTGTCCTCCATGAAACAATTAGTTGATTCACATTCCACTTCAATCAAGCAAATAGAGCAGCAATTGAGCCAACTTTTAGCAGCACTCAATCAAAGAAAGGCCGGCACTCTACCTAGCGATACTGTGCAAAACACAAGGAATGATAGGTCATGCATGGCCATCACTACCAGAAGTGGTAAGGTGCTAGAAACTTCAGCAAAAGGCAAGCAAGTGGTTGACGAAGCTGCGGACTTGGCTGACAACGCAATAGGAGAAGAGTCCGCGGAAGACATCAAGGACGTCACACCCAGCGACGTGCAGCCTGAAAAAGTGGAAAAACGAAAGCAAGAGGAGAAGAAAGCCGTGGAGAGAACAATTCCATACCCACCACCACCTTTCCCTCAAAGATTGAAGAAGGTGGCGGATGATATAAAGTTCAGCAAATTCATGACTATGTTAAAGCAGTTGACCATTAATGTTCCATTGGTGGAGGCACTTGAACAAATGCCTGGGTATGCAAAATTTATGAAGGATCTTTTAACAAAGAAGTGGGCAGCAAGTTATGAGTTGAAAGAATATGTTCATCATTGCAGCGCAATCGCTATCCGAACTATTGTTCAGAAGAAGGCCGACCCCGGAGCTTTCACTATTCCTTGCACCGTTGGATCTT
This sequence comes from Capsicum baccatum var. pendulum, assembly GCA_030864225.1. Lineage (NCBI taxonomy): Eukaryota > Viridiplantae > Streptophyta > Magnoliopsida > Solanales > Solanaceae > Capsicum > Capsicum baccatum. Next base: position 27,130,024 of record CM061558.1, on the reverse strand, counting down.
TGAATTTTGCCAAAGCATTATGTGATTTAGGAGCCAACATCAATTTTATGCCATTATCAATCTATAAGAAGTTGGAGTTAGGTGATCCTACTCCAACCAACATGAGGCTTGTCATGGCGGATAGGTCGGTAAAATGACCTGTTGGTATTCTATGTGATGTATTGGTAAAAGTTTCTTCATTCATCTTTTCGGAAGACTTTATTATTTTGGATTGTGAGGCAGACTCAGAAGTTCCCATAATCTTGGGACGCCCTTTCCTTGATACAGGAAGTGTGCTCATTGATTTGAGAGCTAATGAGCTTTCATTCCGAATAAATGACGAAGTGGTTCAATTTGATGTGTGCAAATCAATGAAGCAACCCAAAGAACTGAGTGTATTTTTGGTGGCTGATGTTTTCTTTGATGATGAGAAAGAATTACTTGAAGAAGAGCAAATTATTGATGACCCTCTAGCGGTTGTGCTCATGAATAGAGAGAATGAGGATGCTGAAAATTGTGAAGAAGCTATTTGTGCTCTATCGGAATTAGGGACATATCGCTATGCTCCCAAGAAGCTGGACCTTGATCTCAAGAATTGACCCACACCACCAGCTAAGCCATCTATTGAAGAGCCACCCACATTAGAATTGAAGGAGCTGCCAAGGCATTTAAAGTATGCATTCCTAGGAAGCGGAAATACACTTCTAGTCATTGTTGCAGCAGATTTGGGTGAGCAACAAGTTGCAGCTCTCATTGCTATTCTACAGAAGTACATTCGAGCCATTGGTTGGACCATTACAGATATTATTGGTATTCCACCTGGGATTTGTACACACAAGATTCAGCTTGAAGAGAAGTGCACACCCACCATTGAGCATCAAAGGCGTCTAAACCCACCTATGCAAGAAGTGGTGAAGAAAGAAATTATCTAGTGGTTAGACGCAGGAGTTGTATATCCAATCTCTGATAGTACATGGGTAAGCCCGGTACAATTTGTTCCCAAGAAAGGAGGCATGACGGTGGTCGCAAATATGAAGAATGAGCTTATTCCACTCAGACCCGTCACTGGATGGAGAATATGCATGGACTACCGAAAGCTGAATTCTTGGACACTCAAAGATCACTTCCCAATGCCATTCATGGACAAAATGCTAGATCGATTAGTAGGGAAAGGATGGTTTTGTTTCTTGGACGATTATTCAGGCTACAATCAGATTTGTATTGCACCCGAAGACCAAGAGAAGACAACGTTTACATGCCCATATGGTACGTTTTCCTTCAAACGTATACCATTCGGGTTATGTAACGTACCAGTCACCTTTCAACGCTGTATGATGTCTATTTTTTCTGATATGGTTGAAGACACTTTGGAGGTATTTATGGACGATTTTCCAGTTGTTGGTGAATCTTTTGAAGCATGCTTGGCAAACTTAAGCATGGCATTGCAAAGATGTGTAGAATTCAACCTAGTGCTGAATTGGGAGAAGTGCCACTTCATGGTAAAAGAAGGTATCGTTCTTGGGCACAAGATCTCCGAAAGAGGGATTGAGGTTGATCGAGCAAAAATAGAGGTTATTGAGAAGCTACCGCCTCCAATTTCGGTGAAGGGAGTTCGTAGTTTTCTCGGCCATGTAGGTTTCATCAAAGACTTCTCCAAAATTGCTAGTCCATTCTGCAAACTCTTGGAGAAAGATGCGAAGTTTGACTTTAATGAAGATTGCTTAAAGGCATTCGAATGCCTCAAAGGAAAACTCATTGAAGCCCCTATCATGGTAGCACCAGATTGGTCTCTCCCGTTCGAAGTCATGTGTGATGCTAGTGGTGTAACCGTTGGAGCTGTGCTTGGTCAAAGAAAGGAGAAATTATTTCATCCTACCTACTATGCGAGTAAGGTCCTAAATGAAGCCTAAAAGGAACTACACTGTGACAGAACAAGAGCTCCTAGCAGTTGTGTATGTGTTTGAGAAGTTTCGTGCCTATCTATTGGGTACTAAGGTGATCGTTCATACAGACCATGTAGCTCTTAGGTATCTAATGACAAAGAAGGATGCAAAACCAAGATTAATTCGATGGGTATTGCTGTTGCAAGAGTTCGATTTCGAGGTCAAAGATAGAAGAGGTTGTGAGAACCAAGTGGTCGACCACCTATCTAGACTCGAGAATGAGCATGTGGTGCAACCTAAAATTCAGATTGATGATGCATTCCCTGACGAGGAGATATTAGCGACAACAATGGAAAAATTACCATGGTATGCCGACTTTGCAAATTTCGTGGTGAGTAATGTGATACCTGCCAATTTATCTTACCACCAAAAGAGGAAGTTTATGTATGACGTACAACACTACTATTGGGATGAGCCATATTTGTTTCGACGATGTGCGGATGGTATTATTCGACGATGTATATCCCATGTAGAGGTGCCTAATATTTTGGAAGCATGCCACACTTCCCAAGTTGGAGGACATCATGCAGGAAATCGGACGACAAGAAAAGTATTGCAAAGTGGTTACTATTGGCCTTTGATATTTAGAGATGCCTATGACTATGTTAGAAGGTGCGACCAATGTCAGCGTCAAGGTGCTATTTCGAAACACCATGAGATGCCCATGTCTAAAATTCTTGAGGTAGAACTCTTTGATGTATGGGGTATCGATTTCATGGGCCCATTCGTGAATTCGTTTGGAATGAAGTACATCTTAGTTGCTGTAGATTATGTCTCGAAATAGGTTAAAGCTGTAGCGTTGGCTGACAACGAAGGAAAGCATGTTGTTGCGTTCTTAAAGAGGAATATCTTCTCTCTCTTTGGAGTACCACGTACTATCATAAGTGATGGAGGATCTCACTTTTGCAACAATCTATTCAAATCCGTATTGGCCAAGTATGGTGTCAAGCAACATAAGGTAGCCACGCCTTATCACCCACAAACTAGTGGACAAGTAGAGGTTTCCAATCGGGAGATCAAGCAAATCCTTGCGAAGACGGTCAATGCTAATAGGAAGGATTGGTCTCAGAAGCTAGATGATGCACTATGGGCGTATAGGACTGCATTCAAAACACCCATCGGCATGTCCCCTTATCAACTAGTTTATGGGAAGGCTTGTCATTTACCCATCGAGCTCGAGCATAAGGCATTGTGGGCATTGAAGCAATTGAACTTGAATTGGGATGATGCGATGAATCTGAGGTTGGAGCAGCTGAACGAATTAGATGAGTTCCGTCTCCATGCTTATGAGAGATCGGACCTATACAAGGAGCGGATGAAGAAGTATCATGATCAGCGGATTGTTCGACGAAACTTTCAAAAGGATGATATGGTGCTTCTCTTCAACTCTAAATTGAAGCTGTTCCCAGGTAAGTTAAAGTCTAAGTGGTCTGGTCCTTACAAAGTTATCCATGTCTACTCGTCTGGAGTAGTTGAATTGGAAGACAATAATGGTGTTGTCTTCAAGGTGAATGGTCAACGTATTAAACCTTATATCGGTCCTCTTGACTCAATGAATTATATGGCCATCACTTATCTCAACGAAGTCTAAGTACTCGAGGTAATTACGTCGAGCCACGACAATAAATAAGGCGCTAGATGGGAGGCAACCCATCGTTTATTATTTGTCGTTTATCGTTTTTGTCTTTCTTTCATTCTAAGTACTTGTTTTGCTTTTGATAAAAGAAAATCCAAAAATAAGAGTCGTGCCACGACCAAAACTAAGGCGCTTGGTGGGAGGCAACCCATCGTACTAATCGTTTTCATTGGTTTTGAGCAAATATAGGTGCAAGAGGTATTCAACGAGGAGATTGGTTTCAAATGACGATTTGGATGTAGTGTATGGTAAAGGTGGTAAGTTAGGAATAAAGATGCATAAGGCTATGGATTGAGCATTGCTCACGACAAAATAGGCATCGACCAAGGCTAGGCCTAGGTAAAACTAGTCCACGAACAAGGCAACGCCTATACTATAGCCTAAGGTCTCGGATTCTAGTGTGCAAAGGCATAGGCGCCGCCCTTGCTCAAGTATGCTATAGCATAGGCGCCGCCTATGCAAAAGCATTTGGTCTCAGTATCTCATATGCCATGCACTAGGCGCCGCCTATGGTCCCTTTATGCATTACACTAGGCGCCGCCTATGCTAGCTTATGCTTTGCATTAGGCGCCGCCTATACCATGCTTAGGCAAAGCTAAAGGCGCCGCCTATGGTCCCTTTTTGTCTCCAAAACCGATTTTAAATGGGTCAAAACCCGACCCATTCTTTTCCTATATAAAGGGGACTTAGTCTTGAAACATAAACATATTGAAACTTGACCTAAAGGCGCCGCCCATCCACTCCAAATCATCTCAAAATTTTTCTTTTTGCTCTTTCAATTCATAAGAACATCTCCAAAGGCTTCAATCACGTAAGCACTCTTTTATTCTTCATCTATTTTTCGTAAGTGCTACGTTTCTATGTCTATCATGAATTGCTACATCTTTACGAAATATTGGTGATGTTAAAGTGTTTGAATTGTTGATGCACAACCATGTGAGTGAACATGTACGTTAGGATAATCTTAACTTGTTTCCGACTTGAATTTGGTTTTAATTGCATTGTCATACTCTTTGCGGAATTGTTATGGTTATGAACATTGCATAGTCTTGTCACTTGTATACCTACATGTTAGGCTATCCCGTTGATCGGGATAAGACTTATAGTTGCCTACCGACATAGGAGGTTGTAATTGTTGATAGAAACTATACCATGATGAAACCCCTATGTAGTAGTCTTGTTCTAACTAACATGAACGTATTTCAAAGGTTGAAAGAAGTGATACATCACTGATTTTCTTGTCGGAATATAGCTCCTTAAACGTATGTCGACGAAGTCTAAGTAATCGACCACTTTCACTTCACTAATTTGTATCAACGAACCTAAGTGTGGGGTGGTACCCCGATGGCTTGTTTATAGATTGTTTCCAGTGAGTTGATGCTAACATGAAATATCGTTTAAATCTTAGGAATAATGGTACCTAAAGCAAGACAAGATAAGGCTACCACATCCCAAAAGGGCAAGAAAAGAGGTCATAAGGACCAAGGAGAATCATCCTCAATGCAATTACCCTGCCGAATGTTTGGAATAAAATGGGTTCTTGAGGAGGAAGCCAAAGAATGGTATAGGAACAACAAGGAAAGCAAAATATGTTCATGTCGACTTGATCAACAAGGACAGCCTAGCGAAGAAGGAACCGCGTATGTTGGCAAAAATCATGGCATTGAATCTGGATTCCATCTTCCGTGACATGGGAGAATGTAATCTTGATTTGACAAGAGAATTTTACGCCAACTGGTCGCCGAAAACCACAGGCAGCGAAGTTAAGATTCGGGGCCAAGTTTTACAGCTCAATGCAGATTTGATCAACTCCTTTCTTGGCTTACCTTCGGTCGATCCAGCATCATTCAAAGAGCTGTATATCAGACCTCCTTATAGAGCAATTCGACACACACTTTGTGAAAGTAGATCCATGGAAAGGTGGAGCAGACACGAAGACACCGGACGACACAACACCTTCCCCTATGCTCCTTTGAATAGGGAAGCAAGAATCTGGTTGCGCATCGTCAACTCATGCCTTATTCCTGGAACTCAATACACCAAAATAACAAGAGATAGAGTGTGTTTGGTCTATGCATTAATGACGAATGTCCCTATCAACATTGGGGCAATCATTCTCTCTACAATGCGGAAGGCTAGACTACACAAGAGGTCCCACTTCACTTTTGGTAATCTATTGACAGCAATCTTGCGGAAGGAGGATATCGAAGAGGAACCAGCTAATCACAAACTCCCACATAATCCGAAGAAAGTTGACCTCACAAAGGTCAAAGATGCTGAAATAACACATGGTGTCAACCTTACTACTGCGGAGAGACATGCTCGTGATGAGAGTTTCTTCCGTTATCTTTATGGCATGACACGGTTCACAATGATGAGTGGAGGTCGTGTTCCAACTGCTACAGAGCTCCAACAGCTGGACCATGACTATCCAATGAATATGCATGCACGGGAGATGTGTGGAGTAGGCACATACTTTGAGGAACCTCTAGACGATGATGTGCCGACCGATAATGATCGACGCTTGCCATATTCCGACGTAGAGGAGAACTCTGATGATGACTCTTATGATGATTCCAACGAAGGGGGTGTGACCCCCGACATTGAGGAAGAGTCCGACTGACCAGGTTCTTCGTATTTATTTTCCACTGAGGGAAGTGTCCCGTTTAAGTGTGGGGTGGCGGTATTGCATGTTATACTTCTCTATTCGCATCTATGTTTGTTTATTTTGTTTTATTTCTGTTTTCGTTTTTTAGTTTAAGTTAAGTTTTTTGAGTAGTAATTTTATTTTACTTAGCTTCGCATGAAATTATTCCAATAGGCAGCATGAGATCATAACAAGAGTAGGTGCTAAAATCATGACTATTGAGACGTTTAGGCTCTAATTGTGACTCACTATGTGATATTTTGTGGTTCAATTCCTTCATCTGTCGGGTCGAGAGTCTATACTACTTCCAATAAAGTTGACCATGTGCCTTGTGTGTGAGAGATTAATAGTATATTCTATGTTTATAGCTGATGCTAGAACTTGCCTGGTATGTATGCAAAGCGAAAATAAGGAGTGTAAGTTTAGGAGATGATTTAGGCATTTCTTTGGCAACCTATACATGTTTACCTTCATTTTACCTACCCGTGGACATCATCCTAGTTAAACCCTTTTGAGCCTTTAGCCGACTTCTTTGACAAACCTCATATGAAAGCCTAATCTATTTTTTTTTAATACCGTAATTTGATCCAAATTCCTAAGTGCTTTAACGTATAAAGTCATGTGACGAAATAAGAGGAAATTGGGTGAGTATGATGCTTTAAATTGCAGTGGTGCTTGAAGGTGTTATGAAAAAAAAAGTGCACCATAAGAGGTATGTTATGAAAAGAAAAAAAGAAAAGAAAGCTGAAAAGTGAGTTATGCTTAAAATTGAAAAACAAAAGAGGAGAACAAGGGTGGTAGAATAAAAGAAAGAAGAAAGGTTGAAAGAAAAATGTTGATGACACAACGAGATGTATTGAAGTGCTTAGGAACTTAGTCACTATTTCTGGCCAAAATAATCCTACCCGTCCCTTAGCCTACATTACAACCATCAAAAGACCTACTTGATCCTAAGCTTAGCATTCTGACATTTAGTGAAGCATTACACTAAGGGCAAGCCTATGGTCATTAGTTGCTGCATATGAATTCTTTGTGAGAGCCAGAGCAAGGATATTTTGATACCCATGTTTGAAAAAATATGCTATACTTGTGAGAGATTATGGGTAATATATTGTGAGACACACATGGTTGATGAGTTTTGGGTAGTTGTATATGATTCCTTGTGCCTTAACTTTTGAATATGAGTTGACCACCATCACGAGTCTATACTAGAGCTTAACCTGTTTCTACTAATGATCGGAAAACTACTCTTTGTTGGTAATTGTTGTGCTTGTCTTGACGAATATTTTGTGTTGTTGCTGTAAAACCCTAAGTTGATGTTTAGATGGATATGATATTTTGTTCGAGGACGAACAACGCTTCAAGTGTGGGGTGTTGATGATAGACGATATTACGCGCCTATATCAATATATTTTGCCCATATTTGTGCCATGTTTTGAGGACAAATTATATATTTCATGCACTTTTAGTCCTTTTTCCAGTAAGTGAGCTAACGAACATGATTAGCAAAGTTTCAGGTATAAATGATGCAGAATTCAGCATTTTATGGATTACTTAATGCCAAAGAAAGCTTCACGGAAGGAGAAAAGGAAGCTTGGACGCCTAAGGACCAAAAGTGATGCATGAAAATCTGTCCCGGGCTAAAACAGAATTTCTGAAGACTTTGGGGACTTGCAGTAACTTATTTGGATTAGGATAATAATACATTAACCTAGTACAATTGGGTTAAGTATTTTATTAGTTTATTTGGATTTGGATAATGTTACATTAACCCAGTACAATTGGGTTAAGTATTTCATTAGCTTAGTAGGATTTGGTTAAGTATTTCATTAGCTTAGTAGGATTAGGATATGGGTATTATAAATACCCTATCATGCTAGATATTATTAGACATTCAGATTCTTACAATCATCTTTCCATCCTTCTATTATACATTCACTACTGCTTCTAATCTTTCCATTAATTCTATTTTTCTTCTTCTATTCATCTATTCAATTCTTAATTTCCGAAACAAGAGAATCGTTACTTTGCCTAGGAATTCACGCCTAAACGCCTACCACTCTTGTGCTACACGAAATTAATCATTATTGTGGTATAATAACAATGTCAATCATGACCTCCTTCGCATTCATGGGTAACTAAACTTCTCTGTAAGGGTTATGGAAGCCGAATGAGGTACTATCTATTACTATGAGCTTGTGAGTTCATGACACGTATGTTGCTTATATCATTATTCTCTTCATGTTAATCTAAATTCTTTGTGGTTGCAAACACAAGAATACGCCAGTATAGCATTTAACTTGTTTGAAAGAAAGGTTATTTGTCTGGAAAAGAGATAGTGTCAAGGTAGTAGGGTCCCATCCCCTATTAAACAGTTAGTGCCGTAACTGGATTAACCTTTTGGAGAATTCGTACCATTAGATATGCTTTAAGCTCGAAAGAGTTAAAGTGAAATAATCCTCGAATAGGTCGAAAGACGCCTAGATTTACCATCGAATACAATTGTCTATAAGCACATGCATGTCGGAATTCAACACACTCATAGCTAATAGAGACGTAAACTCATAAGGTGGACATACCCCCAACGCTTCAATTCTCATTGTTTTACAACATACTAAACATTCTTTCTGTTTACTTTGCTATTTTCAATTTTTACTTTAATATTTTGATTACACATTACAATCCCCCTTTCTTATGAGACTTGCACTAAAAGTCTAGTAATCGTTGCCTACTTGTTGACCAAGCTATTCTCTGTGGGATCGATACCCAAACCAGTTGGGTTCTATATTTGCTAGCGACCGCTTTACACTCCTACGAGAGCTGTAGATTGAGCGTTATCAGTAGGATGTTGCTCACACTTGGTTAAAATAGTAGAAGTCAGAGAGGGCTATAGATGCAGGGCCTATTGAGTGGGAGGAGTTTGCTACTTCCTTCTTAGATAAATTCTTTCCCCTAGAGCTAAGAGAAGCTAAAGTGTTATAATTTATCAACTTCAGGCAAGGAAATATGACGGTGAAAGAGTATACTCTTAAGTTTACCCAATTAGCCAGATATATTCCTCATGTAGTGGCAGATAGCATAGCCAAGATGAGTAAGTTTGTGTCATGGGTAAATGATAGTGTGGTTAATGAGTGCAGATTTACAATGTTGATTAGTGAGATGGACATAACTAGGCTTATTACCCATGCTCAACAGATAAAAGAGCAAAATATTAAGATAGGAGAGAAGCAGAATAAGAGAGCAATGACAGGTAGTTTCAAATTTGTGCAGGCTAAGTCAAAGGGAGAAAACCATTCTCAGTTTTGTCCTAAGTCATCCATTCTAGTTCCTTCTTCAGCTAGTGCTCCAGTGCCAAAATTCAGAGATGGCAATAGAGATAGGGCACTAGGCTCTAAATATCAAGGCAGTGTTAGTAGTGCCCAAACCTATCCTCTTTGTCAGACATGTGGCAAGCACCATCAGGGTACTTGCAGAGCGGCCAGTGGGATTTGTTTTTAATATGGCAAGCCAAGACACAAAGTCAGAGATTGTCCTCAGCCAGGCCCTCAGGGTCAGCTTAACCATTTCTCAGCGCAGTTTGATCACCCAAATCAGCAGGGTGTCACTTCCAATGCTAGTAGTGGGTAACGCCCAACAAGACTTTATGGTCTCCAGTCCCGACAGGATCAAAAAAATTCTCCTGATAGGGTTACTGGTATGTTACATATCTTTCACTTACATGTTTATGCTTTGTTAAATCTAGGAGATTTCTTATCTTTTGTTACTTCTTATATAGTAGTTGATTTTGGAGTTAGTTTCGAAATTCTAGCAGAGCCCTTTTCAGTCTCTACCCCAGTGGGTAAAACCATCATAGCTCAGCAGGTATACAGGAACTTCCCGGTTTTGATATTTCAAAAAGTCACCTCAGAAGACTTAGTTGAATTAGAGATGACTAACTTTGATGTCATTCTTGGAATAGATTGGCTTCATTCCTGCTATGCCACAGTCGACTGCAGAAATAGAATAGTCCAGTTTTAGTTTTCGAATGAACCCATCCTAGAGTGGAAGGGTAGTGTATCTGTATTCAGAGGTCATCTTGTTTCCTACCTTTGGGCCCAAAAAATGCTATCTAAGGGATGTGTCTATCATCTTCATGTTAAGGACTCTAGCTCCAAAAATCCCAGTTCTAAATCAATCTCAGTCGTGAAAGAATATTCAGATATCTTTCTTGAAGATCTTCCAGGAATTCCTCCTGAAAGGGAAATAGACTTCGGTATTGATCTTTTCCCAGATACTCAGCCTATATCTATTTCACCATACAGAATGGCACCAGCAAAACTTAAAGAATAGAAAGAGTAGTTGAAGGATCTCCTAGATAAGGGATTCATCAGACCCAGTGTGTCCCCATGGGGTGCACCAGTCTTATTCGTGTGAAAAAAGATGGTTCTCTCAAAATATGCATTAATTACTGTCAGCTCAATAAAGTCATGGTCAAGAACAAGTATCCTCTTTTCAGAATCAATGACTCGTTCGACCAACTTCAGGGTGCCAGCTATTTCTCTAAGATAGACCTCAGATCAGGCTATCATCAGCTTAGAGTCAGAGAATGTGACATTCCAAAAATAGCTTTTCGTACTCAGTATGGTCACTTTGAATTCTTAGTTATGTCATTTGATCTTACCATTGCCCCTGCAACTTTCGTGGACTTGATAAACCGGGTTTTTATGTAGTACTTGGACATGTTCGTCATAGTCTTCATAGATGATATTCTTATCTATTCTCGTAGTGAAAATGATCATGCAGGCCATCTCAGAATAGTATTGCAGACACTCAGAAATCATCAGTTGTTCGCTAATTCAGTAAGTACGAATTTTGGCTAAGGTCAGTATCATTCCTTGGTCACATCATTTTTAATGATGGCATTAGAGTAGATCCTCAAAAGACCAAAGCAGTAAAAAACCGGCCCAGACCTGTCTCTCCATTAGATATCAGGAGTTTCTTAGGTTTGGTTGGCTATTACAGATGACTTATTAAGGGATTTTTTTCTATTGCATCCCCTATGTCCACATTGACTCAGAAGAGAGTCAAGTTTCAGTGGTCATATCCTTGCAAGAAGAGTTTTTAGGAGTTGAAGACTCGACTCACCTCAGCTCTAGTTTTGACTCTCCCAGATGGTCCAGATATGTTCGTGGTGTACTGTGATGCATCCAGAGTAGGTCCGGGTTGTGTCCCCATGCAGAATGGTAAGGTTATAGCCTATGCCTCTACACAACTTAAACCTCATGAGAAGAATTATCCTACTCATGATCTTGAGTTAGTAGCCGCAGTATTTGCCTTAAAGATTTGGAGGCATTATGTAAAAATAGTTCATGTAGATGTGTTCATAGATCATAAGAGCCTTCAGTATGTCTTTTATCAAAAAGATCTTAATCTTCATCATAGAAGATGGTTAGAGCTCTTGAAATATTATGACATGAGTGTCCTTTATCATTCGGGCAAGACAACGTAGTGGTCGATGCTCTCTATAGACTGTCTATGGGTAGTGTTGCTCATGTTGAGGATGGTAAGAAGAAGTTAGCTCAGGAAGTTCATCAGCTTGCTAGACTAGGTGTTTACTTAGTTGATATAGAGAAGGGTGATGTATGGGTTCAGAGTAGTTCAGAATCATCTCTAGTTTCCAAGGTAAAAGAAAAGCAAGATAGAGATCCAAGTCTTGTCAAGTTGAAAGAGTCAGTCAAGGATCAGAAAGTAGAGGTTTTCTCCCAAGGGGGATATGGTGTATTGCGTTGTCAGGGTCATCTATGTGTTCCAGGTGTAGATGGCTTGAGGCAGTAAATTCTTGCAGAAGCGCATGGTGTACGCTACTCTATTCATCTAGTGGACATAAAGATGTACCACAACTTGTGGGAGATCTATTGGTGGAGTGGGATGAAGAGAGATATTGCAGATTTTATGGCTAGGTTCTCTACATATCAGCAGGTTAATATATAGCATCAGAAGCGTAGTGGGTCCATACAGGAGTTCGATATTCCCACTTGGAAGTGGGAAGAAGTAAACATGGACGTTTTGATGGATTTGCGTCAAACGCGTCATCAGGATGATTTAGTTTGGGTCATTGTAGAAAAAATAACCAAATCAGATCATTTCCTCCCAGTTCATACCTCCTATTCAGCTGAGGATTATGCCAAACTCTATATTAGGGAGTTGGTTAGATTACATGGTGTTCCATTTTCCATTGTCTCGGATAGATGTACCCATTCACCTCTCATTTTTGGAAAGTGTTCCAAAAGGGTCTTGGTACCCAAGTTCATCTTAGTACATCCTTTCATCCTCAGACAGATGGTCAAGCAGAAAGGACCATTTAGACTTTAGAAAATATGATGCGAGCGTGTGCAATTGATTTCAAAGGTAGTTGGGATGACCACTTGCCTTTGATTGAGTTTTCATACAACAACAACTATCACTCAAGTATTATGATGGCTCCATTCAAAGTTCTCTATGGTAGAAGGTGTAGATCTCCAGTTGATTGGTTCGAAGTTAGTGAGACCTCAGTTATAGGGCTTGACTTAGTATTCGATGCCTTAGAAAAAAGTTCAGTTGATCAGAGAAAGACTCCAGGCTGCTCAGAGCCGACAAAAGTCTTATGCAGATATGCACAAAAAAGATCTTGAGTTCGAGATTGGTGACTATGTTTATCTAAATATCTCTTTCATGAAGGGAGTGAAGAGGTTCGGTAAGAAGGGAAAGCTCAGTCCTCGATATGTCATTCCCTTAAAATTTCTCAGTCTCTTCGGCGAGGTAGCTTATGAGCTTGAATTGCCTTCAAATCTTGCCGTTGTTCATCCAATCTTCCATGTCTCTTTGCTCAAGAAGTGTATAGGTAACCCAACAGTTGTAGTCCCTATTCAGAGCATAGATATTCGGAATATCCGCTCTTATGAGGATATTCCAGTCAAAATTTTTTACTTTTAGACTCACAGACTAAGAAACAAAGGAGTCCCTCTTGTTTACTTGGGAAGCAGAAGCAGACATACATACCAAGTATCCTCACCTCTTCTCCGCTAACTCAGATCTATCTCAAGGTAACATTTCTCCTTAAACTGTTCAATTTCACAGTTAGATTTTAGTTACAAACTAGTTTCATGCTCAGATTCCCATTTTAAAACTTGGTATCCATTTACCATTGCGAATTCAATCAAATGTTCATATATCAGATCAGTCATGTGTTCATGCATCCTGCATGCATTCTCCTTATGAGAAGACTCAATTAGTATAAATCTCAGTCATGTATTCGTGAGTTAGTTCAGTCATGTATTCACACATTAGATATGCGTGATCAGCTTATCAGTACACTCAGTCTGCATTCATATATTAGCTCAGTCATGAAATCATGCTTCAGATATGCATGCTCAGTATGAATCTCAGAAATGTTAGTCTTGTAGTCATGTTTCAGTTGTTTATGATCAGTAGGTATTTCAGTTTGTAGTTTCTCCCATCTCAATCAGTCTCATTCGAGGATGAATGTTTCCAATTGGGAGATATTGTAATACCTCGTATTTCTACCTAGCTTAAATTCATCCCAAAGATGTCAAAGACTTGTTTTAAATATGAATCCATTTTTATACATGTGGTACTTTAAAGATTTTCACTTTTTGTCATGTGGGAAATTCAATAGGCTTTCCAACGATATACGATTCGCCTAAATCTGATAAACAGGTAAGAATTTATGACTAATTCAAGTTTCAGTCGTAAAATACCATCATCTCAGTTAGTGGCGCGTCGCACCATAAGCCAAAATGGCATTCATCAATTTCCAGTAAGACTCCGTGATTTCACCGTGTCGCGGAGGACTCCCAAACCACAATTCTCAAAATCTAATAAAGCTCTATGATATCCCCGCATTACGCCATCATCCAATTTCCCATTTGTCAAATTCCAGTGACACGGCATGAAAGCGCCACGTCGCGCCAGGGGTCTAGGTCAGGAAAATTTTCACAAAAATTAAAAAGATGCATCCTGGGTTAAATGGGTCCTTTCCCATAATTTTAGTCCAGCTCTAACACGAAATTTAACCCTACCTGGCCTAAGGATATCATTATTCACTTTATGTTTTTCAAATTGAGTTGCTCTCTCTCAAGAACAAGAACCCTAGCTCTCAAATTCAAGGGCCAAATCATAAGAACTCTCCATCAATCCTTCCAAATCCATTAACTCAGGTATGCATAGTATTTATTCATGGACTCTTATGAATTCCATGTTAGGTTTGTTTTTGTTCTTGTTGATAATGGCCAATTGAATTCTAATCCATATTTTGTGATAAATTTTGTATGGAATTAGTTATTATATGTGTAGATTTATGTGAACTCGTGTTTTAAACCCATGAATTCTGAAACTATAATTAAATCATGATGTTTACTTATTGTGCAATGTAGTCTACATATACTATGCTCACTATGTGTTTGATTAAATGCCTATGGGAAGGAAAAATGCAATACTAGTATGATAATATGAAATCCCCATTCATATACAAGTTCATGCATATCAAGTGTTTGATGAAATGTCTTAGTTAATGGATTATGGATATCTGTGTAGCCATTGTTGTGCTTTATAATTTATGCCATGAAATACTTTTATGATATCGAGTCCTGAGGGTATTTAATACCCAACAATTTAGCTGTGTGCCTAGAGCCAGTGTCATATTTTCACGATATCCTCAGTCAAGCCATGTTCAGTAAAATTCAGCTAGTCATATGACTCAGGAAAAATTCAGTAAGCTCAATAATCCCAATAAATCTAATAAAGCTCAGTAATTTAGTAATCTCAATAGTATTTCGTCAGTTATCGAAACTGCATGAACTCAGTCCAGTTCAGTTCAGTTAATCATGTTCAGTGTCTTTTCAGATAGGAGTAGGAGTTAGCACCGAGTGAGCACAAGGATGGGAACTCACCTGTTATTAGAGGATATGATTCTTAGAAGTAATTTTTACGTTTTAGAACTACATAGACAACGTAGGTTGAGACATCATAACCTGTTATAGGAGGGAAGATGAGGTGGCTTAACCTGTTATATGAGGGTCCCACCATTCTCATTAAAGTAACCTGTTATATGAGGGTCACTTACAGTTTGTCCTTACCAGTGGCGCGGTATTGACACCCTTCTAATTGGGGTTACAGATTAGACCCCAGCTCATCCATAATGGCGTATTAGGGGCATGTCGTTAGATGACTACTTCCTATAGTCTCAATCTCAGTCTCAGTAGTAAAACTCAAATAGCTCTACAGAATTCAGGACTGTCAGATACAGTCAACTCAAAACTATACGAAACTCATCTAGTTGTATCAAAACCTCGACTGTCAGATATAGTCGGTCAGTATCAGTTATACAGTTATCAGTACTTAGACTGAGAAACCATGTTATCATGAACTCAGTTACAGTTATTATGTAATTATGCATGCATTCTCACGTTCATGTTATCTAGTCAGTTAGTATAGTTCATGCATATGAACCCTTTGCATTAAGCCTACCTCACATGCATACCAGTATATTCAAATGTACTGACACATTTGTGCTATAGTGTTTTATACCCTAGGTTCAGAAGCACGAGCTCCAGCGCATCAGTAGTATTCCAGATTTCAGCAGCTAGATTTAGCAGTGAGTCCTCATCTTTTGAGGACATGACCATTACTTTAATTATCACTACTTAGTATATTACAGTAGTTAGAGTTAGTTGGGGACATGTTTCATCAACCCCTTATTCAAACAGTTAGAGGCTTTTCAGACTCATATTTTAGACGGTTTATTTTAGTTGTTTTTGGTATTCATACCCCATCCAAATGTTATGTTTTATCAGTTTTGAACCTTACGGTCTTACAACTTTTATTTCTGCATGATACAGTATAGTATGTAGTCTTCAGGTATAGATATCAGTCATGAGTTAGCTTGTGGTCCTCTGGGGTCATGAGCACGGTGTAGCATTCTGGGTACCAGATTTGGGGCGTTACAACCCTAAACTTGATGGTTTTACCTTGGTTTTGGTCTTGATAATGGTATGCCCTCAACATGTTTGTGAAAATGTCTAAGAGAATAAATTAGTCACATGTTAAATAATGTTTTAACTAAGGCATTGGCCTAATGAATATGAATGGTTGGTACATGGTTTTGTGAAGGCCTTGTTGGCCATGTAATTATTTAAATAGTAACCTTGGTGGTTTAATTGACTAAAAGGGTTTGAGTCCCTAAACTTTGAATTGAATTAGTGTCTTTGTTAGACAATAGGTTCGAGTCCCAAAGTCAAATAAATGATTAGTTGATTAATAATGGTAATGGCATGAGCTACGCTTGCAAGTGGTGTTGGTCTGATGATACCAACAAAGTTCCTTTGGTAAGTAATTATCTTAATAATTGTCTATATGAAATAATGGTTTTAAATTAGGCTTTTAAGCGGGATGTGTAGTCGGGTCATGAAAGTGGAGTCCGAAAGACAAACACTAAAAACGACATTAGTTGGTACGGGTGTCTTTATGGTTGGGTGGTTTGATTCCCCTGAATGAATATATGAATGGGAGGTTCAAGTCCCCGATAATATAAGTATTGGTGATTAAGTCACCTTGATTGTGTCGGAAGGTTCGAGTTCCCTATATAGGCATATACGATTATGGATATTCTTTGGTTCATATGACTACATGCATTGGAGCCCTTCTAGCTAGGGGAGAATTGGTCCCATATAACCCATGGGTGCCTTGTTCTATGACGGTTATGCTACACATCCCAGGTTAATGTTTCCAAAGTACATGCTAATCTTGTTCCCTCTCCCGGTGTGGTATATATATGTATATATATGTGTTGCATTGGTTATATGCATTGGTTGATTTCTTTTAAAATATTGGCATTATTTTTTCCCTATCCTTGAGTTACATGCTAGCGCTCCAACCGCTATCATCTTTGATGTTGTATCCCCACGTGATGTAGGTATTGGTCATAGTATCTCACCTTCTTCTCAGTGACTTAGATTTGAGGACAACTTATTTTGACTTAAAGTGTTGAGCTTCCATACTCCGAAAGACTTCATTTCTTGCCTTGAGTTTTCTTTGGTATTTATTGGTTTAGACTTGAATATTGGTTTTGGCTATGGTCAAAGGCATATCCCGATTGAATATTCTTATTTTTTGTAGAGGATTTGTATGGACAAATTATGGACTTGGGTATGTTATGGAATAGTTATGGATTTGTTTATTATTTTGTGGTTTATTTATTAGTTGGGTTGGGTATCAGGGGTAATCTCTGGTCCTTGTTGGAATTGGGATGCCTATTACGATAAGGCCATGGCTTGGGTCATGTCAAGTTGGTATCAACGCCTAGGTTCATGGTCAATTGGGTGTCCACAAAGCCGTGCCAAGTAGAGTCTCTTTCATGGATATGTAGCATTCCACACTTATAAGAGGGAGGCT
Organism: Capsicum baccatum var. pendulum; assembly: GCA_030864225.1. NCBI lineage: Eukaryota > Viridiplantae > Streptophyta > Magnoliopsida > Solanales > Solanaceae > Capsicum > Capsicum baccatum. Next base: position 27,112,392 of record CM061558.1, on the reverse strand, counting down.
ATGAGATATTTAGAAATGTTTTGCTTTTTTGTTGTCTTACTTCGAGCTATAGAGTCTAAGGTCTTGGATCCTTCTAATTTCTCTTTGCTCATCTTTCAGATCATGTCTCCAAGAAGATATGATGTTTATGTAAATCTTCTGTCCCCACTGAGATAATGTGGACGAAACTAATCTTACTTCTGAAGTCCAAACCCGGTCAAGGGTCGTTGTATCTGATTGTCCTCATGAAGTTCTACCTATCCCCACTGATCCTACTCCTAAGAGAGATGCTCAAACTCAGTAGCCTCAAGAAGAGGCCACTAATGTTGTCTTCGATCACTCCATTACCCTGTTGACTCAGTTAGTAGCTTCTCAGTCTGAGTGTGGTATTCATGTTACTCCATCTTCTGAGGCCATAAGGATTGGCCAGTTCATGAGGTTGTATCTTCCAATGTTTACTGGTACAAGGGTTGAGGAGTATCCTCAAATTTTTATTTATGAAATGGAAAAGATCTTCCGGGTTATGCATACTTTGAAGGTTGAAGGTGTTGACTTTTTTGCCTACTAATTGAAAGATGTGGCATACCATTGGTACAAGGAGTGGGAACAGTCTAGGGAGAGGTTGTTGGTTCTACCTTATGGAAGGATTTCTCTAGTGAATTTCTAGACCGCTTCTTTCCTCAAGAGTTAAGGGAGGCGAAAGTGAAAGAGTTTGTGAATTTAAGGCACGGTAGTATATCTATCAAGGAGTATGCCTTGAAATTTCATTAGTTGTCCAGGTATGCTCCTGATTTGGTCTCTAGCATGAGGGCTAGATTACATAAGTTTACTTCGGGATTGTCTCATGAGTTGATCCTTGAGAGTAAGGCTGCCTTGTTTATCAAGGATATAGACTTCTCCAGATTGGTTGTGTATATGCAGCAGGTAGAGGAAGAGAAGAGAAAGCAAGCTGAGTTTAGTGAGAGGCTAGGGTCGAAATTTAGGCCTTCTAAGCAAAGTGGTAGAGATGGTGGTAAGTGGCCAAACAAAAAGTAAAGGAGTTTTGGTTTATTTTCCATGGCTAGATCTCCTTACCTAAAGTTGTTAGGTAATTAATTATCGATCTTAGCATCATGGTGGGTCCCAGGCATAGGGTGCATAATCTCAGGCTAGTGAGGCTCAGTTAGCTCCATCCCACCTTTCTTGTTAATTTTGTAGGTGGTTGCACCATGGGTTCTGTGAGGAAAAAAAAGAACTAATATTTTTATTGTGGTCAGATTGGTCATATACAGCGTATCTGTCATGCTAAAATGGCTTCTAGGCTAACAAGGTTTTTGTTGGCTCTGTATCTGCTCCTTTACCCTAGGGTGCTGCTTCTACATCTATTTCTACTTCTGGTACTGACACTGGCTAAATCGATTATATGCCCTTATGTCTCATCAGGATTCTGAAGCATCCCCTGATGTCGTTATTGGTATGTTGAAACATTATCTCATTATATGCATTATTACTTGATCCAGGGTCCATTCTTTCTTATGTGACCCCATTTGTGGCTGTGCATTTTGGTTTTGGTCCTGAGTTTATTTCTGATTCTCTTTTTGTATCTACCCCAGAGGGTGACTTTGTGATTTCAAAAAGAGTCTATAGGGGGGTGTGGTATTTGTTAGTGGTAGAGAAACTCTGGTGGATTTAATAGAGTTAGACATGGTTAACTTTGATGTCATATTGGGGATGGATTGGTTACATTCGTTCTATGTTTATCTAGATTATTAGACCTGCAAGGTCATGTTTAAATTCCTTCGTGAGCTGATTATTATCTAGAAAAGGGGTTCTTTAGTGCCTAAGGGGAGATTCATCTCAACCTTAAAGCCCAAAAGTTGATTTCCAAAGGGTGTTTGCATTATTTGGTCTGGGTTAAGGATTCTAACTCAGAAGGTCCTTCTTTAGAATCCATTCCAATGGTTAATGAGTTTTTTGAGGTTTTCCCTGATGATCTTCCTGGTATTTCTCCCGATAGGGAAATCGCTTTTGGGATTGATCTTATTTTGGACACTCGTCCTATCTCTATCCTTCGTTGTAGAATGGCTTTGGCTGAGTTAGAAGAGCTTAAGGAGCAATTAAATGACCTCTTAGATAAGGGTTTTATCCATCCTAGAGTGTCTCCTTGGGGTGCTTTTGTGTTTTTCATGTGTAATAAGTATAGTTCCCTTCGGATGTGTATTGATTATCGTCAACTGAATAAGGTGACTATAACGAATAAATGTCCTCTTTCTAGGATCGATCAATTGTTTGATCAGCTTCAAGGTATGAAGTATTTCTCTAAGATTGATCTTTGGTTAGATCATCATCAGCTTAAGATTAGGGAAGTGGATATCCCTAAGACAGCCTTCAAGACCCGCTATGGTCACTATGAGTTCCTAGTTATATCTTTTCGGTTGATCAATGGCCCGACTAGATTTATGGATTCGATGAATAGGGTCTTCTATACTTTTTGGACTTGTTTGTCATTGTCTTCATCGATGTCATCTTGTTCTACTCTAAGAGTGGGGTAGATTATGTCGATCACCTCTGTGCAATATTATAGATCTTAAAGGATCAGCGTTTGTATGCCAAGCTCTCATACTGTGAGTTTTGGTTGAAGGTTGTGACTTTTCTTGATCATGTTACTATAGGAGATTTGTGGAAAGATTTCTTACTATAGCTGCCCCATTGACTAGATTAACCTAGAAGAAGGTAAAGTTCTTGTAGTTCGATGCGTGTGTGGGTAGTTTTGAGAAGTTGAAGGATAGGTTGACTTCATCCCTAGTTTTGACCTTGCCCGAGGGTAATGATGGCTTCGTAGTGTATTTTGATGCTTCTCGTGTTGGGCTTGGTTGTGTGTTGATGCAGCATGGTAAGGTGGTGGCTCATGCTTCTAGGTAGTTTAAAGTTCATGAAAAGAACTTCCTTACTCATGATTTGGAGGTTCTGGAAGTGGTATTTGCATTGAAGATTTGGCATTACTAATTTTATGGGGTTCATCTTGACATATTTTCTGATCATAAGAGCCTCCAGTATGTATTTACTCAGAAAGAGTTGAATCTTAGGCAAATGAGGTGGCTTGAGTTGTTGAAGGACTACGATATGAGTCTCCATTATCATCCAGGTAAAGCTAACGTAGTTGTTGATGCTCGTAGTAGGTTATCTATGGGGATTTTAGTTCATGTGGATGAGGATAAGTGGGATTTGTCAAGGACATTTACCTTTTGGCCAATCTTGGAGTTTGTCTCACAGACTCTGAGGATGGTAGTGTGTTTGTGCATCAGGTATCACAGTCATATCTTATTGTTGAGATAAAGAAAAAAACAATTGTTAGATCCTTACTTGATGAAGATTAGAGAAAATATAGGTCAGCAAAAGGTTGTTGACTTTGTGATTGGTGGAGATGGTATCTTAAGGTACCAAGGTAGGCTATGTGTTCCCGATGTTAATTGATTGAGGGAAAGGATTTTGTCCAAAGCTAATGGATCATGTTATGCTATTCATCCTGGTTCTACGAAGATGTATCATGATCTTAAGGAGTTCTATTGGTGGAAAATATGAAGTGAGATGTGGCTAACTATGTGGCTAAGTGGATGGTGTGTTAATAAGTGAAAGGTGAGCACATGAGACCCCGAGGTTTGTACCAAGATATTGAGTTACTCGAATGGAAGTGGGAGATAATTAATATGGATTTCGTTACTGATATTCCTCGATCTCGAAATCAGTTTGATTTAATTTGGGTTATTATGGATAAGATGACTAAGTCTGCTCACTTCTTGCTTGTGAGGACTAGTTATTCGATGGAGGATTATACTAAGTTGTATCTTGCTGAGATCATAAAGTTGCATGGTGCCCCTGTTTCTATCATTTTTTATTGTGGTACTCTATTCTCATCTCATTTTTGGCGGTCATTTCAGAAAGGTTTAGGAACTAAGGTGTGCCTTAGTACTTTTTTCCACCCACAGTTGGATAGACAAGTGGAAAGGACCATTCAGACATTAGAAGATATGCGTCATACTTGTGCAGTTGACTATGGTGGTAGTTGGGTTGACTATTTGCCTCTTATAGAGTTTGCTTATAATAATAGTCAGCACTCTAGAATAGGTATGGCTCCTTTTGAGGCATTGTATGGTAGGAGATGTTGTTCTCCTATTAGGTGGTATGAAGTTGGTGAGGGTAAGATGTTTGTCTCTGATTTGGTTCACCAATACTTAGAGAAGGTGAAGATAATTCATGATGTATTTAAACTGCTCAAAGTCGCCAAAATTCCTATGCAAATGTGAGACGTAGGGAGTTGGAGTTTAAGGTTGACGATTGGATGTTCCTAAAGGTGTCTCCCATGAGGGGAGTGATGCGGTTTGGTAATAAGGGGAATATCAGTGCCCGGTATATTGTTCTGTATTTGGTGTTGAAGAGAGTTGGTAATGTTGCATATGAGTTGGAGTTGCCTTCCAGTTTGAGCTCCATTAATTCGGTTATCCATGTCTCTATGTTAAGAAAGTGTGTGGGTGATCTTTCATCGGTTATTCCTTTCGAAGGATTAGGTATCTCGGATTCCTTGTCTTATGAGGTAGTCCCGGTTGAGATCTTGGATCATCAAGTTTGTCAGTTAAGGACGAAGGATGTGGCTTCGATAAAGGTTCTTTGGAGGAACCATAAGGTTGAAGAAGCTACTTGGGAGGTGGAAGAGGACATGAAGTCCAAGTATCCGCACTTGTTCCTCGTTTCAAAAATTCGTGCTTGAGTTATGTGTTGATCTTAATATCTTTGTTTTATGTCTTTTCTTTCTAAATTGGTTAAAGGGATTTAATAGGTCACATGCGCTAAGTCGTGCTTGTGCTTGCCTTAACTAGTCATTCGAGGATGAATGATCCTAGTGGGGGAGAATTGAAACACCCTAGTTTTGACCCTTGGAAATTTCTTGATTTTGAGCTCTCTAGACATCATACGGCTTGTGCTGACTTGTCATATGATGTGGATATGGTTTGAAGTCCTTGGTCGTATGATACTCAGAATGGTTTAGGTTGGTTTCTGTCCAAGGTACAAATGGACATCATACTAGTCATATGTTAGGATACGAGAAGTATAGTGCCAAACCGTATGATGTCCTATATCTAGCCAAGATGATTTTGCCTAGGGTATAGTTCTAGGGTACCAATTGTATGATTGGATACGAGTTAGGTCATGAACTCATATGTTGGATAGAATTGGAGTCCAACATTCTGTCTAGGGTACGAATGGTGTGTACCACTCATATGATTGGTGTACAAGTTAGGAGAGGAGTCGTACTCTCCTACGCATATTTTTTAGCTTTTAAGCTGAGGACATTTTAGACATTTCCCACCCTAAAACCCTTAAGACCCATATCTTAAAACATATTGTATCCTCTCATAACACACTTTGAAAGATTAAAACAATCCCAAAAGCTCTCTCTAAACACTCTCTTGAAGATTGGACTATGTTTCAATCTAACTCAAGCCAAGTGAGCCATCATTGTACATATGCATATTTTCATGAAATTGATGATGATATTTACATTGTTGCATGCACCCCCACATACTTAGTACATTCCAAAGTGATGACCCACATATTTTTCGATGGGCTACATTTTCTAGTAATGTAGGTTCAGGTACTCAGCCGCAGCCGTATTAGCGATATTTGGGTACCTCACTATGTTATCTCAGTGGTGAGTCCTCATGGTTCGAATACCGTGTCTATATTTTTGTGATATCATCTTGTTGTTATGGCTTTCAGTACTTTTGAGTCAGGTGGGGGTTTGTCCCAAAGGCTCCTTGATTTTGATGTATAAAGGCTTTGTCAGACTAGAGGGATGTATGTACAGACATCAATATATATTTTGGTTGTACAGTTTAGTATTCTTCAGTATCTCTCTTGAACCCGATGTGATATATCTCTTTATTATGCATGACTATTGTTGAATTGAGTTCCTTGAGGTAGTGTCTGGCTCCGAGGGTTAGCTTAGGGCTACGTGTAGCCCTAAGCATCGTGTGATGTCTCGGAATGGAAATTTTGGGGCGTTACACTCATATTGTTTCTACCACTCTGATTCCGCGAAAAGAATCCCTAAGAAATATCACTTATCGTGATGTATTCATGTTGTATTGCTAGGTAAAAAAGATCAAAATCAATTGGGAAACTTGGATACGCGAGTACATGCTTGACAGTGTAGGGGAAGTCAATGCATCTGCCAGTTTTCCATACGGACTGCTTATCACCGAGATCCTTTTGTTATACTCCATCGACCTCTCTGCCTATCCCCCTGTAGAAGTTGCTGCAAATTATGATTCAAGAACCTTCAGCAGCATGGGATATGTCCTGGTCGAAGATGAATGGTGCAAGAAAGATTTCTGTGTTATTATTTTATGTTTTGTTATTTGCGTGCTTAACTGTTTTAAATCTAATCTATTTGTAAAGTGCACTGATCTGTAGGCGAGTCGACTGTGAGGAGTTTGAAGTCGACTCACAGAAAAATTTCAATTCACCCCTCCCCTCCCCCTTGCTCTTGAATTTTACCATTATTTTTTCCATCGAATTCCATCTTTTTCCTTGATTAATTTTGGGAAATTAGTATTGAAATTACACAACTTTAGGGGCAGATTTGGGGCCTGATTTGCACTCCATTTGTGCTCAAATTTTGAGCACATATTTTTTGTCCTTCAAGAGACCTCGTGATGGATTCAATTTTGAGATTTCATTAGCGGGCCCTACAAACCCATTATTGATCCAATTTTGGGCCCAAAGCTTTATATTGCAATGTGGATATTATTTTACTCATGTTAATGCGTAATTTTTATTTTAATAGTGCAACGTTATTTTGGAATTATGGAATAAAGACAAATGATTCTTGGACGGTTCGAGAATGCGGTTCGACATTGAGATAGGCTTCGATCTACTATTCTCTATGAGATTGTGTATAGTTAGATTACATGTTGAGTAGGATAATAGGATGGGTTGATTACATGTATACCATGACTTAGCCAATTTAGGGAATTTGAATAGAGAGGTGACCCGCACCTTAGCATAGGATATTCATAATGGATATAAAATCTTACTATCCTTGATTATAAGCATGTTAACCATAGTTCAATGATAAGGATCCCATTAATATAAGGTCTATTATTTCACTTAGTGAATCGGACTATATTTCTCTAATTCGATCCTTTAATGACTTTATAACACAGACCGAATCAGGGTCTTGTCGTAATGGGAATCCCAAGTCCAACAAGAACCGGAGATCACATCTGATACCCAACCTAACCAATCAACAAACCAAAAAATAATAACCAAATCAATAACCATTTCATAACATACCCAAGTCCACACTGTGTCTATACGAAGCCTCTAAAACAAAACAAGAATATTCAGTAGGGGCATGCCCCCGACCTTAGGAAAAACCAATATTCAAGTCTAATACAATAAAGACAAAAGAAAACTCAAGGCAAGAAATAGAGTCTTATGGAGTATGAAAGCTCACCACTTAAAGTCAACAAAAGTTGTCCCCGAATCTAAGTAATTAAGAAGGAGGTGAGATAGTATGACCAACACTGGCATCACTTAGGGATATAGCGTCAAAGACAGTTAGTGGTTAGAGTTTACTTGCGTGTAACTCAAGGATAAGGATAAAATAATGCCAACATTTCAAAACCAATCGACCAATGCATATAGCCAATGCAACACATACATATACATATAAATATATATATACATATATATATACATATATATATATATACATATATATATATATCATGCCATGATGGGGAAAAAGATTAGAATGAACTTTGAAATCATTAACCTTGGCTGTGTAGCATAAACATCATAGAACAAGGCACCCACGGGCTATATGGGCCCAGCTCTTCCCTCGATAGTAGGGCCCTAGTGCGTGTAGTTGCACAAACCAGAGATTATCCATAACTGTATATGCCTATACGGGGGAATCGAACCTCCCTGCACAATTAAGGGACTTAAGCATCAATACTTGTATTATAGGGGGGACTAGCCTCTAATTCATATATTCATTCGGGAGACTTGAACCACCCGATCATAAAGACACCCTCACCAGCTACCGCGGTTTCCAGTGTTAGTCCTTCGAACTCCACTTTCACAACCCGGCTACACATCCCGCTTTAAAGCTCAATTTAAAAGCATTATTTCACATACATAATCATTAAGCCAATTACTTACCAAAGGCACTTTGTTTGTATCGTCATACCAACACCACTTGCAAGCGTACCTCATGCCATTACCATTATCAATCAACCAATCATTCATTTGACTTTGGGACTCGAATCTATTGTTAACAAAGACACTTATTCAATTAAAAGTTTAGGGACTCAAACCCTTTTAGTCAATTAAACCAACAAGGTTATTATTTAAATCATTACATGGCAAATAAGGACTTCAAAAAACCATATACAAACCATTCATATTCATGAGGCCAATGCCTTCATTAAAAAACATTATTTAACATGTGACTTGTTTGTTCTCTTAGACATTTTTACAAACATGTGGAGAGCATATCATTATCAAGACCAAAACCAAGGTAAAAATCATCAAGTTTAGGGTTATCAATGACCCATTTGTTAAACCACAATTACCAAGCACCCACATGTGCAAACCATCATCAAAACAAGTATAAACATAATTTAAACCAACAGTAAACAATACTCAACAATATGCAACAAAACCCTCAATGTTGATTTTCAAAACAAACACTAATGAATTATAATCAATGTTTAAAACACATGATATTTGTGAACTAACAATAAGCGAAAAGTCATAGGCCTTATTCACAAAGATTCACGAAAAAAGCTTGACCCTTGAGCCTCTAGATGAACACTTTGTAGAAACTCTTATGGACATGGGAGCTTATTATAACCGACATAAACCATGTGAGCTACATGGAGTCCAACGTTTTTCCATCTTAAGGAGAGAACCCCACATTGGCAGAAACGTTGTACTCTTGCCAGGGTGTACAACCTCAATTTAGTGATCACAATCTCATACTTGGCCTCTGGCCCACAAATATCAATACCAATCCTACGGTGGCACATAGTTTTGGGGGAAATACCACATTTCCCGCTCGGTGCTAAATACAACTCCCAAACATAAGCTCAGAACGTTTAGGAAATCCACTACAAACATCACAAGGGTCTATCATGAAGATCAAATCAAATCTCTTTCTCATTTATCAAATCATAATCAATTTGTGTATTCCTAACTCGACTTAAATCAAATCAATCTTTCTCAATATCAAAATGTATCAATTCATTAAATCATGGCAACATCAATAACTTTGAGAAAATATCAAGACTCATTGTAACAACTCAATCTCATGAATCAATATACTCAATAATCCAATTTGTCATAAGGAAGCTTAAAGCTTGACACATATCTTGAAGGCACTTGAAATTCAACTCATGGTAGAAATATGAAATTCACAATATTAACTATCAAGTCATAACTTGGGAATAGTAAAATAATCATGTATAACAAAGCTTGTACAATTTATATTCTCATAGTCTCATGATAAAGTAATTTGGGTATAAACCCACGTTCAAAATCATATAAATCCATAATAGAAATCAAAGCTTTGGGTACAAGAACGAAAGGATTGCTCTTGTTCAAAACTCCACATACCTTAATCTTTGATATTGGATGAATTCTAGTGCTTGAAAATCTATCCGCACTTGTAATAAATGATTCTCGAAGCCCACACTATGAGGAACTTGGTTCTTGAAGAAATCTTGAAGATTTATGGATGATTAATGTTCTTGAATGAAACCCTAGATATATTTTCTTAAGAGAATTGGAAGAGGAAATGAAGAAATTAGGGTTTGAATGGGGATTCTCATATATATAGGGGCCTCCAAAAGATGGGAAAAGACCAAAATACCCTTGCAAAAACGTCCTTTAATTGCTGAAAAAAATAGCTGACGACAATAGTGACAAGTCGTCAGACTTGTGAAAAGTCGTACCAAAATGTCATCACAAAAGGGTGGAATTTCTGACTTTCTGCTTAAGGTTGGCGACATTTTATAACAAGTCGTCAGACTTGTGATAAATCGTCACAAAATGTCATCACAAAATGTTGGAATTTGTGACTTTCTGCTTAAGGTGACAACGTTTTGTGACAAGCCGTCAGACTTGTGATAAGTCATCACAAAATATTGTCACACAATTTCCAGGCTGACACGCTGGAGTAAAATAGGCATAACTTTTTGCTTCAAAACCGGATTTGGGTAAAATTTGTACCGTTGGAAAGATAATTCAATTATCTGCCTGTTGGTTGGTCATGAGCTCAAAATTTCTTAATGTAACCAAAGATATTCTCGTTGGAAGTTGACTATGCCAAAATCCTTCTCAAGAATTCAATCAGTAAGGGATGTTTTGATTCACCTAATCGCTAGGACATCTCTGAGGCCTTAATACACATCACCTTGATCAGAAAATAACCAAAGCACTATAATTTATTTCTCATGAGCTTGAGTCATGGTGGAACTATTGGTTAGAGTTCTCGGGGTATTACAATGAGCCATGATATGAAATTTGAAGCATAAAGACAGGGGACCAAAGTTGGTTGATACAGAGTCCGACAAAAATTTCTTGGCTTTCTCAAAGCCCACTTTAAAGACCTTGGGCCAGTTATTTTTCATGAAAGGGACCACATCGGAGAACTTAGTATCAAAAACATTTTCAAACAAAAAATTGCTCAAGACGGTTCTTATGCCTAGTACAAGAATCTCGAATTCACCACTGTCTAGGGAAAGTCGGAGATTGGTATAAAATATGCAAACAGGGTCTTCATACATGAGAAGTCCACAAAGGTGAAAAATCAAGGACAAATCTTAAAATTTGAAAAAGTGACCAATATTGCAAGAGAAATCTTTTAGTTGACTAAGGTTGATGATGCGGCCAGGAATGATGAAATAATTTTTAAAGGAGAGAAATTTCTCTTTGTGAGGGTTTGTCCAGAATTAGTGCATCTCTTCTAGAGGAAGAAAATTGGATGGATTTGGACGAGGTTTCAAACAGGGCTAAAAGGGGGGCCATCGTCTCTTGAGGAGAATGGGATGAGAGGAGGACTCATCGTAGGATTCTAAGAGTAGAGTGGGACCATCGGAGGAGATTCTAGAAATTCTAGCCATGGAGTGGGTTTTTGTCATGAGAGAGAGAAAAGAAGAGATTTAAAAGTAGAGAAAGAGAGGGAGAGGGAGAGCAGGTTAAGAGAACTAAGAGGAGGCGACTGTTCAGAAGGGATAAGAAAGGAGAAGCGAAGGGACGTGAGGTGAAAAGGAACTGATGGAAGTGAAAGGACACTGCATGGGAAAAAGAAAAGAATGGTAGAGGTGGCGTGGGAAACGGTGAATTAATAATGGCTTCCTATTAAATGAAAACTTTTTGGTAGAAATAGGTAAAAATTGGACTAAGTAAAAAGATTTGTGTCCAAAAATATGACTCATAAAACATTAATGTCAAATCTTTTTTTGAGAATTCAAGATTGATGATAGGCGAATTTACACGCCTATATCAATATATTTTGCCCATATTTTAGCCTAGTTTTGAGAACTAATTATCTATTTCATGCACTTTTAGTCCTTTTTCCTGTAAATGAGCTAACAAACATGATTAGGAAAGTTTCAGGTATAAATGATGAAAAATACAGCATTTTATGGCTTACTTGACGCAAAAGAAAGCTCACAAACTAAGTAGAAGGGAGCTGGACGCCTAAGGATCAAATCTGCTGCATGGAAAATCTGTCCTGGGCTAAAACAGCATTTCTGAAGACTTTGGGGACTTACAGACACAAAGCTGGATTTTTACAAAGATACATTAACCTAATACAACTAGGTTATGTATTTCACTATTCTATTTGGATTATGGTATTGTAACCTTACCCTAGTACATTTGGGTCAAGGATTTCATTAGTATAGTAGGATTTGGCTATTTATTTCATTAGCTTAGTAGGAGTAGGATAGGAGTATTATAAATACCCTATCATGCTAGAGATTTTTAATTAACTCCTCCCTTAGTGGAGAGATACATTCATTCTTCACTTAATTCAACAATTAATTTTCTTCCATCCCTCTCATCTTCCACCACAAACACTTCTAATCTACTCTTCTATTCTTAAAGTCCACAACAAGAGAATCGTTACTTGCTAGGGAATCACCAAAACCACACGCCTATCACCTACTTCTCATGCCATCAACCATGCAAAACGTGATATCCTTCGCATTCATGGGTAACTAAACCTCTTAGTTGGGGTTATGGAAGCCGAATGAGTTACTATCTATCGCTGTGAGTTTGTGAGTTCAAGACACGTATATTGCTTATATCATTATTCTCTTCATCTTAATCTACATTCTTTGCGGTTGCAAACGCAAGAATATGCCAGTCTAATATTTAACTTGTTCGCGAGAAAGGTTATTTGTCTGGAAAAGATATAATGTCAAGGTAGTAGGACACCCTTTCCTATTAAAAAGCCAGTGTCGTAACTGGACTAACCTCTTGGAGAATTCGTACCATTAGACACACTTTAAGCTCGCGAGAGTTAAAGTGAAATAGTCCTTGTTTAGGTCGCGAGACGCTTGGATTTACCATCGACTACAATTCTCTGTAAGCAATTGCATGTCAAGACTCTACACACTCATAGCTGATAGAGACGTATACCTCAGAAGGTGGACATAACCCCAACGCTTCAATTCTCATTGTTTACAACTCACGTAACAATCTCTCTCTTTTTACTTTGCTATTTTCAGCTTTTACTTTATTGTTTTGGTTACACATTACAATCCCCCCTCATTACGAGACTTGCACTAAAAGTCTAGTAATTCTGCTTACTTGTTGACCAAGCTATTCTCTGTGGGATCGATACCCAACCCAGTTGGGTTCTATATTTGCTAACGACCGCTTTACACTCCTACGAGAGCTGTAGATTGAGCGTTATCAAAGATCTTTCTTCTAGAAATGGTTTTGTAACAATAAAATTGAATGAAGTAAAAAGATCTATGTCCAAAAATATGACTCATAAATCATAAATGTTAAATCTTTTTCTGGATAGTCAAGATCTTTCTTCTAGCAATGAAAGAAAAAATTTCAACTTTCTACAAGATCACGAGTAGAATGATGCTTAATGTTAATATGCTTTACCCTAGATGTACGGATAGACTAACGGCACAGTATTGTCACATAGTCTTAGAAAATAGAATCAAGTAGTTGACACATGATTCATAGAATTTCAGTGTAGCAACTTCCAAAAGGTTGTGTATACTACTCAAGTTGTTGGCGAGTCAACTAAAGACTGTTCTTTGTTGAGTCATGAATTTGGGGCATCACTCATGTGACAAAAACTTTCATCAGAATAGTATTTCTAAAAAAAATGTTAGAATTCTCAAGAATAATATTAAAATATAAAAAGAATTATTTAAGGACTTAGACTTTTATCAAAATTAACCCCCTTTTAAAAAATAAAAGATACTCAATTTCAAAAAATATGGTTTTGGTCATACGAAATTTATTCATGAGTAAAACCATATGAGGCAGCCTGAAACATTTGAGGATAGCAAGTGATAAAGATAATCCGTATTGATTTTGACCTTGTTAGGGATTTTATTAAGGTCAGTGCCTTCTTGGAGTGAACTTGTCTTCATTTTTGTACATCGTTTCAGATGCAAAAGTCAACTCTGAGGGAGATATAGTCGACTCTGGGATATTTCTTCCGGCGTTGTCACTAAATCTGACTACTTTTCAATCTACATTTTTTTAAAATAGAAGAGATCTTTTTCTCTTCGGCAATTAACACGACCTAACCCCAGGCCTAGTCATAATAGGTATCCCAAGTCCAACCAGAATTTGGGACCGTCCTCTATTACCCAACCCAACCACCTATATCCAGCCTTAAATGGACTAAATTTTGAACATATAACAAGATAGTGCTATTGTTCTCATTAAGACACTGGATAGGATAACAACCGTGACCGACCCAACCGAGTCCAATCGTACCACAACAACCGCCCAACAATACACCCTAAACCAAAAGGAAATACTAAAAAATAATATGTAAATCAATCCCATAATGTATATGATGAAACAGTGAGAAATCATGTCTGATCATGCCAGCCTCAATATCAATACCAGTGCTAAGGCTGACACCTCTACCGATTCTGCCGATACCAACCCCCAGAAGTACCATAAAGCCTCTATCCAAAAAAGTAAATAAATTCGATTGGGACATGCCCCCAACCATGGATAAAACCAATATCCAAAATAAAAGATAAGTGTCTAAATAAATCGGTAACATGAAATAATGCCTTCCGAAAGGACGAAAGATCACCACATTAGTCCAAATATTGAGACTGAATCCGCGTGATAAACAGAAAAAGTAGAATGGCCAGTTCCTGCATAGCGTGGGTATACAGCTGCTAGTAGACGGAGTTGTCAAATGACCGCTAGCATGAATCTCAAGATAAAGATAAAATAATGCCAGTTATAAAACCAAGTAAAACCATCCATAATGCATAGAACCATACATATATAAGTGTCGGTAAAGGGAACCGGGTTAAGCATGCATTTAAAACCTTTACCTAGGTTGTGTAGCTTTGTCGTCCTTACCACCCATGGGCCATATGGGTTCAGTTCCCCCTGTTGAAAGGGCCCCAGTGCGTGTAGCCGCACAAACAGGGAATATCCCATGGGATGACTAGTACATCCCCTAATATAAAATATAACACATGCGCATGGTCATCAAGACCCTTCATATCGACAACTATGAGTTTTCGGTTTTGGTTCTCCCAGGACAGCCACCTCCCATGGCTTGGCTACGCACCCCGCTATTAATGCCCAATTAAAACCATGTCCACACAATCTATTTATCATTTATTAACCAAGGCCAATATTGATGGTATCGTCATACCACCCTATTACTTGCAAGTAATATCCATAGCCAAACCATTTAGGTTAAGGGAACCTTAGGTGCCCTTCCAATTACCATATTAAATCCACCTGGGAGACTTTCATGTTCTCTACAAGCATAACCATTTAGCCTTTAGCCTTTTCAAACCATTTAAACAATGCATAAATATTTTATCCAGTTTAAAACATGCAAGAGTTCCATTAAAAGAAGTCAATGCAAATAACATATCTTTATAAATATTTTATCAAACACCTTGGGGCATAATATAACCAAAACCAATTCCAAGACCATTAAAACATTACCAAGCAATCCAATTGTCCAATTTCAGCATTAATGCATAATAAAGCATAATTAAAATCATAGGAAACCATAACCAAGCATTTAATACCAAAACCCCCAAATAATAGTTGAAAACCATAATCATTAAATAGTGAAACCATGAAATCAATCATATAAACCATGCCTTTAGTTGAAATTACAACTACGGAAGAGAATCATGCCTTATACCGAAGAATTGACCGAAGGAAATCACTAAAGCAAGTCCCAAAAAAATCCGTAAGATGAAACCATAGCCTTCTTGCCCCAAAAGCTCTTGAGAAAATTATGAAATATTTTGGAATAGTTTCTAAGTGTTAATGAATAGAATAATAGGATTAATAACCTCCTAAGTGTATTAGAAGTCGTGGGTCCTAGTTAGGGTAAGAAGGGAAATATCAATAATACCCCCACTTAAATCACTTAAAACCCATCACAGAGATACGACTGACCCATACGAGTTGTACCTTCTTATACAATCAGTATCCACCACTCGTATCCAAGCCTTAACCCAAGGATCAAACACTGTCCAGTATACAACTCATTCAACCAAGTCGTAACCACAACATATAATCCGTACCCATAACCTTTATCCCTGGCAGAATGGATTACCAAAAGAATCAACACTTCCCACCATACGAGTCCTTGATATGACTCGTACCAAGCCTTATGACTCTTTCCCTTAAGTCATACCCAATCCAGTGACCAAACCTATCCCATCAACTAACACTGGTCAGCATACGACAAGACCATACCACTCGCACCCCAGTATACGGCTCATACCCATGAGTCATATTAGGTTCAAAGAATGGATTTCTAGGAAATTTTCTAAGGGTCAAATGTAACGCCCCAAAATTTCATCCCGAGATGCCACACGGTGCTTAGGGCTACACGTAGCCCCAAGCTAACCCTCGAAGCTAGACACTACCTCAAGGAATTCAATTCAATAATATTCATGCATAACAAAGAGATATACCACATCGGGTTCAAGAGAAATACTGGATAATACTAGACTGTACAACCAAAATGTATTGAATGTCTATACATACCAACCCTCTAGTCTGACAAAGACTCTATACATCAAAGTCAAGGAGCCTTTAGGACAAACCCCCAACTGGCTTAAACAGTACTGAAAGCCATAACAACAGAACGATATCACCAAAATATAGACACGGTCCTCGAACCATGACACTCACCATTGAGGGAACGTAATTGAGGCACTCGAATATCACTAATGTGGTTGCGGCTGAGCACCTGAACCTACATTACGAGAAAATGTAGCCCATAGAAAAATATGTGGGTCAGCACTTTGGAATGTACTAAGTATGTGGGGGTGCATGCAATAATGCAAATATCATCATCAATTTCATAAAAATATGCATATGTACAATGATGGCTCACTTAGCTTGAGTTAGATTGGAAAATACTTTTCATTATCTCATAGTAAATAAATAATATGATAAAAAACCCATAAATCATCATAAATAACTCAACTTTCCAACTCAAGACTCAGAGTGACTCGGTAATTTAAGAAACTCAACTCTTATGGACATGGGAGGTTCTTATAACCGACAGAAACCATGTGAGCTACATGGAGTCTAATATTTTGCCCTCATGATGAGAGAACCACACATTGGCGGGAGCATCGTACTCTTACCAGGGAGTAAAACCTAAATTTAGTGATCACAATCTCATACTCGGCCTCTGGCCCATAATTATCAATATCAATTCTATGGTGGCACGTAGTTTCGAGGAAATACCACATTTCCCGCTCGGTGCTAAATACTACTCCCTGACACAAGCTCAGAACGCATTAGGAAATCCAGCACAAACATCACAAGGGTCTATCATGAAGACCAAATAAAATCTTTCTCATTTATCAAATCACAATCAATTTATGAATTCCTAACTCGACTCAAATCAAATCAATATTTCTCAATATGAAAATGTATCAATTCATTAAATCATGACAACATCAATAACTTTGAGGAAATATCATGACTCACTGTAACAACTCAATCTCATGAATTAATATACTCAATAATTCAGTTTTTTATAAGGAAGCTTAAAGCTTGACACAAATCTTGAAAGCACTTGAACTATCAACTCATGGTAGAAATATGAAATTCACAATATTAAATATCAAGTCATAACTTGAGAATAGCAAAATAATCATGTATAACAAAGCTTGAACAATTTATATTCTCATAATCTCACGATGAAGTAATTTGGGTATAAACCCACTTGCAAAATCATATAAAACCATGATAGAAATTAAAGCTTTGGGCACAAGAACGAAAGAATTGCTCTTGTTCTAAATCCCACATACCTTAATCTTTGAAATTAGATGAATTTTAGTGCTTGAGACTCCATCCGCACTTGTAATAAATGATTTTCGAAGCCCACACTATGA
The DNA here is from genome assembly GCA_030864225.1 of Capsicum baccatum var. pendulum. Classification (NCBI taxonomy): domain Eukaryota; kingdom Viridiplantae; phylum Streptophyta; class Magnoliopsida; order Solanales; family Solanaceae; genus Capsicum; species Capsicum baccatum. The sequence continues at coordinate 27,094,750 of CM061558.1, read as the reverse complement.
AGAACTTGATTCTTGAAGAAATCTTGAAGATTTATGGATGATTTTTGGAAGATTAATAGCCTTAAATAAAAACCCTAGATATATTTCTTAAGATAATTGGAAGAGAGAATGAAGAAATTAGGGTTTAGATGGGTATTCTCATATATATAGGGGCCTCCAAAAGATGAAAAAAGATAAAAATACCCTTGCAAAAACGTCCTTTAATTGCTGGAAAAATAGCTGACGACATTCATGACAAGTCGTCAGACTTGTGACAAGTCGTCATGAAATGTCGTCACAAAAGGGTGGATTTTATGATTTTCTGCTTAAGGTTGACGCCATTGGTGATAAGTCGTCACACTTGTGACAACTTATCAAAAAATGTCGTCACTGAGGGTGGAAATCTGACTGAGGCTGACGACATTGGTGATAAGTCGTCACACTTGTGACAGCTTATCAAAAAATGTCGTCACTCAGTTTTCCAGCCTGACATGCTGGAGTAAAATGGGCATAACTCTTGGCTCTGATACCGGATTTTGGTGAAATTTGTATCGCTAGAAAGCTAATTCAATCATCTATATTTTGGTAGGTTATGAGCTTAATAATTCATAGTATATCAAGAGATATGCTCATTTGAAGTTGAATATGGCAATAATCTTCCCAAGAATTCAATCGGTAAAGAATGTTTTAATTCACCTAATCACTAGGACATCTTTGAGGCCTTTATACACATCACCCTTGATCAGAAAAAAATCAAAGCACTATAATTTATTTCTCATGAGTTTGAGTCATTGTTGCACTATTGGTTAGAGTCTCGGGGTATTACTATATTTCCCCCTTGGAAACATTCTTCCTCGAATGTTGCCATATAGGCCAAGAACACAAGAAAATGAGGACGTATAGCTGGAACGACTCACTCAAAGGGATTACTTCACTCTATACCTTCAGTTACCCTACAAAATGCTTGAATTCGTGATGGAAGTAGACACACAGCTGAATCTTTAATAAGAAGGGGGCGGAATTAAGAAAGAATGGTACCTTCTGCTCGCTCCGAACTCTCAGAAAAGAGGTGAAGGTACTTGGCTCGCATATCAGCTTCGGCTTCCCAAGTAGCACTCTCAACAGATTGATTCTGCCAAAGCACTTTAAGCAAAGAAACTTCTTTGTTCCTTAGCCTACGGATTTAAAAATCCAAAATCTCAATCGGAATCTCCTCAAATGAAAGGCTATCCTAAATATCTAAGCTTTCAGAAGAATCAACCACGTTAGAATCACCAATACACTTCTTAAGCATGGAAACATGAAATACCAGATGAATGCTAGACAACTCTGCGGGTAACTCCACCTCATATGCTACTTTCCCAACACGGCTCAAATCCTGTATGGACCAACATAACGGGGACTAAGCTTTCCCTTCTTCCTAAATCTCTTCACCCCTTTCATGGGTGAAACCTTTAAGTACACCAAATCATCAACATTAAAGTCAAGATCATTTCTTCTCTCATCCACATACGACTTTTGATGACTTTGAGCAGTCTTAAATCTTTCAAGGATCAACTTAACTTTTTCCATAGCCTGAAACACAGCATCAGGCCCAATCACAGTTGTTTCTCCTACTTCAAACCAACCTATAGGTGATCTACATCTTCTCCCATACAAAACTTCAAATGGGGCCATTTGAATACTAGCATGGAAACTATTGTTATACGTAAATTCGATCAATAGAAAGTGCTCATCCCAACTACCTTTAAAATCAAGCATGCATGCCCTCAACATATCTTCTAAAGTCTAAATGGTCCGCTCAGCCTGACCATCTGTTTGTAGATGGAAAGCAGAACTTAGACGAACTTGGGTACCGAGACCCTTCTAAAAGGCTCTTTAAAACTGGAAAGTATACTGAGTAACCCTATCAGAGATAATAGCCAAAGGAACTCTATAAAGTCTAATGAATTCTCAAATATACAATCTAGCATAATCCTCAATTGTATAAGATAAATGCACTGGCAAGAAATGAGCTGATTTAGTCAATCGGTCTACAACAACCCAAATCAAATCATGATGACAACGAGAAGGAGGCAAACTGTAACGACCCAAAATCATCTCTCGGGACGTCACACGGTGCTTAAGGCTACGTGTAGCCCCAAGCTAACCCTTAGAGCCGGTTTCTACCAATGACACTCAATTCCATATAAGAATGGACTCAACACTAGCATAGTCATATCACATGAAAGGAAATGTGAAAAAGATACTCGATCCATAAGACCCCAATATAGAGAAATCTCAACAAAACCACAATATCGAACCCTCAACACATCACAAGTCTGACCCTAGTCTGACAAGCCTCTATAAATCAAAATCTAGAGATCCATTAGGATAGGTCCCCCACTGACTCAAAATGAACTGAAGATAAAACATAGTCTCTCAAGTACGGTAAATATCTGAAGATTGGTCCTCGAGCCATGAGGACTCACCACTGTAGAAAACGTAGGCAAAGTACTCGAAGAATCACGGGCGAGGCTGGGACTGAGCACCTGAACCTATATTATGACACAATGTAGCACATAGACATATATGTGGATCAGTACTTGGAATGTACTGAGTATGCGGGGGTGAATGCATATGAATAAAATAGTAACAATCTTCTTTAATCAAATCATGTATGCATTATGAGATGACTCACATGGCTTGAACAAGTATAAAATATAAAGCTCATAAGTCATGTAGAATGGAACATGTAACACAAATCTCGTGAGCCATCATTGTTTAATCTCAAAATTTAAAATCTTCTTTTTTTCTCAATACCCAAAGACTAAGGGACTTTAAACAATACTTTTAACTCATGCATAAATCTCATGGAGAGTAAAACTTCTTCAATGCTCAACATTTCATAACTATTTATAACTCATATACTTGGAATTCAAAATCATATAACTTGAAAACATACTTGAAGGCATTTCATTTACTTTTGGAAAATATCTCATCTTAAGCTTTAGGGAAATCACTCCATCTCAAATGGAAAGACATTCTGGTTTATGGAAATAACTTACCTCAAGGCTTTATAAAAGTACTATAACAAGGGAAGATGCTTTCATTTAGGAAATAACTCACATCAAGAAAACACTTTAGTTGGGGAAACATCTTAGCAATTCAACCATTTAGGAAAATAGCTTATAGGGAAGGGAAAATAGGTATTTGATCTTGAAGTCTAAATGTCAAGGAAGGTTCTCATAAACCGACATAAACCATGCGAACTATATGGAGTCCAACATTTTGTCATCCTAAGGAAGAGACCCCACGTTGGGGAGGAGCTTCATACTCTTGCCAAGGAGTATAACCTAGGTCTAGTGATCACTAAACGAAACTCGGCCTCAGGCCCAGTCATAATCATTATAAACTCGACCTCAGGGCCAACCTACAGTGGCACGTAGTTTTGGGATAAGAAACCATAGTAACTTACCCACTCGATGCTAAATACTACTCCCTTTAGATTATCTGCGCTCATCTCATAAAATAAATCCACTTATAGAATAATCACATGGTTCACGACGAACCAAATAATCAAATTGATAATCTCATATAGTGAAGTGAATTTCAAAGCTCAAGGACCATTAGGTCAATTCATTTCTCAATCATCTCAAAATACTCAAAATATGGGTATTCATAGAACAAGATTTCATAATTTTACAAGTCTTAAATAGGGCTTACTAACCCATAATTAAATCTCAAGTTAAAGTTTATCAAAAGCATAATATATAACATATAGATTCATAAATCATGTGGAAATCTGGGAATTTCAGAAAATTACCTCAAAATCTCAATATAGCCATATGCTTCAATATCTCAACAATGCAAATATTAGCTTATCAAGGAGTAAAATCATGGGGTTTATACCAAGCTGTAAATACTCAAGAAAACATGTAGAAATCATGCCATTTGACTCTTAATTCATAGGAAATATCAATATAATGCATTCAATAATAATGGGTGAAAAAACCAATTCAAATTCATGTAAAAACCTCATATATTTCAAGAATTTCATGATGTAAATAGCCTCTTGGGCACAAGGGTGAAAGGGTTACCCTTGGTCAAAAACCCTACATACCTTGAATTAGAAGCTTTTGATGAACTCTCACTTTTGGAACTCTATTCGTGCTCTAGAATAAGGGTTCTTGAGGTCCTTGACTTGGGAACCTTGAATCTTGACTCAATTTAGGAAATCCATGGTGAATTATTGAGGTTCTTGGAAGAGGTTTTGGATACTTAGGGTTTATGTTGAGAGAAAACTTGAGAAAAACCTCATAAGATGCTTGTAAATGACTTTGATTTAGTGTTTTCACGATTTTATAGGCTTAGAAAAGGTCCAAAGTGCCCTTTTAAACATCTATGCAAAATTGGAAAAAGGTAAACTGGAACTCGATTTCATTGGCCTCCACGACGCACTACTTATCGTGGTGGCTCACTGGAATTTGACAATTGGGAAATTGGCAACCTCCGCGATGCAGAGCCATCGTGTGTTTCCCACTGGCTGGGACCTGGGACTCCTCCGCGATGAGCCACTATCGCGGGGTTCCAATGGAAATCGACAATTGTCAAATCAACCCTCTCCGCGACGCGCCAGGCAGTTAAATGATGCAGTTTTACGACTAAGGCTTAAATTAGCCATAACTTCTTACCCGAGTGTCGGATTTGGGCAAAACTTATATCGATGGAAAACTTATCAGATTTCCCACGTGATAAAAAGTAGAAATTAGGGAAATTTTATATGGTTAATACGTTACTCACTTAGGAAGCAACTTCTCAATCTTTTAGGGTCAAAATCGTGCCTCACTCGACACGCCCTACGGCTCAAACTATGAGGGAACTATGCGGGGCCTTACACAAACCAACTATAAAATCCATATTCATTTCTTCCCAGTTCCAAGTAGGAATGCTAAACTCTTGCATTGTACTACTGGGCATTTAGTGCTCTACCTTAACCTGTTGACAAGTAGAACACTTTGCCACAAATCCTGTTATGTCTTTCTTCATACCGTTCCACCAATAGATTTCCCGCAAATCACGGTACATCTTGGTAGCACCGGGATGAATAGAATATCGCGCGCCATGTGCTTCATCCATAATTCTATGCCTTAGATCATCAACATAGGGAAGACACAATCTACCCTGCAATCTCAACACACCATCTCCTCCTTGGGAGAAAACCTCGACCTTTTGGTCCTTAACTGACTCCTTCAGTCTAACCAAACTAGGATCCCTGTCTTGCTTCTCCTTTACCTCTAAGACCAAAGAGGACTCGGAACTACTCTGAACTAAAATACTCCCTTCAGTGGAATCAAGTAATCTAACACCCAACCTAGCCAAACGATGCACATCACGAGGCAATTATTTCTTATCATTCTCTACATAAGCTACACTACCGATAGACAACCTGCTAAGAGCATCTGCCACAATATTGGCCTTGCCCGGGTGATACAACACACTCATATCGTAGTCTTTTAGCAACTCTAACCATCTTCTTTGTCTAAGATTCAACTCCCTCTAAGTAAACATATGTTGCAGACTTTTGTGATCAGTAAACACATCAACATGAACACCAAACAAATAATGTCTCCAGATTCTCAAAGCAAAAACTACAGCTGCTAATTCAAGATCATGGGTTGGGTAATTCTTCTCATGAGGCTTTAACTGTCTAGAGGCATAAGCTATAACTTTACCCCTCTGTATCAACACACAACCTAAACCAACTCTAGAAGTGTCACAATAACCACAAAACCATCAGTACCAATGGGTAAAGCTAACACTAGGGCTGAAGTGAGTCAAGTCTTTAACTCCTTAAAACTCTTCTCGCAAGGTTCCGACCATAGGAACTTAACTTTATTTTGGGTTAACCAGGTCATGGGAAACGCAATGGAAGAGAAGCCCTCAACAAAACGATGGTAGTAACCAGCTAGACCCAAGAAACTCCTAAAGTCAGATGGGGAGGTAGGTTTAGGCCAATTCTTTAAAGCTTCTATCTTTTAGGGATCGACTCTAATGCCTTCGGCAGAAACAATGTGACCCAGAAAAGCAACTGACCTTAGCCAAAATTCACAATTGCTAAATTTAGTGAATAATTGATTATCTCTAAGAGTTTGCAAGACAATTCTAAGATGGTCGGCATGATCATCCTCACTTCGAGAATATACAAGAATATCATCTATGAATAGAATGACAAACATATCAAGATATTTCTTAAACACTCGATTTATAAGGTGAAGGCTATTGGAGTGTTGGTTAACCCAAAGGATATGACAAGAAACTCAAAGTGACCATAACGGGTTTGGAAGGCTGTCTTTGGAATATCACACTCTCTCACTTTAAGTTGATGATAGCCGGAGCTAAGGTCTATTTTTGAGAAGTAGCTCGCACCTTGTAACTGATCAAACAAGTCATTAATTGAGAAAGAGGGTACTTGTTCTTGATAGTTACCTTGTTGAGGTGACGGTAATCAATGCACATACGCAATGTACCATCTTTCCTACGCACGAATAGAACAGGTACACCCCACGGGGAAATACTGGGTCTGATAAAGCCTTTGTCTAAGAGATCTTTGAGTTGCTCCTTCAACTCTTTAAGTTCTACAGGAGCCATACGGTACGGAGGAATGGAAATAGGCTGAGTGCCAGGAAGGAGATCAATCCCGAATTCTATTTCTCTATCAGGTGGGACCCCTGGGAGATCTTCCTAGATAACATCAGGAAACTCATTAACAATGGTAACTGACTGAATAGTCAGAGTCTCGGACTTGAGGTCTTTAACTCAAACTAGGCGATAGATGCAACCCTTGGAAATCAACTTCCTAGCTTTGAGGTAGGATGGCTCTTCAGAGTTACAAAACTCCTAGACCACTCAAAAATGGGCTTGTCAGGAAACTGAAACTTGACCACTCAGTTACGACAATCTATAGACGTATAACACGAGTGAAGCCAATCCATACCCAGAATGACGTCAAAATCAACAATATCTAGCTCAATCAAATCAGCACATATGACCCGATGAAGGACAGTGACAGGACACTTCTTATACACTCGCTTAGAAATAACAGATTCTCCTATCGAGGAAGAAATCAGAATAGGCTCAGGAATCCATTCAGGGTCCATCTCAAAATTTACAGCAACCAGAGGTATCACATAAGAGAAACTCAAACCGGGGTCTGGCAATACATACACATCAAAATGAAAGACACGAATCATACTAGTGACAACATCTGGAGAGTCCTCCTGCTCCTAGCGAGGTGGTATAGCATAGAAGCAATTCTGGTGCGAACTATCAGCAATATTAGAAGAGGCGCCCTAAGGAGAAACTGGGCGGACTATAAGAGCGGGGGCACTGGTAGCCTGACTCTGGGGACGAGCATCTTGACTCCCCTGTCTAGCATACGTACAATCTCTAAGTCTGAGGCCCAACTTGCCACAACCAAAGTAACCCCATTGACCAATAAAATACTCACCAAAATGATCTCTACCACACTTGGCACATGAAGGAGGATGAGGTCTGTTACTTACACTTTCCCGAGACCTGGACGGGATAGGCCTATTCCCCTGCTCCTGATGGCTTCTAGGTGCGGGAGCACTAATTGAGGAAGGCGCGGGAAATAACAGACGTCCCTGAAATAGAGGGCGGTTCCCTCCATGGAATCTGGACTGATCGAATCCATATTGCTCTAATCTAGCTCTTTGATTCCCTTTTACTCTCTCTCTCTCTTTCACCTTATCAGCTTCAATCTGTTGGGCATGTATCATCAACCAAGAAAGGTCCATCTCCCTATTAAGCATAGCAGATCTATACTCTTTCACAACATAACTCAACACGCCGGTCATAAACTTGGTCATGATGGTCCTGGAGTCAGCCATCATACTAGGAGCATATTTGGATAACTGATTGAATCTAAGATAATACTCCTTAACAGTCATGGAGCCTTGTCTCAAATTCATGAATTTCTCTATCTTTGTTTCCCTCATCTCAAAAGAAAAGAATCTTTCCAAGAACGCATCCTGGAATAACTGCCAAGTCATGGGAGCGGCATCCTTACCTTTACTCATCCTCCACATCTCCACCCAATCATATGCAATATCTTTCATTCGATAGGCAGCCAATTCAACACTCTCCTTCTCAGTCACATGCATAATCTGGGTGATCTTTCTCACTTCATCCAAGTACATCTGTAGGTCTTCACCTACCTTCAACCCATAAAACTCAGACGGATTCATCCACATAAAGTCACGAACTCAAGCTATAGTAGAATTATTCTCTTGCGAAGGCGAAACGGCAGTCTAGGTGTTAGCTTGAGAATTGGCGGTAACTGCTTGGGCTAGCGCCTGAAAAGCTGCCCGAAATTCCGCATAAGACACATGCTCGTTCAAGGAATCAATGGATTAAGGTTGCTCGTTATTTCTACGAGCTCGACGAGGAGGCATTTTTTGTTATAAGAGAGCACGAGTTAATCGCAGATAAAGAGAGAGTTGTAGGCATGATAAACTTTAGAAAGAAATAAATGACTTTTCCTAAAATATTCTGTAGCCTCTTGCTTATAAATGTGGCGCGCTACACGCCGATGATCAAGACTCTACGTAACGCGACTTGTCAGACTCCCTAGGACTCTTTAAACCTTAGGCTCTGATACCAAGCTTTGTAATGCCCCAAAATTTCATCCCGAGATGCCACACGGTCTAACCTTCAGAGACAGACACTACCTCAAGGAATTCAATTCAACAATAGTCATGCACAATAAAGAGATATACCACATCGGGTTAAAGTGAAATACTGGAGAATACAAGACTGTACAACCAAAATATATTTAATGTCTATACATACCAACCCTCTAGTCTGACAAAGCCTCTATACATCAAAGTCAAGGAGCCATTGGGACAAACCCTCAACTGACTCAAACAGTATTGAAAGCCATAATAACAGAACGATATCACCAAAAATATAGACACGGTCCTCGAACCATGAGGACTCACCACTGAGGGAACGTAGTTGAGGCACTCAAATTTCACTGACGCGACTGCGACTGAGTACCTGAACCTACATTATGAGAAAATGTAGCCCATAGGAAAATATGTGGGTCAGCACTTTGGAATGTACTAAGTATGTCGGGGTGCATGCAACAATGCAAATATCATCATTAATTTCATAAAAATATGCTTATGAATGATGGCTCACTTGGCTTGAGTTTGATTGAAACATAATTTTCATGATCTCATAGTAAATAAATCATATGATAAAAACTTCATAAATCTTCATAAATAACTCAACTCAAGACTCAAGACTCAAGACTCAAGACTCAAGACTCGGAGTGACTCGGTAATTCAAGAAACTCAACTCTTATGGACATGGGAGGTTCTTATAACCGACATAAACCATGCGAGCTACATAGAGTCCAACGTTTTTCCCTCCTAAGGAAAGAACCCCACATTGGCGGGAGCATTGCACTTTTGCCAAGGAGTACAACCTAAATTTAGTGATCACAATCACATACTCAGCCTCTGGCCCACAATTATCAATATCAATCCTACGGCGGCACGTAGTTTTAGAGAAATACCATATTTCCCGCTCGGTGCTAAATACTACTCCCAGACACAAGCTCAGAACGCGTTAGGAAATCCACCACAAATATCACAAGGGTCTATCATGAAGACCAAATCAAAACTCTTTCTCATTTATCAAATCATAATCAATCTGTGGATTCCTAACTCGACTCAAATCAAATCAATCTTTTTCAATATCAAAATATATCAATTCATTAAATCATGACAACATCAATAACTTTGAGAAAATATCAAGACTCGTTGTAACAACTCAATCGCATAAATTAATATACTCAATAATCCAATTTGTCATAAGGATACTTAAAGCTTGACACATATCTTGAAAGCACTTGAAATATCAACTCATGGTAATAATATGAAATTCACAATATTAAATATCAAGTCATAATTTGGGAATAGCAAAATAAACATGTATAACAAAGCTTGAACAATTTATATTCTCATAATCTCATGATGAAGTAATTTGGGTATAAACCCACTTGCAAAATCATATAAATCCATAATAGAAATCAAAGCTTAGGGCACAAGAACGGAAGAATTGCTCTTGTTCAAAATCCCACATTCCTTAATCTTTGAAATTGGATGAATTCTAGTGCTTGAGACTCGATTCGCACTTGTAATAAATGATTCTCGAAGCCCACACTATGAGGAACTTGATTCTTGAAGAAATTTTGAAGATTTTTGGAAGATTAATGTCCTTAAATAAAAACCCTAGATATATTTCTTAAGATAATTGGAAGAGAGAATGAAGAAATTAGGGTATAGATGGAAATTCTCATATATATATGGGCCTCCAAAAGATGGAAAAGGACCAAAATACCCTTGCAAAAACGTCCTTTAATTGCTAAAAAAATCAGCTGACGACATTTGTGACAAGTCGTCAAACTTGAGACAAGTCGTCATGAAATGTCGTCACAAAAGGGTGGATTTTATGATTTTCTGCTTAAGGTTGACGACATTGGTGATAAGTCATCACACTTGTGACAACTTATCACAAGATGTCGTCACTGTGGGTGGAAATCGGCCTAAGGCTGACGACATTGGTGATAAGTCGTCACAATTGGGACAGCTTATCACAAAATGTCGTCACTCAGTTTTCCAGCCTGACATGCTGGATTAAAATGGGCATAACTCTTGGCTCCAATACCGGATTTGGGTGAAATTGGTATCGTTGGAAAGCTAATTCAATTATCTATCTTTTGGTTGGTTATGAGCTCAATAATTCGTAGTATAACGAGAGATATGCTCATTTGAAGTTGAATTTGTTAATATCCTTCCCAAGAATTCAATCGGTAAAGAATGTTTTGATTCACCTAATCGCTAGGAAATCTTTGAGGCCTTAATGCACATCACCCTTGATCAGAAAATAACCAAAGCACTATAATTTAATTCTCATGAGATTGAGTCATGGTTGCACTATTGGTTAGAGTCTTGGGGTATTACATAAAACCCAGGATGTTTCAGCCTCCCCTACTAAGAACATTCGTCCCCAAATAATGAACAAGGTAGGGGTAACCACACACAGAGTCATTTGAATTATCAAACATCCCTTCATCAAAGTTTGAAAACAAAGAGGAAAAGATGTTAATCTTTCCTTTAACAAACTCAGAAAATAAAGATGTGTTCAAGACACGTACCTTACGCACGAATCCAGGAGTAGAAAAAAAATGCGGGTAGTTGGACTTCATGTCCTCTTCCGCTTTATAAGTAGCTTCTTCCACCTTATGGTTCCACCATAAAACCTTAACCGAAGCCACATCCTTGGTCCGTAACTGACGAACTTGCCTATCTAATACCTCAATTGGGACCTCTTTATAAGACAAAGAATACGGGATACCCAATCCTTCCAAAGGAACAACCGAAGAAGGATCACCAAGATACTTCCTCAACATAGAAACATAAAAGACCGGATGAACCAAACTTAATTCTAGATGGAAACTCCAACTCATAAGAAACCTTGCCAAATCTCCGCAAGATCACATAAGGACCAATATAACGAGGATTGAGTTTCCCCTTTTTGCCAAACCGCGCCACTCCCTTCATGGGAGATACCTTGAGGAACACACTATCACAAACCTCAAACTCTAAGTCTCTAAGCTTTGCCTACTTTAGGCAGCTTTAAGACTAGCCTAAATCACCTTAACCTTCTCCATTGCCTGATCAAACTGAATCCGGACCAAACATGTCAGCTTTCCCAAACTCAAACCGACCAATAGGAAATCTACATATCCTACCATACAATGCCTCGAAAGGAGCCATACCAATACTCGAATGATGAAATTGTTATAATAAAACTCCACCAAATGTAGATGCTTAACCCAATTGACATCATAGTCTATCACACTGGCCCGATGCATATCATCTAATGTCTGAATAGTTCTCTCCACTTGCCTATCCAACTGTGGATGAAAGTCAGTACTCAGAATAACCTTAGTCCCCAACCCTTTTTGGAAAGACCGCTATAAATAACACATAAACTATGTACCACAATCAGAGATAATTGAAATAGGTAGCCCCTGCAGCTTTACAATCTCCAGAGGTGATTAGACTGATCCACCTCACTTTTTGAATAAATCAGAATATCATCAATAAACATAATAATGAAGAGATCCAAATACTGCTTGAACACTTTGTTCATCAACTTCATAAATATTGTCGGAGCATTGGTCAACCCAAATGACATCACCAAGAACTAAAAATGCCCATACCGAGTACGAAAAGGCATTTTAGGGATATCCACCTCACTAATCTTAAGCTGATGGTATCAGACCAAAGATATATCTAAAATAAGAACTTAGCACCCTGTAACTGGTCAAACAAGTCATCTATCCGAGGAAGAGGATACTTGTTCTTGGCTGTCACATTGTTCAACTACATGTAGTCAATGCATATCCGATGGGAACCATCCTTCTTGTGCACAAACAACACCGGTGCACCCTATGGAGAAACACTAGGATGAATAAACCCCTTATCCAGAAGATTCTTAAGTTTCTCCTTGAGTTCCCTCAACTCAGCCGAAGTCATACTATACGAATAAATAGAAATTGGAGGAGTGTCCGAGAGTCAATCAATACCAAACTCTATTTCCCTATCCGGAGGAACACCAGGAAGATCATCTGAAAAGACCTCTGAAAACTCATTAACCACAGGGACCAAAGACAAAGAAGGACCTTTTGAGTTAGAATCTTTAATCCAGACCAAGTGATAAAGACAACCCATAGATATTAACCTCCGAGCTCTAAGATAAGAAATAAACCTACCCCTAGGAGCTAAGGAACTATTTTCCTATTCTATAATCAGTTCATCAAGAAACTTAAAGATAACTCTACGAGTCCAACAATCTACCGACACATAACAAGAATGCAACCAATCCATACCTAGAATTACATTAAAATCTACCATATCTAACTCAAATAAATCTGCTAAGGTCTGCTTACAACAAATAGATACCACTCACACCCTATAGACTCTTTTAGCAATAATCGAGTCACTTATTGGGGTAGAAATAGAAAATAGATCTGAGGTAACTTCTGAATTGAAACCAAAAGACACAGCCACATATGGAGTCACATAAGAAAGAGTGGACCCCGGATCAAAAAAATAATATACGTCATGAGATAAAAGTTGTAACACACCAGTAAAGACAATAAGTGATGCCTTGGATTCCTGTTGGGACGCTAAAGAATACAACCTATTCTGACCAACACTCAAACCAGGAGTAGTAATAGAAGTAAATGCCACCGCAGCAGGTGTAGGAGTAAAAGATGAAGCCATAGAAATCTTATTCACTCCTGTAGCAACCTTATTGATCGGAAAATACCTATCTGGATACACTTGAAGCACTTATCCCTTCCTTACTCATAATAACCACGATGAGAAAGACTACAAAATCGACAAGGAGGACACAAAGAAAATGATTGACCTCCTCTTGCCTGTGATTGGGCAACCTATGATCGAGAATTATCACTACCTTGATAATGCATATCTCCCGAATGATAAGGAGCACTAGTAGAAAAGGGGCCTGAACGCCCTCACTTCTTTTTCTACCACTTTTCACCATCTCTACCACCCTAAGACTGAGAACTTTCATGATCAGAAAACCTGCTCCTCTATCCCTGCCTATCCCCAAACTTTGCCAACTACCTCTTCTCATCCTCAACCTGCTACACATGCACAGTCAACCTCGAATGTCCATATCTTTAATCAGCAAGGCAGTCTTGCTCTCCAGATCAAATCTCTATTAAACCCAAAAGCAAATTTCTTCATTCTTGACCTCATATCAGCCACCAAATCCCCAGCATACCTTAATAGCCGATGGAACTTCAAAGCATATTCCTTTACTGAGATCCTCCCCTGTCTAAGGTTCACAAACTGTTCCATTTTAGATTCCCTCAATACTTGAGAAAAGAACCAATCCATGAAGGAATTAGTAAAGGCCTTCCACAACCCATCCTTTTCCATATCACCTCTATCCCTGTCCCACTCCTCATACCACTGATAAGCAACATCTTTGAGATGATAAGCTTCAAAGTTAACCCTCTCTACATTAGTAGTCTGCATCATCCAAAAGATCTTTTCTATCTCATCTAAGAAGCCCTATAGATACTCATCTACCTTCACTCCAGTAAAAGTTAAAGGACCTATCTTCATAAATTAGCCAACCCATGTGGCATCAATACACAAAGCACCAGTCGCACCATACTTAACTTGAGCAGCAACCAATTGGGCAATAACATGAATAAAAAAAGGGCAGCCCAATGCACTAAAGTTACCTCTATGCGCGGTGTCCGGGGAAGGGCGCCCCACCATAAAGATGTATCGTACGCAGCCTTACCTTTCATTTCTGCCAGAGGCTATTTCCAAAGCTTGAACCCGTGACCTCCTGGTCACATGGCAGCAACTTTACCAGTTACTCCAAGGTTGTTTCCAAGGCAATAACATGAATAAACTGACAAAATTCTGTGTTTATCACGTTGCCTTGAGGGACTTGAGGAAAACTAGCCAGAATAGTAGGAACTCCAACACCATCAGGAATAGGATCATGAGATCAAAGATGTATGTCATACGTAGGACGTACCCCTTCAACATTAACCCCAGATGGGACGAAAGAATTTCCTTATATTTCAAATCTAGGAGGCATGATCTGAAAGATAAACAAATAAGAATTAGAGGAGATTTGAGGATTGAGAACTTAAGCTTGAAGATAGAATACCAAGAAAGTGAAATACTACTAAATGTGTTGCAGCTCTCTCTTATGAGTGTGGCACGCTTCACACCCCTAAAAGCGACTCTACTCAGCACAGTTTTGTGGACTTTTCAATTGACCATGAACCTAGGATCTGATACCAACTTGACACAAAACGATCTCGGGCCTTGTCATAATGGGCATACCAAATCCAACCAGGACGGGGATCACCCCCTATTACCTAACCCAACCACCTATATCCAGCCTTAGATGGGCTGAATTTCAAATATATAACAAGATAGCATTATTGTTCTTATTAAGACTCTAGGATAGGATCACAACCATGACCGATGCAACCGAGTCTAGCCGTACCACAACAACCACACAACCATACCAAACCAACCATAGACCATAAACC
This sequence comes from Capsicum baccatum var. pendulum, assembly GCA_030864225.1. Classification (NCBI taxonomy): domain Eukaryota; kingdom Viridiplantae; phylum Streptophyta; class Magnoliopsida; order Solanales; family Solanaceae; genus Capsicum; species Capsicum baccatum. The sequence continues at coordinate 27,079,578 of CM061558.1, read as the reverse complement.
AAAAGAAAATACCAAAACATAACAAGTAAATCAATCCCAAAATGTAATATGACAAAATAGTGAGAAATCATGTCTGATAATGCCAGCCTCAATATCATTACCAATGCTAAGGCTGATATCTCTACTGATCCCACTGATACCAACCCCCAGAAGTACCACAAAGCCTCTATCCGAAAGAGTAAACAAATTCGGTTGGGACATACCCCTAACCATGGCCAAAACCAATATCCAAAATAAAAGATAAGTGTCTAAATAAACCCATAAAATAAAATAATGCCTTTCGAAAGGATGAAAGCTCACCACTTCAGTTCAATTGTTGATATCGGATACACGTGCTAAAGAAGAGGAGTAGAATAGTTAGTTCCTGCATAGCGTGGGTATACAACCTCCAGTAGAGGGGGTTAGCGAATAACTGCTAGTATGAATCCCAGGATAAGGATAAATTAATGCCAGTTATAAAATCAAGTGAAACCATCCAAAATGCATACAACCATACATATATAAGTGTTAGGAAAGGGAATCAGGTTTAGAATGCATTTAAAACCTTAACCAAGGCCATATTCTTGGTCTGCAACCGATGAACTTGCCTATCTAATATCTCAATCGAGACTTTTTTATAAGACAGAGAATTCAAGATACCCAATCTTTCCAAAGGAAAAACCGAAGAAGGATCACCAAGATACTTTCTCAATGTAGAAACAAGAAAGACCGGACGAACCAAACTTAAGCGAGATAGAAACTCCAACTCATAAGGAATATTGCCAACTCTCCACAAGATCACATAAGGATCTAAATACCACGGACTAAGTTTTCCCTTATTGAAAAACCACACCACTCCCTTTATGGGAGACACCTTGAGGAACACCCTATCCCTGACCTCAAACTCCAAGACTCTACGCCTAACATCCACATAAGACTTTTGGCCACTTTGGGCAACTTTAAGCCTATCCCAAAATACCTTAACCTTCCTCATTGCCTGATAAACCAAATCCAGACCAAATATGTTCTCTTGCCCAAGCTCAAACCAACCAATAGGAGATGAACATCTCCTACTATACAACACCTCGAAAGAAGCCATACCAATACTCAAATGATAGCTATTGTTGTAAACAAACTCCACCAAAGAGGATATTCCGAGATTTAGAACTCAAGCTTAAAGATAGAATACCATGAAAGTGAAATATTCCTAAATTTCTCACACCCTCTCTCTTATGAGTGTGATGTGTTTCACACCTCTAATAAAGACTCTAATCGGCACGGCTTTGGGGAATTCCCAGTTGACCATGAACCTAAGCTCTGATACCAACTTGATACGACCCGACCCCGGACCTTGTCGTAATGGGCATCCCAATTCCAACCAGGACTGGGGACCGCCCCCTATTACCCAACCACCTATATCCAGCCTTAGATGAGCTGAATTTTAAATATATAACAAGATAGCATTATTGTTCTTATTAATACTATAGAATAGGATCATAACCGTGACTGACCCAACCGAGTCCAATCGTACCGCAATAACCACCCAACCATAGACCATAAACTAAAAGAAAATACCAAAACATAATATGTAAAATAATCCCAAAATATAATAAGGCAAAACAGTGAGAAATCATGTCCGATGATGCCACCCTCAATAGCAATACCAATGCTAAGGCTGGCACCTCTATCGATCCCGACCATACAAACCCCCAGAAGTACCATAAAACCTCTATCCGAAAGAGTAAACAAATCCAGTTGGGATATGCCCCCAACCATGGCCAAAACCAATATCCAAAATAAAAGATAAGTGTCTAAATAAATCTATAACATGAAATGATGCCTTCCAAAAGGATGAAAGCTCACCACTTCAATCCAAATATTGATACTGAATCCACGTTCTAAATAGGAGAAGTAGAATGGTCAGTTCCTGCATAGCGTGGGTATAAATCCACTTGTAGATGAGGTTAGTGAATGACCGCTAGTATGAATCTCAGGATAAGGTAAAATAATACCAGCTATAAAACCAAGTGAAACCATCTAGAATGCATAGAACAATACATATATAAGTGTCGGGAAAGGGAATCGGGTTTAGCATGCATTTAAAACCTTTACCTGGCTATGTAGCTTTACCATCCTTACCACCTACTAGCCATATGGGTTCAGCTCCCCTACTGAAAAAGCCCCAGTGCATGTAGTCATACGACCAGGGAATATCCCATTGGATGAATAGTACATCTTCTAATATAAAATGTGGCACACGCATATAGTCATCAATACCCCTCATATGAGCAACTATGAGTTTCCGGTTTTGGTCCTCCTCCTCCGAGATTGCCACTCTCTACAGTGGAGCTACGCACCCCGTTAATAATACCCAATTAAAATTATGTAGACACAATCTATTTACCATTTATTAACCAAGGTAAATATTGGTGGTATCGTCATATTACCCCATTACTTGCAAGTAATATCCATAGCCAAACCATTTAGGTTAAGGGGACCTTAGGTGCCCTTCCAATTAACATATTAAATTCTTTATCTAGTTTAAAACATACAATAGTTCCATTAAAAGAATTCAATGCAATGAACATATCTTTCTAAGCATTTTATCAAACACCTTGGGGCATAATATAACCAAAATCAATTCTAAGACCATTAAACCATTATCATGCAATCCAATTCTCCAAATCCACCATTAATGCATAATAAAGCATAATTAAAACCATAGGAAATGATAACCAAGCATTTAATATCAAAACCCCCAAATAATATTTGAAAACCATAATCATAAAATAGTGAAACCATGAAATCAATTATATAAACGATTTCTTTAGTTGAAATTACAATGAGGAAAGAGAATCATGCCTTATATCGAAGAATTAATGAAATAAAATCACCAAATCAAGCCCCAAAGTAATTCATAAGATAAAACCCTAGCCTTCTTACCGTAAAAGCTCTTGAGAGAATTATGAGATGTTTTAGAATAGTTTCTAAGTGTTAATGAATAGAATAATAGGGTAAATAACCTCTTAAATGTATTAGAAGTAGTGGGTCCTAGTTAGGGTAAGTAGAAAAATATCAAAAATACCCCCACTTAAATCCCTTAAAAACCCATCATAGGAAAATGATCGACCCATACGAGTTATACCCTCCTATACGATTGGTTTACACCACTCATATCCAATCCTCAACCCTTGGATCAAACAATGTCCAGTATATGACTCATCCAATGAAGTTATAAGCATAGCATTTGATTCGTACCCTTAACCCTTATCCCTAGCAGAATAAAATACCAGGAGGATCAATACTGCCTACCATACGAGTCCTTGATACGACTAGTACCAAGCCCTATGACTCCTTACCTTAATTCGTGCCCATTCCAGTGACCAAAATCATCCCACCAATTAACACTGGTCATCATACGACAAGACCATATCGCTCGTACCCCAGCATACGGCTCGTACCCATGAGTCGTATTGGGTCTGAAAATGGATTTCCAGGAAATTTTCTAAGGGTCAAAACCTAGGATGTTTCAGCTATACTCCTGGAACATCCTCTATCCATCTTTCCTTTTTATAAATTTTGCGGACATGTTCCTGCATAACAAAAATCTTAATTCTGCTTAGGTACCCAAGCGGTCTTAGGTCCTTGCAGGTTAGATATGTTTTCTTTGGAATTCCAAATCCACATATTTTTAGGCTTATGCCTGCAACTGTAGGATTTGTGCCCTCTCTATCCACAGATAAAATAGACAGTTTCTCGAGAGAAGAAAAAGGTTTTAGCTAATTTAAATGACCCTGATGAGGAACTCAAATAATTTTTTAATGAATTTGATCTTATGAAAATATGGCTTGGGGAAGTCCTAAGATAGTTTAATATTATTTTTGCATCATCAAGCTCTTCATGAAGCAGTTTAATTTCAATTTGACATGCTTCTATTTTTATTTGCTAGTTTTGATGTTTCTCTTTGAGTTATTGTTTAAATCAAGCTTCACAACTCTTATTCTCTTGAGCTAGTTTATTATATTTATTTGTGGCTTTTTGAAGCTCGTTGGTTATCATAACAAGGTGGATTTAAGAGTATTACAATTATGACAGTAGTGTTGTTTTACCTCACTAAGTCCATCTGTTTCCATGAAGCATATATTGGTGGCCTTTGTGTCTTCTTCAATTTCATCCTCATCACTCCAGGCTCCGAAATTTTGGTTCTTCTTGGATGTTCTTCTTTTTTATTTTGGACAGTTTTATTTGAAGTGGCCAAGCTTTCCACAGTAATAGCAATGTTTATTATTTCTGGTGAAATCATCATTCTTAGTTCCTTGGGATCTTCATTGTCTCTGTCTCATGATTTGCCTTACTCCACATTTATAAGAGCCATTCCTTCACTGTTGGCATCTTTAAAAATGTCTACTTCTTTGATTGGAGAAGTATTGAAGGCTATTGGGTTTTCTCCTCCTCCTTGTGGTACCTTTTAATATATATTTTTCATACGCAATAAGGTTACCTCATAATTTGTCATATGTCATGTTGTGAATATCTACATCTTCCAGAATAGTAGGCTTGATTTCCTAAATCTTTAGGAGACTTTGGACCAGCTTCTGAACTTAATGGTTGTGTGGATAGATCATCCCTAATGATTTTAGTTTGTACACGATTTTACTGAATCTGGCAAATATTATTTCAATGATCTACATTTCTTCCATTTTGAACAACTCATATTCATTGACCAAAGCAATAATATTTGACTTCTTGACCTTGGAGGTTCCTTCATAGGTTACCTCTAATTTGTCCCACATTTCCTTTGCGGTTTCACAAGTTGATATCTTCTCATACTCTTTCCCACTAACTGCACACAAAAGTAAATTTATAGCTTGTGAATTAGTTTGAATTACCTCTTGTTGTTCTTTGGTGACATCAAAGCTTTCAAGGTCTTCTATGTCAGAATTACTAAATTCTTTGTCTTTGTCCTTTGACTTTTCTATAAGTCTTGGAATTAGTTTTGGACCCTTTTTGACGACAACCCAGGCTTGAAAGTCATTTGATTGGACAAAAATTCTGAACCTATTTTTCCAGTAAGCGTAATGTTGCCCATTAAAGTATGGTGGTCTTTTGAAGTAGTGACCATCCTGGAGAAGAGCACTGAGAATTTGATAATTGGCTATCTGATCTTTGCTCACTTGTGATTAAGCAATGTAGTTGGTGAGACCTGCTCTGATACTAATTGAAATTCAAAATGAGGGGTGAATTAAAATTTTTCTATGAGTTTACTACTGACTCCTCATAGTTGACTCGCCTGTAGATCAGTGCAGTTCACAAATAGATTAGATTTAAAATAGTTAAGCACGCAAATAACAAAACATAAAGTAATAACACAGAAATTTATCCTGGTTAGGAACACCAATGTGGTGCCTTCTTTTAGTCCCCTTGGATTTCAAAATTTTCTTAGATCGTTGAATGTTGGGCTCGAGTACAACGATAGAAAACAAATTTTGAAGACTTATTTTGCTCTTCAGATCTTATGATACAACTTCAGTTGATGTTACAAAGTTTACATCAATCCTACTCTTTATATAATAATTATAAACTAAAATTTACAAAGCCTTGTAAGACTGAGATTGATACACTTTAAATTTTCTCCTTGAAGTCACGTAACCCGTGTCTGTTTTCAGTCTTTATCTTTTATAGTCTTTGGCTGCTACTCTTCGTAAGGAACCCCAAGATATTTCTTCTCAATCAAGGATTAAATTAATTCCTTGATTGGGGAATGTAGTTTTTTGATATATCCATATCAGATTTGTCCATATGCGGTTTTGGGTCATGTCCATATCAGATATATTCGTGATCTATCTTTCTTTTTAGTCTTGTATAGATTGATATCCATGTGATGGTTGTTGTCTTCCTTTCATTTATTTTTTATCTTGATTAAACTCCTGATAGATCTAGTCAGTCATGATTCTGGGATAGTAATCGTGATTTTGAGATAATGATTCTCCTTCTATTTCTGAGATAATTGATTGATTTTTTTGCCATACTATTTGAGTATTGTGATCCTTCTTTTTATGATTGGATGTCTTTCCATTCCTGGAATCGGCTTCCTTTATCAGTAGTCTTCAATATCCTGCAAAGATTCACTCGTTATTTTGTCATTATTAAAACCTAGACTTCAAAGGATAACAAATAGAAAATGACCGAGAGGTGTTAATTTAGCTTACCTTCGCCTCAATGGATGATTTCCTACTCTTTTTCAAGAGTTAGGGTTATCAATGACGGATTGGGACTTATAAAATGGTGAAAAAATATGTGATCGATGCCTGGTAAAGTTACCCTTCACAAATATAGCCAATGGGTCATGAATGTGAAGGCAAAGGAATTAGATTATCACGAACGCGGTCAAACAGCCGTGATCGCGTAAAAGGAATATGATCAAGTTAGGGCTGACCCACAATGCAAACTCGAGAGGTGAGGCTTACGATCGTGAATGCCAAGAATTTGACCCTTTTATGAACACAACCTATACCTCGCGATTGCGAAGAATAACTTGTGGCTGCATCAGATACTTGTAAAGAACCATTTTCCTAAGTCTAAATATTCTCTGATCGGGTGCTCGAGATTTGTTCAAAACTCCATGAACGCAAACAAACTATTCTACCACACTAAACTCAATATTTTAGACTCAATAGAACTATCATAACTTTCATCCAAGATCATCTTGATTGAATAGGGGTCGTACACCTAATTTTATTTTAATCAAATTCTATCCAATAGCCCAAATTGAGTCTGAAAGCCTCGGGACCCAGACCAAGGGTCCACCTAGCCTAAAATCAATGTTTCAGAGCTAATAGTGCTGTCATATTTCCTATTTGAGGCTATTCACTAGAAGTTCTTTTCCATGATCAATTTATTAATATCGAAACTCCAAAATAGGAAAATGAGCCCAAAACCCAAAAGAACTATCCAATAATCATATCAACAGTTTCAACAAGTCATAATTCATATGTAGCTACTGTGGGAAGACTCAAAATGCTGAAAGCATGCAAAATTGAGAAAATGACCTGGAGGGTTTTTCAATTCATTGATTTGAATTGTATTTAATTGATACAAATTGAATAATACAAATATAAATGATAAATCATACAAATACAAATGTTAAATTATAAAAATACAAATATTACATTTGTATTATACAACTTGAACCAGACACATATAAATGATACGTGTTTATACACAAAATACAAGTGATAAATTTGATATACAAATACTAATTGTACGTTTGTATTGAATGAAACATTGCATATTTATATATTTTAGACTCAAGCAAATACAATTAATTCATATACTTGTTTGTATATAAATACAAATGTTAAATTATACCTATTCATGGCTAAACTATTCAAATAAATAATAAATTTATTTGTAATATATACTATGATACAAATAAATATAAAATATAAAAAATATATAAAATATATAATACAACAACAAAATCAAGCAAGAGAAAAAAATTAAAAAAAGAAGGAGAAAAAATGAGAAAAAAGAAAAAAATAAAACAAGAATGAAAAGAGAAAAAAGAATACAAAAAAACACTGCAAAGAAAAAGAAATAAAAATGAAAAATGAAAAAATAAGAAAAATTAAAAAAAGAAAATACAAAAAAATGAGAAAAAATAAAAAGGAAAAATGAAAAGAGAAAAAAGGAAAAGGAAAAAAGAAAGGAAAAATAAAAAGAAAAAAAAATAAAAAGAGCTAGAAGATAGAGAAAGGAAGAAAATAAAGGAGAGAGACTATGAGTTGTATTTAATTGACAGGACAGGTTATAAATTATAATTAATTAAAACTTAGTTTAAATAGAATAATTAGTAGCTTATGTTTGGAAAGCCACATAGTTATCCCAAATAATAGATGCACCACAAGAAATCTATCTATTAAACCAAATTTAAAATTGATCCAAAAATCTATTATTGTAACACCCCGAAATCTGATTTCCGGGACGTCACACGGTGCTCTATTACTACAAGTAGTCCTGAGCTAACCCTGGCTACCTTTTATAAATCTGAATCTCAAAATAGAAAAATGCGGGTATGAAAACATAATAGATGCGGAAGTATTTACCTAAAACATAGAAATCTCATAAATCTTTGTAAGGCAAATACTGAGAATCTGAGTGCTGAATCTAAAGTCTAACACTGAAACCGGTAGTCCGACAAGCCTCTACTATCTGAATCTAGAGAGTCACTTGGACAGTCCCCAACTGACTCAAACTGTCTGAAAATAAAATGAGAAACATCTGTTAATAAACTGAAAGGATAAGCAACTAAGTCTCTGAACTATGAGGACTCACCAACTGCAGGAATGTAGAAGAGATGCTAAAAAATCAATCACGCTACTGAGACTGAGCACCTGAACCTACATTATGAGATAATGTAGCACATAGACATATATGTAGATCGATACTTTGATGATGTACTCAGTACATGGGGGTGCATGCAATAAGTAAACAATATCATCACAATTTATAAATCATGCATACTAAATGTAAATGACTCACTTGGGCTTGAATAATCTGAAATCCGGAAGTAAAGCATGAATAATAAAACATGTAATCTAAATCTTGTGAGTTATCACACTTAGCTCTAAAATCTATAGTTTTGTTCTATTTCTCAAATCACGTAGGCCAAGTGAAGTCTGAAAACTTATTCTATATATCTTAAGGCTTCAAATCAATAAACTGTTTTAAGAATAGGGGCATCTTTTGGGAGATTCTTCTAACAGAAAATACACTATGTGAGCATACATGGAGTCCTACGACTAACCCCCATTAGGTAGGGTTATTCTACCCTTTACATCAAAATAGAACATTCTTGTCTGTGTGATCACAATCTGAGTCATCCACATGGAAGTGGGAATAATCTGATAATCTGTACCTACGGTGGCACGTAGTTCTGGGGTAGAAAAATGTAGTAACTTACCCATCTCAGTGCTAAATACTACTCCTAATCTCATGCCCAAACTCTTAAGAAATCCACTTTAAACTTTACACAAAGGTTCATAGAAAGCCAACTATGCTTTGCTTTTTTTTAATCTCAAGTCTTCTGAAATAAAGTGGATTCTTTATCTAAAATCTGAAAATAATCTAGTCATGGGGTGCTTATAGTACAAACAATCTTGAAACAACAATCTTTAAATGGGGTCTATTGATCCAAGCATCAATCTCATGTTGAAACATCTAAAAATTCATACTTCATAATATAAACATTCATAAATCATCTTAAAATCTAGAAATTTCAGCAATATGCATGGAAACATAAACATAATCATGTATTTCAACTTCTAAATCCTGAAAAATCTCATAATCTTGCAAAGAATGATAATGGGTATAAACCCTAACTTGAATCTCATGAGAAATCATATAAATTGCAGTAAATTTATAAATAAAATAAAGTTTTGGGCACAAGGATGAAAGAATTATCCTTGTTCAAACCCCGCATACCTTAATTGATGATCTTTGATGAAAGGCTCAAATCTTGGATTCCTATGGATGCTTTGGAGATGAATTCTTAGTGTTCTTGTATTGAGAATCTTCAATCTCAACTTATCTTGAAGAGTTAATGGAGGAATTCTTGAGTTTCTTGGGGAGGAAGTATGAGCCTTAGGATTTGGTTTAAGAGAGAATGATGAATGGAGCATAAAGTGCTCTCAAATATGATAAATCTTCTGTTTTGGGACAGCTTGGGGGTTGGGTAATTTACCGAAATTCCCCTTTTAAACTTTTAAACGAAACTGAAAAACGTACATTTTTCCGATCTGGGTGGCCATTACGACGCGCCACTATTGTGATGGTTCACTATAAAATGATAATTGAAAACTGGACAGACTCCGCGATACGGAGTCATCGCGGTGCCACTTTGGAATGCCATTTTGGCACATGGTGCGACGCACCATTATTACATTGGACCTCTAGAAATTGACAAATGGGAAATTGGACCTCTCCGTGATGCCCCAATATCGCGGAAGGCCACTAAAAAATGACAATTGGGATTTGACACTGCTCCACGACGTGCTAAGGGTCTAAATGAGGGTGTTTTGAAACTGGAACTTTAAATAGCCATAACTTCTTCCTTGGTTATCGGATTTAGGCAAATCTTATATCGTTAGAAAGCTAATTCAATTTCCTACGTCATGGAAAGAACAAATCTAAAGAATTCCACACGAAATAAACATCACTCATTCTAGAAGTTACTCCTTGTCATTTTTGGGACACATTTAAGCTAGGAAAAACTGCGAGGTATTATAATATCTCCCCCTTGGGAACATTCGTCCTCAAATATGGCTAGTTAAGCTGAAATTTATGAAGAATCTGAGAGTATAAGATAGTATGCACAATTGAAGTGAACTAAACTGAATCTAAATCATTCTAAGCTTCTGAGTAATTCTGTGAGTGCATGAACTTACATGAGGAAAACTATATAGCTGAATGAATGATTAGAAAAGAACTGGATTAAGGAAGAGTAATACCTTTAGCTAGATCTGAGTTTGTGGAGAAGAGGTGAGGGTACTTGGCTCGCATATCTGCTTCAGTTTCCCAAGTAGAGCCTTCAACAGACTGATTTCGCCAAAGGACTTTGACCAAGGGAACTTATTTGTTCCTTAGTCTACAGATCGGATGGTTTAAAATCTCAACTGGAATCTCTTCGTACGAAAGATTGTTCTGAATATCTAAGCTTTCTAAAGGAACTAAAATGGTGGAGTGACCGATGCTCTTCTTAAGCATAGATACATGGAATACAGGATAAACGGCTGACAAGTCTGCAGGCAACTCAAGCTCATAAGATACTTTCCCAACACGACTCAAAATTATATAAGGGCCAATATATCGGGGACTAAGCTTCCCCTTCTTGTCAAATCTCTTCACCCCTTTCATGGGTGAAATCTTTAAATACACTAGATCACCAACCTCAAACTCGAGGTCCTTTCTTCTCACATCCTCGTAGGATTTCTGATGACTCTGGGATAGTTTCAATCTTTCTCTACTCAACTTAACTTTTTTCATAGCTTCATACACTGCATCGGGCCCAAGAAAAAGTGGCCTCATCCACTTCAAACCAACCTATGGGTGACCTATATCTCCTCTTATAAAGAACCTCAAACGGAGCCATCTGAATGCTAGAATGATAACTGTTATTATATGCGAACTCAATCAATGGAAAATGCTCATCCCAACTACCCTTGAAATCAAGAGCACATGCCCTCAACATATTTCTTAGAGTTTGGATGGTCCTCTCTGCTTGACCATCTGTCTGAGGGTGGAAAGCTGAACTAGGATGGACTTGGGTACCTAGACCCTTCTGAAAGGCTTTCCAAAACTAGGAAGTAAACTAAGTACCCCTATTCGAGATGATAGACAAGGGAACTCCATGTAATCTGACTAACTCTCGGATATACAACTTAGCATAATCCGCAGCTATATAGGACGTGTGAACTAGCTAAAAATGCACTGACTTAGTCAATCTATCTATAATAACCCATATCAAATCGTGATGACGACGCGATTGAGGTAAACCAGTCATAAAATCCATATTCACCTCTTCCTACTTCCAAGTGGGGATACCAAACTCTTACAACGTACCACCAGGTCTTTGGTGCTCTACCTTAACCTGTTGACAAGTTGCACACTTAGCTATGAACTCCACTATATTACTCTTCATACCATTCCACCAATAGATCTCCCGCAAGTCGCGGTATATCTTGGTAGCACCTTGATGAATAGAATAACGCACACCATGCACTTCCACCATAATTCGCTGCCTCAAATCATCAACACATAGCACACACAATCTACTTTGATGTCTCAACACACCATCTATCCCTTGAGAGAAAACCTCTACCTTTTGGTCTTTAACTGACTCTTTCAATTTGACCAAACTAGAATTCATATCTTGTTTCTCCTTCATTTCCGAAACTAGAGAAGATTCGGAACTACTCTGAACCCAAACATTACCTTCAGCTAAATCAACCAACCTAATACCCAATATAGCTAAACGATGAACTTCTCAAGCTAACTCTTTCTTATCATTCTCCACATGAGCAACACTGCCCATAGAAGGTCTACAAGGGGCGTCTGCCACTACATTGGCCTTGCCTAGCTGGTACAACACACTTATATCATTGTCTTTCAGCAACTCTAACCACCTTCTCTGATGGAGATTCAACTCTCTCTAAGTAAATACATACTGTAAGCTTTTGTGGTCTGTGAATACATCAACATGAACACCATACAGATAGTGTCTCCAGATCTTCAAAGCAAATACCACAGCAGCTAATTCTAGATCATGGCTGGATAATTCTTTTCATGAGGCTTCAACAGTCTAGAGACATAGGCTATGACCCTACCTCTATGCATTAACACACAACCCAACCCAACTCTAGAGGCATCACAATACACCACAAAACCATTTGTACCATCAAGTAATGCTAACACTGGGGTTGAAGTGAGTCGAGTCTTCAACTCTTAAAAACTTTTCTCACAAGAATCTGACTATTAGAACTTAACTTTATTTTGGGCCAATCTAGACATAGGGGATGCGATAGAAGAGAAACCTTTAATAAAACGGAGGTAATAACCCGCAAGACCCAAGAAAATCCTAATTTCTGATGAAGAGATAGGTCTAGGCCAATTCCTTACAGCTTCTGTCTTTTGGGGGTCGACTCTAATGCCATCAATAGAAATAATATGACTAAGAAAGGCTACTGACCTTAGCCAAAATTTACACTTGCTGAATTTAGCAAATAATTGAAGATCTCTAAGAGTTTGCAATATAGTTCTAAGATGGTCTGCATGGCCATCCTCGCTACGGGAGTACACAAGGATGTCATCTATGAATATTATGACAAACATGTCTAGATATTGTTTGAACACTCGATTCATAAGGTCCATGAAAGCTGCTGGAGCATTGGTTAGCCTGAAAGACATGACTAGAAACTCAAAATGACCATAACGGGTTCTAAAGGCCATCTTTGTAATGTCACACCTCCTTACTTTAAGTTGATGATAGACGGATCGAAGGTATATCTTTGAGAAATAGCTTGCACCTTGGAGTTGATCAAATAGGTCATCAATTCTAGGAACAGGATATTTATTTTTTACTGTAACTTTATTCAGCTGATGATAGTCAATTCACATGCGCAAAGAACCATTTTTCTTTCGCACGAATAGGACGAGAGCACCTCATAGAGAAACACTAGGCCTTATGAAACCTTTATCTAAAAGATCTTTGAATTGCTCTTTTAACTCCTTAAGCTCTGTGGGAGCCATACTATAGGGAGAGATAAAAATAGGCTGAATATCTGGGAGAAGGTCAATACCGAATTCTATTTCCCTATGGGGAGGTACCCCTGGGAGATCTTCTGGAAAAATATTCGGAAACTCATTGACCACTTAGACGGATTGAATTATTGTAGTCTCAGACTTAGTGTGTTTAACTCGAACTAGATGATAAATGCAATCTTTGGATATCAACTTTCTGGCCTTAAGATAGGATATAAAATGACTCTTGGGAGACACTGAATTACCTGACCACTTAAAGATTGGCTCATGTAGGAATTGAAACTTCACTACTCAGGTACGACAATCTATAGATGCATAACAAGAATAGAGTCAATCCATACCAAGAATAAGATCGAAATCAACCATGTCTAACTCTATCAGGTCTGGTAACATGACTTTATGAAGAACAGTGATAGGACACATTTTATAAATTTGTTTGGAAACAACTGACTCACCTACTAGGGTAGAAACCAAGAAAGGCTCAGAGATCTTTTCAAAACTTATTTCAAAATTCACAGCAACTAATGGGGTCACATAAGAGAAGCTCGACCCAGGGTCTAAAAACACATAAACATCAAAATGAAAGACAGAAGCATACCAGCAACAACATCTAGGGAATCTTCCTATTCCTGGTGAGATGGCAAAGCATAAAACCAATTCTGGTGCTGACCGCCAATGGTACTAGATGATGCGCCCTGAGGAAGGGGTTGGGCGACCTAAAAGATCCGGTGCACTGTTAGCCTGACTCTAGAGACAAGCATCTCTATTTCCCCACCTAGCATGCGGGCACTCTTTGATTCAGTGACCCTCTTGGCCACAACCATAACAACCTTTCTGACCCCATAAATATTTACCTCCATGATTCTTGCCGCAATTAGCACATGGGGATTGATTAGGCCTATTACTCATACTATTTTAAGATCTGGACATAGAGGACTTACCCCACTGTTCCTGCCAACTTCTGGGTGCAAGAGCATTGGTCGAAGAAGGTGTAGGCATAGATGAACGATTCTAAAACTGTAAATAAATTTCTCCTCTAGACCTATTCTAACAATGATCAAATTGCCCTGTTTTAGCCCTCTTATTTACTCTCTCTCTCTTTCCTTTATATTTTCTGCCTCAATCTGTTAAGCATGCATCATCAATCTAGGGAGATCCATATCCCTATTGAGCATTGCAGTCCTACACTCTTTAACTACCATCCCAAGCACACTGATCACAAACTTACTCATGCTTGACCTAGGGTCAGCCATCTAATCAGGGGCATACTTAGACAACTGGTTGAACTTGAGACAGTACTCCTACACTATCATGGAGCCCTGCCTCAGGTTCATGAACTCTTCTATCTTAGCTTCCTTCATCTCAAGTGGGAAGAACTTGTCTAAGAATGTATCCTAAAATATCTGCTAAGTCATGGGAGCTGCATTCACCCCTCTACTCTTCTTCTACATCACTACCAGATCATAAGCAACATCGTTAAGCCTATAGGATGCCAATTCTACACTTTTCTCTTCAGAAACATGTATAATTTGGGTGATCTTCTTCACCTCATCAAGATATAACTATGGGTCCTCTTCTGCTTTTGACCCAAAGAATTCTGGCGGGTTCATTCTCATGAAATCTCGAATTTTGGCTACGGATAAATCCCCATTTTACTGAGGTGGGACTGCAGCTTAACGATTGCCCTAAATATTAGTTTTCACAGCTTAGGATAGCACCTGAAAGGCAGCCCAAAACTCTACATGTGACATATTTTCATTCAAAGGATCTGCGGGCTGAGGTGGCTGATTATCATTTCTATGGGCGTTAGCTTGACGAGGAGGCATTTTTTGTCATGTGAAAGCACGAGCTAGAAGCAGATAGAGACAATGAATGGACGATAGATCATAAAAGAAGAGATGATTTCCTAAATGCTCTATAGCCTTTTGCTCATAGATGTGGCACGCTTCACACCGATGATCAAGACTATATGTAACGCGACTTGTCTGACTCCCTAGGACTCTCTAAACCTTAAGCTCTGATACCAAGTTTGTAACACCCCAAAATCTGATTTCCAGGATGTCACACGGTGCTCCGAACTATAAGTAATCTTGATCTAACCCTGGCTGCCTTTTCTAAATTTGAATCTCAAAATAGGGAAATGAGGGTATGAAAACATAATAGATACGAAAGTTTTTACCTAAAACATAGAAATCTCATAAATCTTGGTAAGGCAAATATTGAGAATCTGAGTGCTGAGTCTAAAGTCTAACACTGAAACTAGTAGTCTGACAAGCCTCTACTATCTGAATCTAGAAAGTCACTGGGACAGGCCCCAACTAACTCAAACTGTTTGAAAATAAAATGAGAAACATCTGCTAATAAACTGAAAGTGTAAACAACTAAGTCCCCAAACTATGAGGACTCACCAACTGCGGGAATGTAGAAGAGATACTTAAAAATCAATCACGCTGCTGAGACTGAGCACCTGAACCTACATTATGAGACAATGTAGAACATACACATAAATGTGGATTAGTACTTTAATGATGTACTAAGTATATGGAAGTGCATGCAGTAAGTAAACAATATCATCACAATTTATAAAATCATCCATACTAAATGTAAATAACTCACTTAGGCTTGAATAATCTGAATCTGGAAGTAAAGCATGAATAATAAAATATGTAATCTAAATCTTGTGAGTCATCATACTTAGTTCTGAAATCTATAGTTCTGTTCTATTTTCTCAAATCGCGTACGCTAAGTGAAGTCTGAAAACTTAATCTGTATATCTTAAGGAATCAAATCAATAAACTATTTTAAGAATGGGGGACATTTTTTGGGAGGTTCTTCTAACCAAAAATACACCCTATAAGTATCCATGGAGCCCCACGACTGTCCCCCGTTAGGTAGGGTTGTTCTACTCTTGCCATTGAAATAGAACATTCTAATCTGTGTGATCACAATCTGAGTCATCCACATAGAAGTGGGAATAATCTAATAATCTGTACCTACGATGGCACGTAGTTCTGGGGTATGAAATCGTAGTAACTTACCCATCTCGATGTTAAATACTAATCCCAATCTCATGCTCAAAATCTTAAGAAATCCACTTTAAACTTTACACAAAGGTTCATAGAAAGCCAACTATGCTTTGCTTTTCTTTAAATCTCAAGTCTTCCGAAATAAAATGGATTCTTTATCTAAAATCTGAAAATAATCTAGTCATGGGGTGCTTATAGCACAAACAATCTTGAAACAATAATATTTAAATGGCGTCTATTGACCCAAGCATCAATCTCATGTAGAAACATCTAAAAATTCATACTTGATAATGTAAACATTCATAAATCATCTTAACATCTGAAAATTTCAGCAATATGCATGGAAACATAAACATAATCATGTATTTCAACTTCTAAATCATGGAAAATCTCATAATCTTGCAAAGAATGATAATGGGTATAAAACCTAGCTTGAATTTCAAAGGAAATCATATAAATTGCAGTAAATTTGTAAATAAAATAAAGTTTTGGGCACAAGAATGAAAGAATTATCCTTATTCAAACCCCGCATACCTTAATTGATGATCTTTGATGAAAGGCTAGAATCTTGGATTCCTATGGATGCTTTGGAGATGAATTCTTAATGTTTTTGTATTGGAAATCCTCAATCTTAACTTATCTTGGAGAGTTAATGGAGGAACTCTTGAGTTTCTTGGAGAGAAAGTATGAGCCTTAGGGTTTTGTTTAAGAAAGAATGATGAATGGAGCATAAAGTGCTCTCAAATATGATAAATCTTCTGTTTTGGGACGGATGGGGGGTTGGTTAATTTACCAAAATGTCCCCTTTAAGATTTTAAACGGAACTGAAAAACGTACATTTTCCCAATCTGGGTGGCCACCGCGATGCGCCACTATCGCAATGGCTCACTGAAAAATGACAATTGGAAACTGGACAGACTCCGCGATGCGGAGTAATCGCGGTGCCACTTTGGAATGTCATTTTGGCACATGGCGCGATGCGCCATTATCGCGCTGGACCTCTGAAAATTAACAACTGGGAAATTGGCCCTCTCCGCGATGCGCCAATATCGCGGAGGGCCACTGAAAAATGACAATTGGGATTTGACACTGCTCCACGGCGCGCTAAGGGTCTAAATGACGGTATTTTGTGACTGAAACTTTAAATAGCCATAACTTCTTACCCGGTTATCGGATTTAGGCGAATCTTATATCGTTGGAAAGCTAATTCAATTTCCTACGTCATGGAAAGTCTAAATTTAAAGAATTCTATACGAAATAAACATCACTCATTCTAGAAGCTACTCCTTGTCATTTTCTGGACGAGTTTAAGCTAAGAAAAATCGCGGGGTATTACAATTATCTAATTCTTTTATGTGAAAATAGTTATTATATTTATTTGTAGATATCTTTTTTACTTAAGAAATTCATAATAGATAAGTAAAAATGTTATCATGACATTCCCTTTCTATGTTAGTACCTGTTTAATTACTAAATTAAAAATTACTTTTTACATATAATTAAAATTGTTTTTTTAAGAATTACAGTTTAACTCACCAAAAAGTGATAATACTAATAAATAATTACGAACAAGAGTGATTTTTTCACATTTTGGATATTGAAATGTTTTATAAAAGATGAGATAATTAGTATTTTATATAATTTTGGTCAAAATAATTAAGTTAAATAGAAAATACGAAAGCTTCATACACATTTAAGAAATCACAATATTAGTTCCTTTGAAAAAATCAAAATAAGAAAATATTTGAACTATATTATATCTTAACATGCATTTTAAGAAAAAAGAAAAGATAACAGTGAGAATAAAAAATAATTTCATCAACTTTCCTATTCCTTTTGTATTATTTGAAGACGTCTACAAAAGCATGTGCTCGTATCAAAACTTTCTAGCATTATTTTATTTTAAATATCATGTTTATGTATAAGCTAACTTCATTGAGGACATCATACAACAATTTGTAGCATTAAAAATTATTGAATTTACTTGAATATTGTATTATTTTTAATTTTTTGCAAAAAAAAAGTTTAGCTAATAAAGCTTAATGGAGAAAATAATAATGAAGTTAATCCAATATAAGGTAAAACTTAATTGGATTATTAAAGTCTTTAATCTCAAAAACTTTTAGTAAATAAAAAGGAGAGGAGCTGCACCCAAGGATGTGATCCAGTAGTTCAATAAAGTGGGGTTGAGTACCATGAAGTCTCAGGTTTAATTCCCAACAAAGATAAAAACTAGGTGATTTCTTTCATCTTCCTTGGTGGATAAAGTAACCTGATATATGCTGATTGACAGAGGTGAGGTATTCCATGGAATTAATCAACGTGCATGCAAACTGACCAGGACACCACGATTATTAAAAAGGAGAAGAGCTTTGGTGCATCCATTTGTTTGAAAACATAAAGAAATTATAAAATATACTCCATGAAAAATATCATAGTATTTTTTCACTTACAAATTCTTTTTATACATTTAACGTTAAGATTTTGTTAAAAACACACCTAAATTATTACCTTTTTTCATGAGCCTCATACCTCAACTATTCATTACTTAATTTACG
Organism: Capsicum baccatum var. pendulum; assembly: GCA_030864225.1. Classification (NCBI taxonomy): domain Eukaryota; kingdom Viridiplantae; phylum Streptophyta; class Magnoliopsida; order Solanales; family Solanaceae; genus Capsicum; species Capsicum baccatum. The sequence goes on along the minus strand of CM061558.1, from coordinate 27,060,698 downwards.
TACCTAAATTATTACTTTTTCACAGATTTCATTCATCAACTACCACTCCTTTTGTATTAAAATACACCTCGATGATGAGTTGTCATGCACACGCATATTATCAGTTAAAACAAATATTTTTGTCAACTTGGCATTGAGCTGTGTTTTAATATAATAGAGTGATAGTTTAGATAGGTAAGAAGAACAATGGACAATTGAAGTACGAAACTAACAAAAAAGAGACAGTTTAGTTGTATTTTTGAACATTAACTCTTTAATATTTAGAAATATTGAAAAATACTTGAACTAGCTTTACAACTAATATAATGTTACAAAAACAAAATAAAGACGAAAATAGCAAAAAAGAAGTTGCAAATATAAATTTTAACATAATTTCGGCCGTACAACAAACTTTCCCCGTCATTGATCCATAATAGTTAGCGATGGTAACCTATATATACCATTCGCCATCTAGTTTACCAAAAATGACCAAGGTATACACTGCACATACACTCTGTTGTACATGATGTGTATATTTCATTTATATGCAAGTCCTTATCTATAACCTATATCTATAATTTATATCTATCTATAATCTATAATCTATAATCTATAATATATTAAAAGTGTGAAGACCTTTAGAAAAATGAATTGAACTTTTTACCCTTTATTAAAAGACTTTATTTTAGATAAAATCGTCTTTTCGCTATCATTTTACTTTTAAAAACTTAAAAATTCATTAAATTTTAGTTATTAAATCTTTCCTTATTTGAATTATGTACCTAAAATTTATGACTATAAAATTAATTAAATTATATTTTAGGTAAACTTTTACCACTTTTAGCTTCTTTAGGTTTAGAACTTTTTAGCTATAGAGAGAGAGAGAAAAAGACCCTTCAACGTGTCAAAAAGAAAGAAGCAACAACAAGGTTTAATAGTTTGTTTTGTTATGGTTGTTTCACATTCCTATTAATGCTTTTGTTTTTGTTTTTCATCTCTTTTCATGTTCTAGATTTGGGAAGAAAGAAAAAGGGAGACACCGCTCAAAAAATTAAGAAGAGAAAAGTTGAAAAGACTTACATTATTGGTATTATTAGCAAAATATTTAGTATTTATTTTAACATAAATTTTTACTTTATAATGTGTTTTTCACGTTGTTACATATTGTTCCATATTTTTTTCTTATTTTTATTTTGATTTATACATAATAAACAATTGATAATCTTTTTTGATTATTTCTTGTGTTCTCTTTCATTTAAAAGTTTTTCATAGAGAAAATCAATAATTATCGCTGAATGAAGTCCGAAAATCAAAGGTATATATATATATATATATTTGTTGTCATGGAAATTGTCGAATCAATATATTTGAAAAACTAAAAGTTGTTTACTGATATAAAAATGGCCATATGAGTACCACATTGTGGTATAATGAAATAAAACCCCACATGGGTGTGTTGGCCATGAATTTGGCAAAAAAAAAAAAAATACGACTATATGAGTAATATACATCACCACTACTTACTATATATTTTTTGGAAAAATAAAAAACTTTATGACACCGAACCGAAGGGGACTCTGAAAGTATATTATCCATTCTTAAAGTCTTAATTTCTTTCCTTTAATATTTGTTTCGTGATGTCTTTCGTTTTAGATCAAATATTTGAACACTTTCAGCATTCCTTCCTTTGTAGTTGTTTAATTGAGTTTTTGAGTCAAAAATGTTTATATTAAAATTAAGGTATTTGACCAAATTTTTGATAGAAAAATATTTTTGAGGGTTATTTTGTCGCATAATAATGTTGAACAAGTAAAAAACTCTTTAAATATTAATTGAGTTTAATATATTAGAAAAATAATTTAACCTTTTTGTTCCTCATTAAAACACTTCACAATAGATAAAACTACTTCTTTTACTTATTTTCTCAAATTATTTTAATTAAACTGTCCAAGGAACTAAAAAGTGACAAAATTTGAGAAAATAAATCATAGGTCAATAGCGAGAGAAAAAAGAGTATCATATCTAAAAGGAATTAAGTACAAGGCGGTATGGACCGTGTATACTTACCCTCCCCAGACCTCACTGGGTGGGAATATACTAGGTATGTTATTATTGTTGTCAAATGCAACAACTTTAATATCATAAAATTATCATTTTCATGATCAAACGGGTCAAAATTTTAAAAAGAAGTCCCACACAACTTTTAAAGGAAAAAACTATGCATGAAAACGAAAAAAAAAAAATTGTTTTAGGACTTTCAACTTAATTAAAAAATTTATTTGATTCAGGAGAAAAATCATAATATTTAACATTTCCAAATCAATTAACATTTTACTTTATATATAACAAGAATGTTTACAATATTTATATGAAAACTGCTACATGATAAAATTAAAGATTTTAAAACTACAATATTATTTTCTTCTAAACTCATAGTCCTAATAATTAGGTCCAAATAAGATTCAAAGAGTTTTCACTACAATTTTTTTCACATAATGAAAGAATTTTTGTAATAGTCGATGTAAAATACACGTACAAAGCACGTATATTTCAAATTTGATCTTCACAGAGTTGTAAATATTTTACATACTTCAAAGTTCAAATCATACTATGTTATAGAATACCAACTTACTTGTATCTCTTTATTTTGATATTTACTAGTTCCTTAGTCAAACTCCTTTTTTATTGAATAATATTTTCTTTAGGAAATATATAGATCTATTTATCTATTTATTTACCCAAGTTATCCGCACTCCCCTACAATTGGTATCAAAGCTTATGCTGTTTAAAGTTACGGAAGTAGGATATATTTGAATTTATTTGATTAATTTATTAATTATGAAACAATTAAATTTAGATATTCACCAAAACAATATTTATAATATTTTTTTAGATGAATAACGTACAAAAACCACAACAATATAAAGAATTAAAACAAATAATATCTGAAAAATGTAAAGAATTAAAAATAAGGATAGAAAGACTACAGTGTAACATAATTATCGGAGTTAGTAAAAACTCAATAAATGCACAAAAAGAAAAATATCAAATTTAGAATTAACAATAGATAGTCTAGAATATATATATATCAACACAACCTATATACATTTAAATAAAATGAACAAAGAAGAATTTATAATAGATGAAAAAACACATGAAATCACGAAGGATTAAAAATAAAAATAGTATTCTCTAATTTAGGAAGGAGGTGTAAGAAAATAGGTGAACATTTATATTTAATGTTAGAAAAAAAAGAATTAAAATTAGAAGATAAGTTGACAGTCATGGTAAGAATAGAAAGAGAAAACGAAGAGATAGACAGAAAAAAGGAAATAGATAAAATAAAACAACAAACCATAGAAGAAATACGAAAAATAGAAGAAACTAAAAATAGTAGGATTGCTGAATTAGAAAAAGAACTACAAATGCTAAAAGATTTATATGAAAAGAGACAGAAAGAAAAAAGAAGAAAAAGATAAAGAACAAAAATTATTAATTGACATAAATCAATTTAAAGAAAAATTAGAAATAAAAAATAAAGAACCAGAAACCAGTGAATTAGAAATAAATACAATAGATGCTGAAGAAACAGATAATTATGATTCGAAAGATAGTGAAACATATACAAAAATTCTAGAAAACATAGGAAAACTAGATATTAATGAAAAACAAGAAATAATTAATAAAGAAAATCTAGAATTAATAAAAACAGAACTATTGAAAAAATATGAAATAGCTATAAGAAAAGAATTTAGTAGTATAACAACAGAAGAAGAAGAGCAAAATAAAGAGAAAGATACGAATAGAAATTTAATGTTAAAATTAGCAATATGTAATATGTGTTATATAGATGAGTATACGTGCGCATTTAAAGAATATTATTATAAAGGAACATATAATATAGAAGAAAGTAAAGAAATAAGAAAATTATATTTTAGTAAATTACCTGAACCATTTAGCTCAAAAATAATAAAGAATTGGGATGAAGCAAAAATAGTAGATACCCTAGGAGCAAGGATAAAATTTTTATAACAATGGTATAGAAATCTATGTGAAAAATATAGAGAGGAAACAAAAATAGAAAAAACATTAATAAGAAATTTAGCATGTTGCAAAGATAAAATAGCACCTCAATTTGGATGTGAAGAAAGATATTATAAGAAAAGAAAAAGACATAAGAAATATAAGAAATACAAAAGATCAAAATATAAATATAAGAAACCAAGAAAAAGATATTATGTAAAACATTATAAACATAAAAGACCATATAGAAAAAAGAAATCTATAAAAGAATGTACTTGTTATAATTGTGAGAAACTGGGACATTTAGCTAGAGATTGTAAATTACCAAAAACCCAAAAAATAAACAAATATCAGAAATAAAAATAGAAAATATAGAATATAGAATATATGTAGATATATTATATAGATTATGAATTAGAAAGTGAAGATAGTATATATGAAATTTCGGAGAATGAAATAGATAATGAAATAGATAGTGAATTAGATGAATCAAATGACTGAAGAAGATATAAAAATGAATCAAATAACTGAAGAAGATATAAAAATGAACCAAATAACTGAAGAAGATATAAAAATAATAACAAAGGAAGAATATTTAAGTGAAGAAGGAACAGATCAAAAAATAATATTTGACAGTAATATATTTGACGAAATAAAAGGAAAAGAGTTAGAATTAAGTGTAGAAAAAATATTTAAAATACCAACAATAAAAAATATATTTAGTAGAAAAAAGGAAGAATACTACGTAGTAAGTGAAAAAGAACATGTAATAGACTGTAGATATGCAAAAGGAAGAGCTAGTATACCACTAGTAACAAAAAGAATAGTTAATAAAGAAATAAACGATATAAAAAGTAAAGACCCAATAAAATATGTACACCTTAGAGGAACAGAGATATTGATAAAAGCATGTTTTAGCTCATGAAAAATCAGAATCATCAAGCTCATCAAAACGAACAAGTTATGAAACAACTTCAACAGTTAATTTAAATCAATATTACATAACAGGAACAATAAATAAAAAAAGAATATTTAATACTCTTAAACACAGGACAAGAAGAAAATTATATAGCAAAATATCTAATAAAAAGTGAAGAAATAAAATCTAATTGAATCTTTCCCAGGTTTCATGCAAGGCTTCAGTCGGGAGCTGCCTAAAGTTGCTGATCTCGTCCCTCAACTGTATCCTCCTGGAAGGTGAAAAGAACCTTTCTAGGAAAGCTCCTTTCAACTGCCTCCAGTTGGTTATAGAATCAGGTGTCGCTTATTTAGCCACAATGTTGTCTCCCCAGACAGAAACAACGGAAACAATCTCAACCGGACAGCATTCTGGCCCACTCCTGGGTTATCAAAAGATTTGCAGATGGTGACAAAATTCACCAGATACAAGTTTGGGTCATCCCCAAGAAGGTTACCAAATAACCCCTTCAGATTGAGGAGTTGGATCATAGTACTAGTAATGTTGAACTTGGCCCCAGGTGCCAACGATGGAGGAATGACTGCACCCGTTGCACCTGCTCCGTCCATTCCATCATCATCATCATTGAGATCATACTGGACTGACTGGTACTCTTGTCTTTCTCGGAACGGACGGTTCCTGTTAACATTACGCCGTACTGGTGCAGCTATCTGCTCTGCATGCCTTGGTTACCAGGATTCAATAACTCCTCGTCTCCCGAATCTTCGTCCTCAGGGTTTGGATGTCGTGCTTGTTGCTCGACATTTTCACATTCACCTAGCCTCTTGATGTTCTTCTATTCTTCCAATTCGTTGTTGTTCCGAATTAAATGATAATAATGGTTCTCCAGAATTTCTGGTCCTTCGCATACACTATAAAGATCCTGCAAATAAACAAAAACAATAAATAAACATAAATCTAGGAAACTTAACTAACAGTCAATTTGCGCACATAAACTTCAGTTTACAACTATATTCCCTAGTAACGGCGCCATTTTTTATAATGCTCAAACTACATCTCTCAATGAGAATGTAAGCGATCGTTGTTGATATAAAACCCAACTAGGTTGGGGTCGAATCCCACAGGGAATATAGTGTGAACGTAAGTCGTTTGCAAATTAATCAACTGATAGTTGGATGTTTCCATAAATGGGAGGGTTTTAGTTTAACAAGCAATTTTTGGTTATGTTAGTTTCAGTGTTCGTGATCAAGAGTTTATGAAAAACCAGAATTATGTTCACTAGGGATTTTGGTACTTGACAGATTCTACTAGTGGTTCAGGATTCTCACGGTAGGTAGGACAACAAGTTATCTTTATCGAAGTTATGCTTAAATATCTCTCGACCTACTTAAGCATTTAATTACCTGACCCTCTCCGACTTAGGGAATTTATATTCATTGCCAAAATTTTACCTCAGGTTAACCAACCTTGTTACAACGCTGATTATTAAACAGAGTATTTTCAAGTCCCTATTGATAATTCACTTCCTACTATATTTGATTTCTTTCTCAAGCAAATCAAAGTAGGTTTTATCTATTGTTTGCAACCAATAGACGTTAATTAAAACCTCAGAATTATCAAGAAGTTCTACCACCTTTCGAATCCTGATCACTCAGCACCTTATCAAGACCTAACCCTAGATCCCATAATTCAGGTTCAAGGAATTTAGCCACTCATGACGTAAAAATCGAAGCAACTAGATGAATTCATGTTTTGAAAGATAAACTTACCACAAAATGAATAGAAACTAGAGATTCTCAGATTAAATCACAAAGGAAATCCCAAAATAATGAATATAATATCTTCAAAGTAATTGCTTTCTCAAGCCAAAAGTAGAGAGAGAAAATATCAAAGTATATTGCTCAAAACTCAATGTGCTGAACTACTCAGAAAACCCTGGCTTTAAATAGTTCACCCTCATTATGGAAACAAAATAATAGAATTCAGAAATCCCTCATATTAGGTGACGACATTTGTGATAGCCTATTAGGAGGCTGACGACTTATCACAAATGTCGTCAGCTTCCTTTATGCTTTAGGTCACTTGCTGCTTAATGCTGACGACAATCTTTATGATTTATTAACTCCTTGACGACCTATCACAAAATGTCGTCAAGGATCTGCTTCAGTTCTCATGTGCTACCTTAGGCTTACGGCATTCTTGATGCCTTATCAGCTCTGTGACGGCCTATCACAAAATATCATCATAGTTTTCAACTAATTAGGCCAATTCTCTGTCTTCGGCTAAAGATGAACTTGATAGCTTATCACAGGGCTGACGACTTATCACAAATATTGTCAGCCACACTTTGCATCTATTTCCTTCTGATTTCAACTCCTTTGCTTCCATTCTTGTTGATTCTCTATTATATTAGGTTTTACTGTAAAACCAAACACAAAACAATAAAAAACAATAAAAGTTGCTTAAAACTTTGCAATTATTCTTAGTTAAAAGCCTCAAATGTGTTAGCATTAGCTTACACATCAACTGCCCTGGTTACGACTGGACCCCATGAGTCGTAGGGTGCCTTGATGAGTAGTTGGGACGAGTCGTAACCAAACCAGTAAGTTTGTGGCTTGATTTTGCTCTGAGTACGAGTGGCTCACTAAGAGTCATAATGATATATTACGAGTTGTTAGGTGTAACCAAAATCAATTACAATGATATATGTCTTATAGATAGTGCTACCACACATACTATTTTAAGCAATAAGAAATATTTCTCTTATTTGGTGATGAATGAAGCAAATGTTAATGTTATATCTGGTAGTGCAATATTAATTGAAGGGTCCAAAAAAGCTAACTTATTACTTACCGGAGGAACAAATTTGATAATTGATGAAGCATTATGTTGTAGTAAGTCTCAGAGAAACTTAGTAAGTTTCAAAGACATTCGCCAAAATGGCTATCATATTAAAACTACAAATGATAAAAATATTGAATATCTTTATATTACTATAATAATATCGGGTAACAAATATATACTTGAAAAATTACCCGCTCTTTCTTTCGGCTTATACTACACAAGTTTTAGCACTGTTGAAACACATGCCATAGTAAATCAGAAGTTTACTAATTCAAATAACTTTATTATTTGGCATGACCGGTTGGTCCATCCCAATTCTATTATGATGCACAAAATAATTGATAATTCATATGGACACTCATTGAAGAATCAGAAGATTCCTCAATTTAAATAATTCTCTTTTGTTACATGTTCTCAAGGCAAATTGATTACTAGACCATCAACAATTAAAGTGGAAATTCAATCCCCTGCATTTCTGAAACGTATATAGGGTGATATATGTGGGACTATTCACCCTCCATGTGGATCATTTAAGTATTATATGGTTTTAATAGATGCATCTATAAGATGATCACATATATGTTTATTATCAACTCGTAGTTTGGCATTTGCGAGATTACTTGCTCAAATAATAAAGTTAAGATCATAATTTTCAGATTATACAATAAAGATAATTCGTCTTGATAATGCTGGTAAATTTACATCCCAGGCTTTTAATGATTATTGTATATCAACTGGAATAATAATTGAACATCCAGTTGCCCACGTTCATACTTAAAATGGATTAGTGGAATCATTGATTAAACACCTCCAATTAATTTCTAAACCAATGCTTATGAGAAAAAAAAATTCTCATTTAGATACGGGGTCATGCTATTTTGCATGCAGCAACTTTTGTACGGATAAGGACCACAAGTTATCATAGAGTCTCCCTATTACAATTAATTTTTGGTCAAGAGCCAAATATTTCCCATTGAAGAGTTTTTGGGTATGCGGTATATGTTCCAATTGCTCCACCACAACGCACAAAAATGGGTCCCCAAAGAAGATTGGGGATATATGTTGGATATGAATCTCTTTCTATTATAAAATATTTGAAACCCATGACTGGAGATTTATTTACGGCAAGATTTATTGATAGTCATTTTGATGAAATGATATATCCAACATCAGGGGGAGAGAATAAGCAGCTGAAAAGGGAGATAGACTGAAATGCATTATCACTATCTCACTTAGATCCTCATACAAATAAATGTGAACTCAAAGTTCAAAAGATAATTCATTTACAGAACATTGCAAATCAACTGCCAAATGTATTCACTAACCTATCAAGAGTTACCAAATCTCACATTCCAGATGCTAATGCTCCCATTCGAGTTAATATTTCGGTAGGACAATTGACTAATGCAAATGAGTCTAAACCATACTTAAAATGTGGTAGATCAATCAGTTCCAAAGATAAAAATCCTTGAAAAAAAGAGGAGTAAATTATCAAAATAATCATAATATGGAGGAAGCTACTCAAGAAGAGCAACAAGACATAACAACAGATAAAATCTCAAAAGAGGTTCAAGTACCTGAAAATAATGAAAATAACGAGATCTCAGTCAGTTAGGTCTTATAAAAAAATAGGAAATTAAAATGATATAATCGTCAATAATTTTTTTGCTTATAATATTGATAATGAAATAATGCAACAAGATGAGGATCTTGAACCAAAATTTGTCAAAGACTGTAGACAGAGAAATGATTGGCCAAAATAGAAAGATGCAATCAAAATTAAATTGACTTTGCTTGAAAAACGCAAAGTTTTGAACCTATAGTCTAAACACCTGAAGGTATAAAGCCACTGGGCACAAATGAAATTTTGTGCAAAAATGAAATGATAAAAATAAAATCGTAAGATATAAAGCACGATTTGTGGAACAAGGATTTTCTCAAAGACCTGACATTGATTATATGGAGTCATATTCTCCAGTGGTGGATGCAATAAACTTCAGGTATCTTATAAATTTGGCAGTTCATGAACGACTTGGTACGCATCTGATAGACATTGTCACATCCTATTTATACGGCCCATTAGACATTAATATTTATATTAAAATTCCTCAAGGATTCAAAATGCCTGATGCATATAAATATTCTCGAGAAAATTATTCAATCAAGCTTCAAAAATCCTTATAAGGATTAAAACAATCAGGACTCATGTGGTATAATCGCCTTAGCAAATACCTATTGAAAGAAGGGTATAAAAATGACCCAATTTATCCTTGTGTCTTTATTAAAAGGTCTGGATCTGAATTTGTCATAATAGTTGTATATGTTAATGACTTGAATATCATTAGAACTCCCAAAGAGCTTCCAAAGATAGTAGAATGTTTGAAAAGGGAATTTGAAATGAAAGACCTTGGAAAGACAATATTTTTCATGATCTACAAATTGAACATGTTACAAATGAAATATTTGTCCATCAATCTACATATACTTAAAATATTTTAAGGAGATTTTACATGGATAAAGCACATTCATTGAGTATCTCGATGGTTGTGAGATTACTTGATAGTAATAAACATCCATTTCGACCTCATGAAACTGATGAAGAACTTGTTGGTGCTGAAATACCATATCTTAGTGTAGTTGGGGCATTAATGTATCTTGCTAGTAATTCACGCTAGATATATCTTTTGCTGTAGATTTATTACCAAGATTTAGTTCTTCCCAACATAAAGACATTGGAATGGTATTAAGCATATATTCAGATACCTTCGAGAAACTATTGATATGGAATTATTTTATTCAAATGAGTTCTATTCGCAATTAATTGATTATGCAGATGTAGGATATTTGTCTGATTCACATAAAGGTCGATCTCAGATAGGTTATTGGTTTACATATGGAGGTACAGCTACATCATGACGTACAATGAAACAAATAATGATTGCTACATCTTCAAATCATGCTGAGATAATAGTCATTCATGAAGCAAGTCGAGAATGCATTTGGTTGAGGTCAATAACTTAACACATCAAGGAAACATGTGGCCTCATTTGAAAAAGAATATTCCAGCAATATTGTATGAAGACAACTCTGTATGCATAGATCAATTAAGAGGAGGATACATCAAAGAGACGGAATAGAACACATTTCACCAAAACTATTCTTTACTCATGATCTTCAAAAGACGGGTGAAATAGATGTTCATCAAGTTCGTTCAAGTGATAATCTAACAGATATGTTCACTAAAGCATTGCCAGCATCAACCTTTGAGAAGTTTAGATACAAGATTGGGAGACATCGTCTCCTAGATATTAAGTAATGTTTTTATCAGGAGAAGTAAATATGCATTGCGCTCTTTTTTCCTTAACCAAGGTTTTATCCTACTGGATTTTCCTGGTAAGGTTTTTAATGAGGCAGCAAACAATGCGTATTATAAACAACTAGGTACATCCTATTCTTTTAATTTTTCTTATACATGGAGATCCAATGGGGAGTATTGTGAATATGTGGCTAGTGGATGGCCATGTGGATCATTTACTGTAGCTCATCCACATCTCCGCGGCACATAATTTCTATATATATCTCCCCACTTTACATGTAAAATGACACACAATTAATGAAATACTATTACTAAAATTACTCATTATATTCTCTTCATTATATATATTTAAATCTCTTTTTATTTCTCTTTCTTTCTTTCTAATAAATTTTATTCAGTCTTTATATTACAATAATGTCACAATTCTAATTGCAAAAAGTAATTTTATCAACAACATGTGACAATTTTAGAGGAAGAAAAGTACTTTTATCTACTACATGTCACAATTTTAGATGGGGAAAGCAATTTACCAACCACATGTCACAATTTTAGAGGATGTTAAAAACAATAATATTACCATAATCTTATCAACTACATATCACAATTTTAGAGGAGAAAAATAATTACCAACACATGCCACAATTTTAGAAGATTTTAAGAAAATTAAAACTACCATAGTGTCATTGTGAGGACTACCAAATTTTGACATCCTCTCTTACATGTAAGTACTAGTTTTTATGAGGCCCATCAAAGCTTGGACCCAAACTCAATTAAAAAAATATAATTTGTATTATAATTATAATCTTGTAGCAGTTAGTTATGTCTTATTCACAAAATGGATCTATTTATCTATTTATTTACCCAAGTTGTCCGCACCCCCTACAATTGGTATCAAAGCTTATGCTGTTTGAAGTTACGGAAGTAGAATATATTTGGATTTATTTGATTAATTTATTAATTATGAAATAATTAAATTTAGATATTTACCAAAACAATATTTATAATATTTGTTTAGATGAATAACGTACAAAAATCACAATAATATAAAGAATTAAAACAAATAATATCTGAAAAACGTAAAGAACTAAAAATAAGGATAGAAGGACTACAGTATAACATAATTGTCGGAGTTATTAAAACTCAATAAATACACAAAAAAAAAAAAGAAATATCAAATTTAGAATCAACAATAGATAGTCTAGAATATATATATCAACACAACCTATATACATTTAAATAAAATGAACAAAGAAGAATTTATAATAGATGAAAAAACACATGAAAATCACGAAGGATTAAAAATAAAAATAGTATTTTCTAATTTAGGAAGGAGATATAATAAAATAGGTGAACATTTATATTTAATGTTAGAAAAAAAAGAATTAAAATTAGAAGATAAGTTGGCAACCATGGTAAGAATAGAAAGAGAAAACGAAGAGATAGACAGAAAAAAGGAAATAGATAAAATAAAACAACAAACCACAGAAGAAATACGAAAAATAGAAGAAACTAAAAATAGTAGGATTGCTGAATTAGAAAAAGAACTACAAATGTTAAAAGATTTATATGAAAAGAGACAGAAAGAGAAAAACAAGAAAAAGATAAAGAACAAAAATTATCAATTGAGATAAATCAATTTAAAGAAAAATTAGAAATAAAAAATAAAGAACCAGAAACCAGTGAATTAGAAATGAATATAATAGATGTTGAAGAAATAGATAATTATGATTCGGAAGATAGTGAAACATATACAGAAATTCTAGAAAACATAGGAAAACTAGAAATTAATGAAAAACAAGAAGTAATTAATAAAGATAATCTAGAATTAATAAATACAGAAGTAAATACTCTAGATAAATATATAATACCTTGTACATCAGAAAAAAGAAAACCAACTTATAATTACAAAAATAAGTTTAAAAGATATAATCCAAAGAATGAATATAATGAATAGACACCAAAACAAATAATCAATTACAACTTTTAAAATTTAGACTGTGTGATAGACACAAATAAAACAATACAACTATGGGTAGGATACATGTTAAAACAATTATTAGATAATAAAATAGATACAACAAACACACCAGAATATATAGAAAAGACATTAATAGGAACAGTAAAATTATGGTTTTTAAACCTAGCCGAAGCAAGTAAAAAAGTACTAAGATCTGATAATAAAACAAAAGGAATATCAATACCTACTAAAATACTACCAACAGAAATATTGAAAAAATATGAAATAGTTATAAGAGAAGAATTTAGTAGTATAACAACAGAAGAAGAAGAGCAAAATAAAGAGAAAGATACGAATAGAAATTTAATGTTAAAATTAGCAATATGTAATGCGTGTCATATAGATGAGTATACGTGCGCATTTAAAGAATATTATCATAAAGGAACATATAATACAGAAGAAAGTAAAGAAATAAGAAAATTATATTTTAGTAAATTACCTGGACCATTTAGTTCAAAAATAATAAAGAATTGGGATGAAGCAAAAATAGTAGATACCCTAGGAATAAGGATAAAATTTTTACAACAATGGTATAGAAATCTATGTGAAAAATATAGAGAGGAAACAAAAATAGAAAAAACATTAATAAGAAATTTAGCATGTTGCAAAGATAAAATAGCACCTCAATTTGGATGTGAAGAAAGATATTATAAGAAAAGAAAAAGACATAAGAAATATAAGAAATACAAAAAATCAAAATATAAATATAAGAAACCAAGAAAAAGATATTATGTAAAACATTATAAACATAAAAGACCATATAGAAAAACAGAAATCTATAAAAGAATGTACTTGTTATAATTGTGAAAAACTAGGACATTTAGCTAGAGATTGTAAATTACCAAAAAATCCAAAAAATAAACAAATATCAGAAATAAAAATAGAAAATACAGAATATATGCAGATAGATTATATATATTATGGATTAGAAAGTGAAGATAGTATATATGAAATTTCGAAGAATGAAACAGATAATGAAATAGAAGTGAATTAGATGAATCAAATGACTGAAGAAGATATAAAAATGAACCAAATAACTGAAGAAGATATTAAAATAATAACAAAGGAAGAATATTTAAATGAAGAAGGAACAGTTCAAAAAATAATATTTGACAGTAATATATTTGACGAAATAAAAGGAAAAGAGTTAGACTTAAGTGTAGGAAAAATATTTAAAATACCAACAATAAAAAATATATTTTGTAGAAAAAAAGAAGAATACTACGTAGTAAGCCAAAAAGAACATGTAATAGACTGTAGATATGCAAAAGGAAGAGCTAGTATACCACTAGTAACAAAAAGAATAGTTAATAAAGAAATAAACGATATAAAAAGTAAAGACCCAATAAAATATGTACATCTTGGAGGAACAGAGATATTGATAAAAGCATGTTATAGAGAAGGAAGAGATACCCCAATAGAATTATATTTAGCAGATAATAGAATTATAAAACCTATAGAAAAAAAGTATAATAACCGCTATAAAAGAAAATTTAATATACCAAAAATTTAAATTTATAATAAGTGTGAATTATTCAATAGCAATAACAGATAAAAATATAGGTAAATCATTAGTATTATATTGGAAAATATCAGGAATAGAACTAACCCCAGGAAGTAAAATATTTACAGCAAGATGTAAAAATCTATATGTATTAACAACAAGACATAAAATAACGGGAAAAAATAAAATTAATAAAATACACATAGAAAGTCCTTTTGAACTATTTGTAAAAACAATTGATAATAATGATTATAGATACAAAGACATAGATATAGAAGAAGATTTAGAAATAATAAATGATAGAATAAGCACAACAAAAAGAATAGTTCATGAAAAAACAGAATCATCAAGCTCATCAAAAAGAACAAGTTATGAAACAACTGAACAGTTAATTTAAATCAATATTACATAACAGGAACAATAAATGAAAAAGAATATTGAATACTCTTAAACACAGGACAAGAAGAAAATTATATAGCAAAATATCTAGTAAAAACTGAAGAAATAAAATCTAATAGTGATATATGCCCAGATCTACCAAGGAGTCTAATAAACATTAAAGATACGGCAGAAAAAAGAAATAATAATAGGAGTCAGAAAAATAAAAATAGAATTTGAAATAAAGGAAGAAATGCAAAAAGCAGACATAATATTAGGAATAAAATGGTTAGAACAAGTAAAACCATACAAGATACAACATACAAAATTATCTATAACATATAATAAAGAAAGATTATTCATAAAAAGAACTTTAACATGAAATGAAAATATATGTACTTGTAAAAATAATAGTAGAAGGATATTATAATAGGTATTATACACCTATGATAGATACAGGAGCAGAAGCAAACTTATGTAGATACAACTATTTACCAGAAAGTAAATGAGATAAATTAAAAACACCAATAGTAGTCAAAGGATTTAATAATGAAGGAAGCTTAATTACATATAAAGCTAAAAATGTAAAAATACAGATATGGGATAAAATAATAACAATAGAAGAAATCTATAATTATGAACTAACATCAAAATATATGCTTTTAGGAATGTCATTTTTAGATAAATTATACCCACATATAATAACTAAAACAGATTGGTAGTTTATAACACCATGTAAACAAAAAGCAAGAACAAAAAGAGTTATTAATAAAATAAGAAAGGAAACTGATTAGATAGAAGGAAGAGAAAAAATTACACAAAAGTTAGAAAATATAAAAAATACAGAAGACACAGTAGAACTAGTTGTATTTTTGATAAATAAAAAAGAAATAACTATATTTTCAATAGATAAGGTAGAAATAATAAAGAAAAAATTAAGACAATTATATAGTAAAAATCCATTAAAAGGATGGGAAAAGCATAAAACTACTATAAAAATTGAATTAATAGATAAAAATAGCATAATAACTCAAAAACCATTAACGTATAATTTTGACGATTTAAAAGAATTTAAAATGCATATAGATGAATTATTAGAAAAACAGTATATACCAAAAAGTAATAGTAAACACAATAGTCCAGCATTTATAGTAAATAAATATAGTGAACAAAAAAGAGGTAAAAGTAGAATGGTTATTGATTATAGAAATTTAAAAGCAAAAACTATGACATGTAATTATCCAATACCAAATAAGATACTAAAAATAAGATAAATACAAGGATATAACTATTTTAGTAAATTTGACTGTAAATCAGGATTTTACCACTTAAAGTTACAAAAAGAATCTAAGGAATTAACCGCATTTACGGTACCACAAGGATTTTATGAATGGAACGTGTTACCATTTGGATATAAATATGCACCAGGTAGATATCAACATTTTATGGATAGTTATTTTAAACAATTACCTAATTATATAGTATACATAGATGATATACTACTATATACGAAAACTAAAGAGGAACACTTAAAATTATTAGAACAATTTACAGATATAATAGAAAAATCGAGAATAAGTTTAAGTGAAAAGAAAGGAGAAATTATAAAAAATCAGATAGAGTTTTTAGGAATACAAAAGATAAAAGTGGAGTAAAAATGCAAAAACATATAGTACAAAAAATAATTAATTCAAAAGAAGAATTAGATACAAAAAAGTAATTACAATCATTTTTAGGATTAGTAAACCAAGTAAGAGAATATATACCAAAATTAGCAGAAAACCTAAAACCTTTACAGAAAAAATTTAAAAAGGATGTAGAATATAATTACAACAAAGAAGATAAAAAACAAGTTCGAAAAATAAAAATACTTTGTAAAAAGTTACCAAAATTACAATTCCCAGATGAAAATAAAAAATTTACATATATAGTAGAAGCAGATGCAAGTGAATATAGTTATGGAGGAGTACTTAAATATAGATACGAAAATGAAAAATTAGAACATCATTACAGATACTACTCAGGTACGTTTAATGAAACAGAAAGAAAATAGGAAATAAATAGAAAAGAATTATGTTCATTATATAAATATTTATTAGCATTTGAACCATATATTGTATATAACAAATTTATTGTGAAAACAGATAATACCCAGGTTCGGTGGTGGCTAACAAAGAAAATACAAAATTCAGTTACAACAAAAAAAATTCGAAAACTAGTATTGAATATATTAAATTTTACATTTACAATTGAAGTAATTAGT
Organism: Capsicum baccatum var. pendulum; assembly: GCA_030864225.1. Classification (NCBI taxonomy): domain Eukaryota; kingdom Viridiplantae; phylum Streptophyta; class Magnoliopsida; order Solanales; family Solanaceae; genus Capsicum; species Capsicum baccatum. The sequence continues at coordinate 27,043,455 of CM061558.1, read as the reverse complement.
ACCAACAAAAATGATATTGCAGATTACATATCAAGACAAAGCTACACAGACTGATATAATAGAAGGTGATGCTTTAGAAAAGATACTCAAAACCCTAACTACGCTTTCAATGAAAGTGGACAGTATGGGTAATGAAATAGAAAAGCTAAAGACAAATGAAGTTAAACTTAAGTCTGAAGCTACAAATCAGCTAACTCAGCAGGGTGCAGAGCTATGTCGATCGGAAGACATTAAAATTTCACAGCTAAAAGGAGACGTTGGGACACTCCATAAAACCCATAACGTTTATCAATCTACAATTGCAGGTACAAGCAAAGGAGTTAATGGACAAAGATACCAGAACATGAACATGAATAAGATATTTGAGAAAACCATTTATACCAAAAATACAAAAAGACCCCTCGTACATACCCCACAAATTACCACATATCGAGATAGTTTGAACCAAGATAAAAAAACTTATAACCATCTAGCCCGAGGATACATAGAAAATATCTACAAAGTATAAACTTTTCTAAACCTTAACTCCAGGCTATAGATATCCAAGAACCAAACACAAACTATATAACCCAAAGATTGCAAGGCCATAACAAGCTAATCACACTACCCAAAACTAACCCAAACTTAATAAAAACTTGTTTCGACTATGGATTATTAAATATCATATATACCCAAGATGGAGAAGAACTATCAGCTATGAAAGAATTACATAAAATATTCACCACATATAAAAAAGTAACCAAAGGAAATCTATTTTATATAAGGTTTTATACTGTTCCAGCAGAAATATTATACGACGAGATCAAACCAGTTATACAAGTTGTAAAAATAGGATTAACCAGAGATATGATTATACCAGAAGATATTGTACAGCAGCCAGAGATACCTAGAATTGAGATACCTGATTTCTATGCAAATAAATGACTTATTGGACTAGCTACAATTATTCAAGAATTAGCAAATAATTATATTAATGGAAACCCAATATGGAGCTATTATTCAAGAGACCATAGAATGATTTATTCAAATTCAAGAGAACTACGACAAATAGATATGGAAGATGTCTAACAATGGGTAATGACGTTACTTAACCCAGAAAAATAATCTACTACAAGAGCAATTAAGAAAGGATTTATTTTAGATGGATTATTAGCAAGATATTGCAAGATAATTGGACACAAATATCCAGACCATCAATGTTCGAGATGTAAAGGAGAAGATAACGATATACCAGATGTACAGCTAGAATGAAGATAAGCATGCCAGCTGGAAAGAAGATAGAAAAGCAGCAAATACGACAAGAAGAAGATAACAACGGAGCAATAATAGAGAGACAAGTTAATTAAAGTTGAAAGTGACATATGGAACAATAGATACTTTTTCTTGAAAACCTTACGTAAATTATTTATTAGATACTATTTACTTTAAGACTTTTTGGCAAACATGTTCCATTATTAGTTGTAAAGCTATTAGCTTAGTCTTAAATTGTATAGACATTTGTAGGATTTAATTATTTTTTGTCCTTTTAGAAGACTTTTTTAAGTTGGTAGGTTACAGGTGAAAAGATGTAAAAAGTTTACGCGTTTTTTGAACATTATAAATAAAAGGCATCAAAGGCAGAATGAAAGCAAGTCTTTATGCGTTGAAGCAAATACTCTTCTTTCACAAAAACTTTTGAATATTTAATAAAAATCAGATATATTTCTAAGCAAAAGCTATGGATAAACAAAGCCCAAAATTATCAAACCTACCAGAACAGGTATATTTATTTATGATTATGAATAGCTAAATTCATAAATTCCTAACAATTATGATATGATAAAATAAGTTCATGTTAGTTGCTTTATAGTAGAATTATTCGAAAAATAGCATGTTAAGAAATTTATTAGCAAAGTGGAAAAGGAGAAAAATCCCTAAGAACTATGTCATCCTAAAGGTGAAACTGGTGAGGCAAGAAAGTCGTGATAAGGGAGTAGCCAGAGTAGAGGCGCTGTTTAAGGGAAAAGTATCCAGATTACCATGCTAATAGTGACCGAAGAATATGTTATTTAAGAATAATCTAGTGTATAGTAATCTAAAATGATCATAATTGTTATGTGTATGATTGAAGGTAATATTTTGAAAAAGCATCATATGAAAAGTGAATACTTATTTATCTGATGAAATGGTAGATAAATTTATCTTGAATGTTGATAGTTTTAAAAAATGAAAGGGTGTACTCAAATGCTCTCAGAGCACTATAAGTCAAGGTAGGCTAACTTGCGCTAATGGCAAAATGACGAAGACAACCCCCGACGGCAGAGAAAAACAAGAATCTAGTAACACCAGCTACCGAAATACAACAACAACTAGCTCCGATTACATTTGGAAGTTTTCTTCCAGCTCAATTCCAAGCTATTGAAGAAATTAGTGAACCTAAGGATGGAGGTGAAACTCTTGCAAAACTGAAGGGGAAGGCGATAACCTCAGAGACAATGGCGGTACCTCGCCGACTTTATTTCTCTGATGTGAGCATATCGACTGAACCTACACCACAGAGCCGCAGACCTACCTCTTTGGAGAAGGAAGTGGAAACCAAGCCACAGAGTTGCCGACCCACCTCTCTTGTGGAGAATCGAGAAAGCAAACCAGTAAACAATCGAAGCTCACAAATCGGAAAATCACTGAGTTTTGTCCCACTAATACAGAATAATGGGAAACCAATAGTGACGATAGATGAAAATGACATAAGAGCACAAGAGGATTATTGGGCTAAAGCTTTGATTGGGTATGTAATAGGGGATATACCATATGTGCGATCAATGGAAAACTATGTTGAACAGGTATGGAATTTTGTTCCCAAACCTCAAATCCTCTATCATGATGATGGGTACTATATGTTTAGATTCAACACAATTGAGGATAGGGACCGTGTTATGCAAGCTGGTCCATACACCTTCCACAACAAGCCGTTTATACTACAACACTGGGAAATTGACTTCAACTTTAACCCAGAATGCATTAGGAGAATACCCTTATGGGTACAATTCCCTGGATTGCCTATAGAGTACTGGTCGACTGAGTCATTGAGTAAAATTACTAGTGTTATAAGGAAACCTCTATACACAAATAAAGTTACTGCTGAAATGGAAAGAATATCGTATGCTAGGATGCTTATTGAGACTGATATCTCCAGGGTGTTGCCAGTGTATATTGAACTAATTGTACCAACAGGGGCATTCCAACAAAGGATAAAATATGAGTGGAAGCCTAAGTTTTGCCATAAATTCTTAAAGCTTGTCCATGAGGATATGAATTGCTGGAAGAAGACTAGAGAACAGCCTGAAGAGCTCCATCAGGAAGGACCTCCATGATGAAGGAGAAGAAAGAGAATACATTGACATCCCATTCAGGAATGGCAGAGAGTACCAGAATAAAAAATGCCAACACCACAACAAAAGGAGAAGCTGGACCAAATGACAACTCAAATAATTGTGCAGCAGCAGGGCACTGAAATACAAAGTGAAGCAGATGGCCAAGAGAGAATTGAGGCTAATTCGTGGGTATTGAGTATATAAAGACAAACTACTGAACCAATATCCTCAGGAATGAGTGAAGCTGGTAGGAGGGAATTTAAACCCCCATGATTATCAGCTCCTGGAATATTAGAGGGTTTAATCAAGCCCTCAAGCAGAAAGAGGTGCTCCTCTTTCTAAAGAAGAATAAGGTCGACTTCTTTGGTTGTATTGAGACCAGAGTAAGGGAGAAAAATTCAAAGGAAATATTGTAGAAATTTAATACTGACTGGCACTACTTATGTAACTATACAAAGGCTGAATTAGGAAGGGTAAGGGTACTTTGGAGAAAACATGTAACTGTTCAAGTGCTAGATGTACATGATCAGTATATCCATTACTTTGTAGAGAATCAGGCTGTACAATTCAGTATATACATTACAGTTGTATATGCCAAAAATGAACTGCAGCAAAGGGAACTATTATGGCATGAATTGAAAGGGCGTGGAATTCAAGTCCATAGTCCATGGATATTGCTTGGCGACTTTAATAATGTTCTTAGCACAGAGGATAGAATTGGGAAACCAGTCACTCAAGCAGAGATGCAAGGATTCCAGGACCTACTTGTTGATCTACAATTTACTCCCCTACGAACCAAAGGGAGTTTCTTCACTTGGAATAATAAGCAACCTGTGCAAAGAAGAGTACTTAGTAAAATTGATTGGGCACTGGGTAATTTGTCATGGCTGAGTATGTATCCAAACATTAAAGTTGATGCACTCACTCCTGGTATATCTAATCATACTCCTCTCCTAGTCCAAGGTGGTAAGAAGATTACTTTGCATCCTAAGCTCTTTAAAATTTATACTAATGTTATAGAGCGTACAAAGTTTGCTGAGGTGGTTCAGAGGGCATGGCATCAACAGGTAGAAATGCCTACAATGAAAGCTATCTGGCAGAAACTGAAGTTAGTCAAAGCTGAACTGAAAGAATTGAATACCTACATGGCTATCTACAGCCATAAACTCAACCAAGCCAGGCAATAATTGGAGCAAGTACAAGCTAAAATTATACACAACCTTCTTTTTCAAACTCTATTTGATCAGGAGAAGAGCCTTATTACATAAATTAACAAATGAAGTGATGTAGAGGAAAAGGTGCTGAGACAGAAATCAAGGGCATATTAGATCAAGAGTGGTGATGCTAACACTAAATATTTCCATGCCCAATTGAGAATTAGAGCAAGCAAAAACACTATCACATCCATTTATACAACAGCAGGAACTAAGTTGACAGATCTAGGAGCTATTGAAGAGGAATTCATGACCTGTTTCAAACAGCTAATGGGAAGTAATGCAGCTGCTCTACCATGTCCTAATACTGAAGTCAACCGAAATGGTGTGTGCTTAACCAGAGAGCAACAACTCTTCTTGATCAAGGAGATAACCATTGATGAAATTGATAATGCTATAAAAGGCATGGCCATGGATAAAGCTCCGGGAATGGATGGGTTTCCAGTGGAATTCTGCACCAAAAACTGGGCTACTGTTAAAAATGATGTCTGTGATGCCATCCAGAAATTCTTCTCTACTGGTACCATGGACCAAGCATGGAACTGCACAGCTATTACACTGGTTCAGAAACATGCATCCCCTACCCAGGTGAAGAGTTATAGACCAATAGCATGTTGCTCTACACTGTACAAAGTAGTGGCAAAGATATCGACAAATAGGATCAAAGGTGTGATCGGCCAACTGGTAAGCTACTCTTAATCTGCGTTTATTGAAAGCAGAAGCATCATTGACAACATACTACTTAGTCATGAGTTATTTAAGGGATATACAGAAAGGAAATGTCTCCTAGATGTGTCTTAAAGGTAGATTTGAGAAAGGCATATGATACTTTGAATTGGTGCTTCCTGAAATCTATGCTAGTTGACCTTGGATTCCCACAAAAGTTTGTACACTGGATAATGGAATGTGTGACTACTATGTCATACTCACTTGTGCTCAATGGAGGTTTAACAAAGCCCTTCAAAGGTAAAAGGGGTATTTGGCAAGGGGACCCTATGTCCCCTTACCTATTTATGTTGGCAATGGAGTACCTATAAAGAGAAATGAACCAGCTTATACAGAATCAAAATTTCAATTTTCATCCAAGATGCGGGAAATTTGGAGTGATACACATATGCTTTGCTGATGATTTACTCATGTTTTGCAGGGAAGATATGGAATCTGTCAAGCTACTTAAGCATACATTCCAAAGGTTTTCAGATGCTTCTAGGTTACAGGAAAATTTGGATAAAAGTTCCCTCTATATTACTAGTGTATCACAAGAAGTGAAGATGGAGATTATGCAGGAACTTGGTTATGTAGAAGGAACCCTCTCTTTTAAATACTTGGGAGTTCCATTGTCTACTAAGAAGCTGAATACCAACCAATGCTTACCTCTTGTGGAAAAAATTACTGCCAGGATCACATGTTGGTCAGCAAGACTACTTTCTTATGTTGGTCGAATGTAGCTTATCAAAGTTGTGCTGTTTGGGATGTAGACTTACTGGGATCAGATATTCATACTACCCAAGAAAGTAATGAAAATGATATAGGCCATATGTAGATCATTTCTCTGGATAGGAACAACGCAACTATCAAAGAAAGCTTTAGTGTCATGGGAGAAAACATGCTACCCAAGAGCCGCAGGAGGATTAAATATGATTAATATCAAGATATGGAATAACGCAGTAGTCATGAAGCAATTATGGGAAATATCAATCAAGAAGGACTCATTATGGATAAAATGGGTACACAACTACTAAATAAAGCACAGAAATCTGGAAGATATGAACTTACCCAAGAATGCAGCTTGCGTAATCAGGAAAATTTTGCGTTGCCGGGATACTTTAATGCAGATGAACTCAATACAAGGCTCATTTGTGCAAAGAATAGCTGAACTACAGATGGGAGGGTCCTACCAGATAAACAAAGCTTATGCAAGATTACTACCTCAGCTACCAAGATCCCCATGGAAAGTAATAGTGTTGCAGCGTATGGTTCACCCTAGACATCACTTTAACTTATGGCTGGCCCTACAACAAAGACTTGCCACAGTGACTCGACTCCAAAAATTTGGTATACAGGTACCTATGGATTGTATATTCTATGCAGGAACTACTGAGAGCTTTTCCCACCTGTACTTTGAATGCACATATACTAAAAGCCTATGGAGTAGACTAGTGCAATGGTTGGGTTTTGATCACGTTATAGGGAATTGGGAATCAAAAATATAGTGGATCAACCAAATGGCAAAACAAAAATCTACAGCAGCAAACATCACCTGTTGTGTATTCGCAATGGTAGTATTTTGCGTTTGGCGGGAAAGAAACTATGCTAGGTTCCAAGGAAGATATATTAGAGTGGATGCAACTTGTAGAGAGGTGACCATGCACATTCACATAAGAGGGAGTCGAATCATCAAATGGCAGCCACATCTTCAAAGGCTAAATTGTTTCCCTTAATAGTTCTGTTAGGAGAATGCTGAACATTGCCTAGACTTAGAGATATTAGTGAGAGGCAAGGGTCTGCCTGAGCCTGGTATTGTAATGCAAACTTTTTTTGATCAATAAAAGCTCGCTTTTAATCAAAAAAAATTAAAATACTTGTTTTGTATGTACTTAAGGATATAGAAATTGTAGATATAAGAAAAATCATATTGGAAAAAATATTTGATAAATATTTTATGACTAGAATAAATTACATACCTCACCTACCTAACTACTCTTATAAATACTTACATACCAAACCTACACATCAACCATGATAAATTATGTATATTTAGAATATTGAAAAACGGATATGAAAAATATACAATTAATAGAAAAACTAATGAAAAGAAATTTAGAAGAATATATGAGAACCAAAGATATAAAATATATAGAATACCTTAGTGAAAATATAGAAGAATTAATAAGATTAAAATAAACAACTAAAGAAAATGATGAAAAAACATTTAATTAACCCACCTAAATGACAGATAATTTTGACATACTAGTTTAGTACATACTTAGAGATATAGAAATTATAGACGTAAAGAAAATAATATGGGAAAATATTTAACATTGAAGATGAAGAGTTAGATATAAATCAGATAGAAGACGAGTTAGGAGAAATATACTTAAGTGATAGGCTCTGATACCAATTGTAGGGGGTGCGGATAACTTGGGTAAATAAGTAAATAGATAAATAGATCCATTTTGTGAATAAGACATAACTAACTGCTATAAGATTATAACAATTATAAATTAAAAAATTATAATGCAAATTATATTTTTTTAATTGAGTTTGGGTCCGGGCTTTGCATGGGCCTCATAAAAACTAGTACTTATATATAAGAGAGGATGTCAAAATTTGGTAGTCCTCACAATGACACTATGGTAGTTTTAATTTTCTTAAAATCTTCTAAAATTGTGGCATGTGTTGGTAATTATTTTTCTCCTCTAAAATTATGACATGTAGTTTATAAGATTATGGTAATATTATTTTTTTTAACATCCTCTAAAATTGTGACATGTGATTGGTAAATTACTTTCCCCATCTAAAATGGTGACATGTAGCTGATAAAAGTACTTTGCTTCCTCCAAAATTGTGACATGTTGTTGATAAAATTACTTTTTGCAATTAGAATTGTGATATTATTGTAATATAAAGACTGAATAAAATTTATTAGAAAGAAAGAAAGAAAGAAAAATAAAAAGAGATTTAAATATATATAATGAAGAGAATAGAATGAGTAATTTTAGTAATAGTATTTCATTAATTATGTGTCATTTTGCATATAAAGTGGGGAGATATATATAGACATTATCTGCCGTGGAGATGTGGGTGAGCTACAGTAAATGATCCACATGGCCATCCACTAGCCACTTATTCACAATACTCCCATTGGATCTCCATGTATAAGAAAAATTAAAAGAATAGGATGTACATAGTTGTTTATAATACACATTGTTTGTTGCCTCATTAAAAACCTTACCAGGAAAATTCAGTGGGATAAAACCTTGGTTTAAGGGAAAAAGAGCGCAGTGCGTATTTATTCCTCCTGATAAAAACATTACTTATTATCTAGGAGACGATGTATCCCAATCTTGTATCTAAACTTCTCAAAGGTTAATGCTGGAAATTCTTTAGTGAACGTATCTGTTAGATTATCACTTGAATGAACTTGATGAACATCTATTTCACCAGTCTTTTGAAGATCATGAGTAAAGAATAATTTTGGTGAAATATGTTTTATTCTGCCTCTTTGATGTATCCTCCTCTTAATTAAGCTATGCATGCGGAGTTGTCTTCATACAATATTATTGGAATATTCTTTTTCAAATGAGGCCACATGTTTCCTTGATGTGTTAAGTTATTGACCTCAACCAAATGCATTCTCGACTTGCTTCATGAATGACTATTATCTCAGCATGATTTGAAGATGTAGCAATCATTATTTGTTTCATTGTACGTCATGAAGTAGCTGTACCTCCATATGTAAACCAATAACCTATCTGAGATCGACCTTTATGTGAATCAGACAAATATCCTACATCTGCATAATCAATTAATTGCGAATAGAACTCATTTGAATAAAATAATTCCATATCAATAGTTCCTCGAAGGTATCTGAATATATGCTTAATACCATTCCAATGTCTTTATGTTGGGAAGAACTAAATCTTGGTAATAAATCTACAGCAAAAGATATATCTAGCCTGAATTACTAGCAAGATACATCAATGCCCCAACTACACTAAGATGTGGTATTTCAGCACCAACAAGTTCTTCATCATTTTCATGAGGTTGAAATGGATCTTTATTAATATCAAGTAATCTCACAACCATCGGGATACTCAATGAATGTGTTTTATCCATGTAAAATCTCCCTAAAATATTTTAAATATATGTAGATTGATGGACAAATATTTCATTTGTAAAATGTTCAATTTGTAGACCAAGAAAAATGTTGTCTTTCCAAGGTCTTTCATTTCGAATTCCCTTTTCAAACATTCTACTATCTTTGGAAGCTCTTTGGGAGTTCTAATGATATTCAAGTCATCAACATATACAACTATTATGACAAATTCAGATCCAGACCTTTTAATAAAGACACAAGGATAAATTGGGTCATTTTTATACCCTTCTTTCAATAGGTATTTGCTAAGGCCATTATACCACATGAGTCCTAATTTTTTTAATCCTTATAAGGATTTCTGAAGCTTGATTGAATAATTTTCTCGAGAATATTTATATGCATCAGGCATTTTGAATCCTTCAAGAATTTTTGTATAAATATTAATATCTAATGAGCCGTATAAATAGGATGTGACAACGTCCATCAGATGCATACCAAGTCATTCATGAACTGCCAAATTTATAAGATACCTGAAGGTGATTGCATCCACCAATGGAGAATATGACTCCATATAATCAATGTCAGGTCTTTGAGAAAACCCCTGTGCCACAAATCGTGCTTCGTATCTTACGACTTTATTTTTCTCATTTCATTTTTGTACAAAAATCCATTTGTGCTCCACTAGCTTTATACCTTCAGGTGTTTAGACTATAGGTCCAAAACTTCGCGTTTTTCAAGCGAAGTCAATTTAATTTTGATTGCATCTTTCTATTTTAGCCAATCATTTCTCTGTCTACATTCTTTGACAAATTTTGGTTCAAGATCCTCATCTTGTTGCATTATTTCATTAGCAATATTATAAGCAAAAACATTGTTGACGATTATATCATTTCGATTTCCTATTTTTTTATAAGACCTAACTGACTGAGACCTCGTTATTTTCGTTATTTTCAAGTACTTGAACCTCTTCTGAGATTTTATCAGTTGTTATGTCCTGCTGCTCTTCTTGAGTAGCTTCCTCTATATTATGATTATTTTGATAATTTGCTCCTCTTTTTTTGGAGGATTTTTATCTTTGGAACTGATTGGTCTACCACATTTTAAGTATAATTTAGACTCATTTGCATTAGTCAATTGTCCTACCGAAACATTAACTCGAATGGGAGCATTAGCATCTGGAATGTGAGATTTGGTAACTCAATTAATATTTAAAGAGTTTTTTACTTGTTCAACATTATTATAAGACAAAATAATCCTCAAAAATATTTTTCTATCAAGAATTTGGTCAAATACCTTAATTTTAATATAAACATTTTTGACTCAAAAACTCAATTAAACAACTACAAAGGAAGGAATGCTGAAAGTGTTCAAATATTTGATCTAAAACGAAAGACATCATGAAACAAATATTAAAGGAAAGAAATTAAGACTTTAAGAATAGATAATATAATTTCAGAGTCCCCTTCGGTGTCATAAAGTTTTTTATTTTTCCAAAAAATATATAGTAAGTAGTGGTCATGTATATTACTCATATAGTCGTATTTTTTTTTTTTTGGCCAAATTCATGGCCAACACACCCATGTTGGGTTTTATTTCATTATACCACAATGTGGTACTCATATGACCATTTTTATATCAGTAAACAACTTTTAGTTTTTCAAATATATTGATTCGACAATTTCTATGACAACAACTTCTATTTTGTTTACCGAAAAAACTACATTATATATATATATATATATACCTTTGATTTTCGAACTTCATTCAGCGGCCATTATTGATTTTCTCTATGAAAAACTTTTAACTGAAAGAGAACACAAGAAATAATCAGAAAAGATTATCAATTGTTTATTATATATAAATCAAAATAAAAATAAGAAAAAAATATGGAACAATATGTAACAACGTCAAAAACACATTATAAAGTAAAAATTTATGTTAAAATAAATACTAAATATTTTGCTAATAATACCAATAATGTAAGTCTTCTCAACTTTTCTCTTAATTTTTTGAGCAGTGCCTCCCTCTTTCTTTCTTCTCAAATCTAGTACATGAAAAGAGATGAAAAACACAAACCAAAGCATTAATAGGAATGTGAAACAACCATAACAAAACAAACTATTAAATCTTCTTGTTGCTTCTTTCTTTTTGACACGTTGAAGGGTCTTTTTCTCTCTCTATATATAGCTAAAAAGTTCTAAACCTAAAGGAGCTAAAAGTGGTAAAAGTTTACCTAAAATATAATTTAATTAATTTTATAGTCATAAATTTTAGGTACATAATTCAAATAAGGAAAGATTTAATAACTAAAATTTAATGAATTTTTAGGTACTCAACCTCACTTTATTAAACTACTGAATCGCACCCTTGGGTGCAGCTCCTCTGCTTTTTATTTACTAAAAGTTTTTAAGATTAAAGACTTTAATGATCCAATTAAGTTTTACCTTATATTGGATTAACTTCATTATTATTTTCTCCATTAAGCTTTATTAGCTAAACTTTTTTCTCGCAAAAAATTAAAAATAATACAATATTCAAGTAAATTCAATAATTTTTAATGCTACAAATTGTTGTATGATGTCCTCAATGAAGTTAGCTTATACATAAACATGATATTTAAAATAAAATAATGCTAGAAAGTTTTGATACGAACACATGCTTTTGTAGACGTCTTCAAATAATACAAAAGGAATAGGAAAGTTGATGAAATTATTTTTTATTCTCACTTTTATCTTCTCTTTTTTCTTAAAATGCATGTTAAGATATAATATAGTTCAAAAATTTTCTTATTTTGATTTTTTCAAAGGAACTAATATTGTGATTTCTTAAATGTGTATGAAGCTTTCGTATTTTCTGTTTAACTTAATTATTTTGACCAAAATTATATAAAATACTAATTATCTCATCTTTTATAAAACATTTCAATATCCAAAATGTGAAAAAAAAATCACTCTTGTTCGTAATTATTTATTAGTATTATCACTTTTTGGTGAGTTAAACTGTAATTCTTAAAAAAAACAATTTTAATTATATGTAAAAAGTAATTTTTAATTTAGTAATTAAACAGGTACTAATGTAGAAAGGGAATGTCATGATAACATTTTACTTATCTATTATGAATTTCTTAAGTAAAAAAGATATCTACAAATAAATATAATAACTATTTCCACATAAAAGAATTAGATAATTGTAACACCCCGCGATTTTTCCTAGCTTAAACTCGTTCAGAAAATGATAAGGAGTAGCTTCTAGAATGAGTGATGTTTATTTTGTGTGGAATTCTTTAAATTTGGACTTTCCATGACGTAGAAAATTGAACTAGCTTTCCAACGATATAAGATTCACCTAAATCCAATAATCGAGTAAGAAGTTATGGCTATTTAAAGTTCCAGTCGCAAAACACCGTCATTTAGACCCTTAGTGCGCCGCGGAGCAGTGTCAAATCCCAATTGTCATGTTTTAGTGGCCCTCCGCGATATTGGCGCATTGCGGAGAGGGCCAATTTCCCAGTTGTCAATTTTCAGAGGTCCAGCGCGATAATGACATGTCGCCCCATGTGCCAAAATGGCATTCCAGAGAGGCACCGCGATGACTCCGCGTCGCGGAGTCTGTCCAGTTTCCAATTATCATTTTTCAGTGAGCCATCGTGATAGTGGCGTGTCGCGGTGGCCACCCAGATTGGGAAAATGTATTTTTTTCAGTTCCGTTTAAAATTTTAAAGGGGGCAATTTGGTAAATTACCCAACCCCCAATCCGTCCAAAAACAGAAGATTTATCATATTTGAGAGCACTTTATGCTCCATTCATCATTCTCTTTTAAACAAAACCCTAAGGCTCATACTTCCTCTCCAAGAAACTCAAGAGTTCCTCCATTAACCCTCCAAGATAAGTTAAGATTGAGGATTTCCAATACAAGAACACTAAGAATTCATCTCCAAAGCATCCATAGGAATCCAAGATTCGAGCCTTTCATCAAAGATCATCAATTAAGGTATGTGGGGTTTGAACAAGGATAATTCTTTCATTCTTGTGCCCAAAACTTTATTTTATTTATAAATTTACTGCAATTTATATGATTTTCCATGAAATTCAAGGTAGGGTTTATACCCATTATCATTCTTTGCAAGATTATGAGATTTTTCATCATTTAGAAGTTGAAATACATGATTATGTTTATGTTTTCATGCATATTGCTGAAATATTTAGATTTTAAGATGATTTATGAATGTTTACATTATCAAGTATGAATTTTTAGATGTTTCAACATGAGATTGATGCTTGGGTCAATAGACCCCATTTAAAGATTATTGTTTCAAGATTGTTTGTGCTATAAGCACCCCATGACTAGATTATTTTCAGATTTTAGATAAAGAATTCACTTTATTTCAGAAGACTTGAGATTTAAAGAAAAGCAAAGCATAGATGGCTTTCTGTGAACCTTTGTGTAAAGTTTAAAGTGGATTTCTTAAGATTTTGAGCATGAGATTGGGAGTAGTATTTAGCACCGAGATGGGTAAGTTACTACGATTTCATACCCCAGAACTACGTGCCAACGTAGGTACAGATTATCATATTATTCCCACTTCTATGTGGATGACTCAGATTGTGATCACACAGATTAGAATGTTCTATTTCAATAGCAATAGTAGAACAACCCTACCTAACGGGGGCCAGTCGTGGGGCTCCATAGATGCCCACATGGTGTATTATCGGTTAGAAGAACCTCCCAAAAGATGTCCCCCATTCTTAAAATAGTTTATTGATTTGATGCCTTAAGATATACAGATTAAGTTTTCAGACTTCACTTAGCCTACGTGATTTGAGAAATAGAACAGAACTATAGATTTCAGAACTAAGTGTGATGACTCACAAGATTTAGATTACATATTTTATTATTCATGCTTTACTTCCAGATTTTAGATTACTCAAGCCTAAGTGAGTCATTTACATTTAGTATGCATGATTTTATAAATTGTGATGATATTGTTTACTTACTGCATGCACTCCCATATACTCAGTACATCATTAAAGTACTAATCCATATTTATGTGTATGTGCTACATTGTCTCATAATGTAGGTTCAGGTGCTCAGTCTCAGCAACGTGATTGATTTTTGAGCATCTCTTCTATATTCCTACAGTTGTTGAGTCCTCATAGTTCGGGGACTTAGTTGCTTACACTTTCAGTTTATTTGCAGATGTTTCTCATTTTATTTTCAGACAGTTTGAGTTAGCTGGGGCCTGTCCCAGTGACTCTCTAGATTCAGATAGTAGAGGCTTGTCGGACTACTAGTTTCAGTGTTAGACTTTAGACTCAGCACTCAGATTCTCAGTATTTGCCTTACCAAGATTTATGATATTTCTATGTTTTAGGTAATAACTTTTGTATCTATTATGTTTTCATACCTGCATTTCCCTATTTTGAGATTCAGATTTAGAAAAGGCAGCCAGGGTTAGATCAGGACTACTTGTAGTTCGGAGCACCGTGTGGTGTCCTGGGAATCAGATTTTGGGGCGTTAAAAACTTGGTATCAGATCTTAAGGTTTAGAGAGTCCTAGGGAGTCAGACAAGTCGCGTTACATATAGTCTTGATCATCGGTGTGAAGCGTGCCACATCTATGAGCAAGAGGCTATAGAACATTTAAGAAATTATCTCTTCTTTTATGATCTATAGTGCATTCATTGTCTCTATCTGATTCTAACTCGTGCTTTCACATGACAGAAAATGCCTCCTCGTCAAGCTAACGCCCATAGAAATGATAATCAGACACCTCAGCTTGCAGATCCTTTGAATTAAAATAGGTCACATGCAGAGTTTCGGGCTATCTTTCAGGCGCTATCCCAAGCTGTGACAACTAATATTTAGGGCAATCCCCTTAACCTAAATGGTTTGGCTATGGATATTACTTGCAAGTAATGGGGTGATATGATGATACCACCAATATTTACCTTGGTTAATAAATGGTAAATATATTGTGTAGATATGATTTTAATTGGGTATTAATAACGGGGTGCGTAGCTATGCTGTGGAGAGTGGCGGTCTCGGGGGGGGACCAAAATTGAAAACTCATAGTTGCTGATATGAGGGGTATTGATGACCATGTGCGTGTGTCATATTTTATATTAGGGGATGTACTAGTCATCCCATGCGATATTCCCTAGTCGTATAGCTACACGCACTGGGGCCCTTTCAATAAGGGAAGCTGAACCCATATGGCTTGTAGGTGGTAAGGACGGTAAAGCTACATAGCCAGGTAAAGGTTTTAAATGCATGCTAAACCCGATTCCCTTTTCCAACACTTATATATGTATGGTTCTATGCATTCTAGATGGTTTCACTTGGTTTTATAAGTGGTATTATTTTACCTTATCCTGAGATTCATACTAGCGGTCATTCGCTAACCTCATCTACTGGTGGATTTATACCCACGCTATGTAGGAACTGACCATTCTACTTCTCTTATTTAGAACGTGGATTCAGTACCAGCATTTGGACTGAAGTGGTGAGCTTTCATCCTTTTGGAAGACATCATTTCATGTTATGGATTTATTTAGACACTTATCTTTTATTTTGGATATTGGTTTTGGCCATGGTTGGGGGCATATCCCAACTGGATTTGTTTACTCTTTTGGATAGAGGTTTTATGGTACTTTTGGAGGTTGGTATGGTTGGGATCGGTAGAGGTGTCAGCCTTAGCATTGGTATTGATATTGAGGGTGGCATCATCGGACATGATTTCTCACTGTTTTGTCTTATTATATTTTGAAATTGTTTTACATAATATGTTTTGGTATTTTCTTTTAGTTTATGGTCTATGGTTGGGTGGTTGTTGTGGTACGATTGGACTCGGTTGGGTCGGTCACGGCTGTGATCATATTCTATAGTCTTAATGAGAACAATAATGCTATCTTGTTATATATTTAAAATTCAGCTCATCTAAGGCTAGATATAGGTCGTTGGGTAATAGGGGGCGGTCCCCAGTCCTCGTTGGAATTGGGATGCCCATTACGACAAGGCCCAAGGTTGGGTCATATCAAGTTGGTATCAGAGCTTAGGTTCATGGTCAACTGGGATGTCCCCAAAGCCATGCCGATTAGAGTCTTTATTAGAGGTGTGAAACACATCAGACTCATAAGAGAGAGGTTGCGAGAAATTTAGGAATATTTCACTTTCTTGGTATTCTATCTTCAAGCTTGAGTTCTAAATCTCGGAATCTTCTCTAATCCTTGTTTGTTCATCTTTCAGGTCATGCCTCCTTAATCTGGAACACAAGGAAATTCTTTTATCGCATCTGGGGATAATGCTGAAGGGGTACGTCCTCCGTCTGAAGTACATCTTCAATCTCATAGTCCTATTCCTGATGGTGCTGGAGTTCTTCCTATTCTAGCTAGATGTCCTCAGGTCCTCCAAGGCAACATGATGAACGTAAGATTTCATCAGTTTATTCATGTTATTACCCAACTGGTTGCTTCTTAGGCTGAGCGGGGTACGACTGGTGAGATAATTTCAGTGATACAGGCTACTAATATAGAGAGGGTTAACTTTGTAGCTTATTAGCTCAAGGTTGTTGTTTATCGGTAGTCTGAAGAATGGGAGGGCTTTTCTAATGCCTTCATGGATCGGTTCTTTTCTCAAGAGTTGAGAGAAACTAAGATGGAGGAGTTTATGAACCTCAAGTAGGGGATAATGTTAGTAAAGGAATATACTTTAAAATTCCATCAGCTATTAAGGTTGTTCCTAATTTGGTGGCTGATATAAGGTCGAGAATGAGGAAGTTCGCTTCTGGGTTGAATAGAGATTTGATTCTGGAGCAAGACTGCCTTGTTTATTAAAGATATATACATCTCGAGGTTGACTGTTCATATGCAGCAGGTTGAGGATGAGAAGAGAAAGCAGGCAGAATTTAGGGATTGGCAAGGAAAAAGGAGCAAATTTTCTGATCAGGGAGATGCTCAGTCTCATGGTGGTTGAGATAGTGGAAAGTGAAAGAAAAAGAACGAGGGAGTTCGGGTTCTTTTTCTACTAGTTCTCCTTATTTTTTGGGAGATAAGCATCATCAAAGTGGTTACAATTCTTGGGCACAGGTTGCTTAATCTCAGGCGAGCAGAGGTCAGTCATTTTTTGTTTCCTCCTTATCGATTCTGTAGTCGTCCTCATCAAGGTTATTATGAGTACGAAAGGGACAAATGCTTTAAGTGTGGCCAGGTAGGCCATCGACTTAGGGATTGTCCAATCAATAAGGTTGATATGGGAGCGAACCAGATTCCTATGGCATTATCTTCTACTCCTACACCTGGTAGGGTGGAATCTAATTTTGTTACTGCTCCTGGTTCGAGTGTTGGTCAGACCAGGTTGTATGTTTTAGCATCCCGACAGAAATCCAAGGCATCACCTAATGTCGTTACTGATATGTTACAGCTTTTCTCTCGTGACATATATTGTTTGCTTGATTCAGGGTCCACTCTTTTCTATGTGACTCCATATGTGGTTTTGTCTTTTGGTTTTAATTTGGAAGTTATCTCGGATCTTTTTTTTGTTTCTACCCCAGTAGGTGACTCGGTTAATGCTAAGAGAGTATTTAGGGTGTGTATGGTATTTGTTGGTAGCAAGAAGACCTTGGTGGATCTATTTGAGTTGGATATGATATATTTTGATGTAATTCTAGGTATGGATTGGTTGCATTCTTATTATGCGTCGGTAAATTATCGGACCTGTAGAGTTATCTTTAAGTTTTCTGGTTAACTAGTTATAAAATAGGAAGGTAGTTCCTTAGCTCCTGGGGGGGCGTTATTTCTTATATTAGGGCTCAGAGGTTAATCTCTATGTGTTGTCTTTATCACTTGGTTCGGGTTAAATATTCTAACTCAAAAGGTCTTTCTTTGTCTTTGGTCCCTATGGTTAATGTGTTTTCAGAGGTCTTTCTAACTGATCTTCCTGGTGTGCCCCCGAATAGGGAAATAGAGTTTGGTATTGATTTGCTTTTGGACACTCGTCTAATTTCTATTCCACTATATAGAATGGCTCCATCTGAGTAGAGGGAACTCAAAGAGCAACTTAAGGATCTTCTGGATAAGGGGTTTCTTTGTCTTAGTGTTTCTCTATTGGGCACACCAGTGTTGTTTATGCACAAGAAGGATGGTTCCCTTCGGATGTTCATTGACTACAGGCAGTTGAACAAGGTGACGAATAAGAACAAATATCCTTTTCCTCAAATAGATGACTTGTTTGACCAGTTACAAGGTGCCAAGTTCTTCTTTAAGATACATCTTCGGTCTGGGTACCTTTATCTTAAGATTAAGGAGGTGGATATCTCTTAGATAACTTTTTGTACTCGATATGGGCATTTTGAGATCTTCGTGATGTCATTTGGGTTGACCAATGCTCCGCCAATATTTATGGATTTTATAAACAAAGTGTTTAAGCAGTATTTGGATCTCATTATTATTGTGTTTATCGACGACATTCTGGTTTATTCGAAGAGTGAGGTAGATTATGCTAATCACCTCCATGTGGTGTGTAGGCCTTAAGGGAACAACAATTGTATGCCAAGTTCTCTAAGTATGATTTTTGGTTAGACGTAGTGACTTTCTTAGGCCATATTATTTCTAGCGAAGGGATTATGGTGGATCCGCAGAAGGTTGTTGTGGTGAAGCGGCGGCCTAGGACCATGACTCCATCCGATATTTAGAGCTTCTTGGGTTTAGTTGGGTATTATAGGTGGTTTATGGAAATCTTTTCTTCGATAGCTGCTCCATTGACTAAGTTTACTCAGAAGAAGGTTAAGTTTTCTTGGTCGGATACTTATGAAGGAGTTTTGAGAAGTTGAAAGATAAGTTAACTTCAGCTCCAATCCTGACTTTACTAGAAGGCAGTGATAGGTTTATGGTTTATTGCGATGCATCTCGGGTATGGCCTGGTTGTGTTTTGATGTAGCATGGGAAGGTGATGGTCTATGCTTCCAGGTAGTTAAAGGTACATGAGAAGAATTATCCTACTCATGATTTGGAGTTATTGGCGGTTGTGTTTGCTTTGAAAATATGGTGGCATTATCTGTATGGTGTTCACGTGGATATCTTTTCTGATCACAAGAGTCTTCAGTACGTTGATAACGCTCAATCTACAGCTCTCGTAGGAGTGTAAAGCGGTCGTTATCAAATATATAACCCAACTGGGTTGGGTATCGATCCCACAGGGAATAGCTTGGTCAACAAGTAAGCAAAGATTACTAGACTTTTAGTGCAAGTCTCGTAAAAAGGGGGGAGTTTTGTCGTGCAAGTAATGTAACCAAAGTAATAAGGTAAAAACGGAAAATAGCAAAGTAAAAAGAAAGAATGTTTAGTAAGATGTAAAACAATGAGAATTGAGAAGTTGAGGTTATGTCCACCTTCTGAGTTGTACGTCTCTATTGGCTATGAGTTGTGCGGAATTCAGACATGCATGTGCTTATAGAGAATTGTATTCGATGGTAAATCCAAGCGTCTTTCGACCTAAACAAGGACAATTTCCTTTAACTCTTTCGAGCTTAAAGCGTATCTAACGGTACAAATTCTCCAAGAGGTTAATCCAATTACGGCACTAACTTTTTAATAGGGGATGGGACCCTATTACCTTGACATTATCTCTTTTCCAGACATATAACTTTTCTTTCGAACAAGCTAATGCTATACTGGCGTATTCTATGCGTTTGCAACCACAAAGAATTTAGATTAAGATGAAGAGAATAATGATATAAGCAGCATACGTGTCACGAATTTACAAACTCATAGCAATAGATAGTATCTCATACGGCTTCCATAACCCCAACAGAGAAGTTTAGTTACCCATGAGTGCGAAGGAAATCACAATAGACATTATTATTATACCACAATAAAGATTTCGTGTAGCGAGGTGTGGTAGGCGTTTAGGCGTTACTTTCTTTGCAAGTAACGTTTCTCTTGTTGCGGAAATTAAGAATTGAATAGATGAACAGAAGAAGAATAAAAAGTAGAATTAATGGAAGAATTAGAAGAGTTGTAGAATTATAGAAGAATGTCTTAGAAGGAGAAGATTGAATAATAGAAAGATTGAAAGATTATATAAAATCTCTAGCAAAATAGGGTATTTATAATACTCATATCCTATTCCTACTAAGCTAATGAATTACTTAACCCAATCCTACTAGGTTAATGTATCATTATCCTAATCCTAATAAATTACTGCTAGTCCCCAAAGTCTTCAGAATTGATATTTTTGCCCGAGACAGGTTTTCCATGCGTTACTTTAGGTCCTTGGCGTCCAAGCTTTGTTTTCCTCCTTTCGTAAAGCTTTCTTTGGCATCAAGTTATCCATAAAATGCTGAATTCTATATCATTTATACCTGAAAACTTGCTAATCATGTTTGTTAGCTCACTTACAGGAAAAAGGACTACAAGTACATGAAATATGTAATTTGTTCTCAAAACTTGGCTAAAATATGAGCAAAATCTAGTGCTATAGGCATGTAAATTCGCCTATCATCATACGTGTTCACTCTAAAAGAGCTAAATCTCAGGCAGAAGAGGTGGCTTGAACTTCTCAAGGATTATGATATAAGTCTTTATTATCACCCAGGTAAGGCTAATGTGGTTGTTGATGCTCTTAGCAGGTTATCCATGGGGAGTTTGGCTTACGTTGAGGAAGGGCAAGAATAAATCTATGAAGGATATTCACCGCTTGGCTAATCTTGGAATTTGTCTCTTGGAATCCAAGGATGGTGGTGTGACGGTACAAGAAGTGGTTCGATTATCTCTTGGTGTAGAGATTAAGGAGAAGCAAGTGTTGGATCCCGTCTTGATAAAAATCAAGGGTGATGTTGGTGGGCAAAAGGTAGTGGTGTTTGAGATTAGTGGTGATGGTACTTTATGGTACCAAGGGAGGTTGTGCATCCCTAATTTCTATGGGCTGCAGCAAAGGATTTTGGCTGAGGCACATAAGTCGCACTATGTTGTTCATCCCGACTTGACTAAGATGTATTATGATATCAAGGAGATCTATTGGTGGAATGGCATGAAGAAGGATGTGGCTAATTTTATGGCCAAGTGTATGGCGTGTCAATAGGTTAAGGTTGAGCACATGAGACCTAGTGGGTTATATCAAGAAATTAATTTTCCCAAATAAAAGTGGGAAGTGATCAGTATGGACATTATTACCGATCTTCCTCGATCTCGGAATTAGTATGATTAAATTTAGGTCAACGTGGATAGGATAACCAAGTCTGTACATTTCTTATCAGTGCGGACTACCTCTTTGACAAAGGATTATGCACGGTTTTATCTTCAGGAGATTGTGAAGCTGCATGGGGTACCTATTTTGATTATCTCTAATAGTGGTATGCAGTTTACCTCTCAACTCTGTTACAAAGCCAATTATAGACAATGTTGTTGGTGGTTCGTTTATTGATCATACATTTCCAAAGGCTTCAGAGATGGTGGATAGAATAACCAAATAAAGTCGAACAGGGCATACCAGAGACTCTGTGGTTTCCAACCCTACTTCTTCTGTAGGTATTACTATGGAACAACGCAGAAGAGAAGAGGAGCATGACCAAGACATGACTCACCTGAAAACACAGATGGACTTGCTAACCAAGCACTTGCTATCAGCAAGGTTGAGAAGGTGAAAGCTGTGGGATCTCAAGATAGGATTGAGGCTTATGCAGAAGAAGAGTCTAACTATATTAATAATCAGGGGGTTTCCGAGGCAATAGCCAAGGGAATCAAGGTCGAAACTTTTATGATAAGCCTGGTTATAAAGATAGAGAGCAGGGAAATTGGAGGAATAACAATGACAGGAGCGGGCTATATATTCCTCCTGGAAATTGTGAGGCTGCTTCAACAAGTTCTGAAAAGATATCCATGGAGGACATTACGGCTAAGTTGTTAAAGGGAGTGGAGGCTACCAACTATGGTGTGACCACCATGAAGACCGATCTGACATCCATCAGTCAATTGATTAATTTACAAATGACTTACGTTCACACCATATTCCCTGTGGGATTCGACCCCAACCTAGTTGGGTTTTTTATTGACAACGATCACTTACATTCTCATTGAGAGGTGTAGTTTGAGCGTTATCAGTAGTGAGATGTAGTTTGAGCGTTATCAGTAGTGAGATCAAAGCTCAGGAAATTTTCAAGGGCCAAAATCTGGGGTGTTTCACTAACGAGGAGACTATCCTCCGTGTCACGGACCCTAACGCGGAGTCTATTCTCTGTGACACGGGGATATCGCGAAGGCTCACCACCTTTGGGGTCCAAAACCACTCTGAAACCCTTTAAAAATTCTAAAACTCTTCTGGAAAACCCTTTTAACATACGTAATACAATTTGAGTCAAAAATTGACATTTCGAACTCGGGAAGGCCAAAACAAGAAAGCTCAAAAAAAATTGAGGTTGTTACATTATCTCCCCTTAGGATCATTTATCCCCTAGTGATGAGCTAGGATACTTTTCATACAAGAATAGCAATATTACACCAGAATCAAATGATAAACCCAGATAATAACAAGAAAGATGAAATTCATACCTTAAGCTCTTTCACCCAACACATGGAACAAGAATGGGTACTTACTTTCATATCTTCCTCCGCTTCCCAAATGGATTCTTCCACTTTATGGTTCCTCCAAAGGACCTTTACTGAAGCTACATCTTCAGTACTCAACCAACGAACTTCTATCGAAGATCTCTATCGAAACTTCCTCATATAAAAAAAAATCTGAAATACCAACACTCTCAATAGGCACTACCAAGGAAGGATCACCCACGCATATCATCAACACAGACACATGAAACAAAAGTGAAACACCTGGGCTTTGAAAAATGAGGAAAATTTCCTTATTTGATATCACTGGTCTAGGTACGACTAGGGGCATGGTCATACCCCTTGGATATGAGTTATCTCCTTCTTATCCACCTCTCTCGTAACCTAGGCAGTATGTTGAGGGTTACTCACTGTCTTAGGTATGAGTGAGACACCCTCCAATAGTACCTAAGTGTACGATTCGTACACAACCCAACCGTATAGAGTGTTTCATAATCGAAAAATGGACTATTTTCGGTACGAATGGAGTGTACGAGTTAGGGCATGATCCGTACCCTTTGTATATGAATCAATGGTGGGTAGTCTTACCATAACAAATATAGATGACCTAGGAGAAACCCAAGGTACGAGTTAGGGTACCACTCATACCCTAGGGTACGGTTCCCTTAAGTGAGTCATACCCAAAGATATCGTGGAGGCTCACTGCCTTCGGGGTCCAAAACCACTCTGAAACCCATTCAAAAATTCCAAAACTCCTCTGGAACACCCTTTTAACATACATAAATACAATTTGAGTCAAAAATTGACATTTTGAACTCGGGAAGGCCGAAACTTAAAAGCTCAAAAAAAATTAAGGGTGTTACATTATCTCCCCTTAGGATCATTCGTCCCCAAGTGATGATCTAGGATACTTTTCGCACGAGAATAGCAATATTATACCAGAATCAAATGATAAACCTAGATAATAATAAGAAAGACGAAATTCATACCTTAAGTTTTTTTGACCGACACATGGAACAAGAATGGGTACTTAGCTTTCATATCTTCCTCCACTTCCCAAGTGCATTCTACACCTTATGGTTCCTCCAAAGGACCTTTACTAAAGATACATATTCAGTCCTCAACCTACGAACTTCTCTATCCAAGATCTCTACTAAAACTTCCTCATATAAAAAGGTATCCAAAATACCAATACTCTCAATAGGCACCACCAAGGAAGGATCACCTACGTACATCATCAACATAGACACATGAAACATAAGTGAAACACCTAGGCTTTGAACAGTGAGGAAGATTTCCTCATTTGATGTTACTGGGCTAGGTACGACTAGGGACATGAGTCATACCCCTTGGATACGAGTCGTATCCTCCTTATCCACCCCTCTCGTACCCTAGAAAGTGTGTTGAGGGTTACTCATTGTCCTAGGTATGAGTGAGACACCCTCCAATCATACCCAACTGTACGATTCGTACACAACCCAACCGTATAGAGTGTTTCATAATCGAAAAATGGACTATTTTTGGTACGAATGGAGTGTACGAGTTAGGGCATAATTCGTACCCTTTGTATATGACTCAATGGTGGGTAGTCTTACCATAACAAATATAGATGACCTAGGAGAAACCCAAGGTACGAGTTAGGGTACCACTCATACCCTAGGGTACGGTTCCCTTAAGTGAGTCATACCCAAAGATATCGTGGAGGCTCACTGCCTTCGAGGTCCAAAACCACTCTGAAACCTATTCAAAAATTCCAAAACTCCTCTGGGACACCCTTTTAACATACATAAATACAATTTGAGTCAAAAATTGACATTTTGAACTCGGGAAGGCCGAAACTTAAAAGCTCAAAAAAAATTAAGGGTGTTACATTATCTCCCCTTAGGATCATTCGTGCCCGAGTAATGATCTAGGATACTTTTCGCACGAGAATAGCAATATTATACCAGAATCAAATGATAAACCTAGATAATAATAAGAAAGACGAAATTCATACCTTAAGTTTTTTTGACCGACACATGGAACAAGAATGGGTACTTAGCTTTCATATCTTCCTCCACTTCCCAAGTGCATTCTACACCTTATGGTTCCTCCAAAGGACCTTTACTGAAGATACATATTCATTCCTCAACCTACGAACTTCTCTATCCAAGATCTCTACCAAAACTTCCTCATATAAAAAGGTATCCAAAATACCAATACTCTCAATAGGCACCACCAAGGAAGGATCACCTACGTACATCATCAACATAGACACATGAAACATAAGTAAAACACCTAGGCTTTGAACAGTGAGGAAGATTTCCTCATTTGATGTTACTGGGCTAGGTACGACTAGGGACATGAGTCATACCCTTTGGATACGAGTCGTATCCTCCTTATCCACCCCTCTCGTACCCTAGAAAGTGTGTTGAGGGTTACTCATTGTCCTAGGTATGAGTGAGACACCCTCCAATCATACCCAACTGTATGATCCGTACACAACCCAACCGTATAAAGTGTTTCTTGATTGAAAAATGGACTGTTTTTGGTACGAATAGAGTGCACGAGTTAGGGCATGAGTGTACCCTTTGTATATGACTCGATGGGGGGTAGTCTTACCCTAACCAATATGGATGACTTAGGAGAAGCCTAGGGTACAAGTTAGTATACCACTCATACCCTAGGGTACGATTCCCTTAAGTGAGTCATACCCAAGGACTGGCTCATTTTCTAGCTTTTTGTTGAGGACCTTATGGTTATTTACCATACCCAAAATCCTAAGTACCCTTAATATATAAGTTCTTATAGACTCCTAAACATATATTTTTTGATTGGATCAAACATCTAAAATACTCTCTCTAACTCATTTGTGAAGAATTGGAGGCTAAGGTTTCAAGGGTGTGCATCTAGGAGCAAGGCAGATTCAAGATTCTTGGTGAATCAAGTTTTCTAAGGCATGTAACCCTATTCCTTACTAAATAACTCAAAAACCATGTATTTTACACTTGGATTAGTAAGTGTACATGGAGATTTTGAAATCAAATGTTAAGGGTTTTGATCCCTTGTGGTGGATAATATTTACCCTTGTTTAGACTTGTGTTGATGCTTGATATTGGTGATGTTTTGCATATGTAGGTGCCTGTTTTTTGTGGTTAAACAAGTGGGTCTTGAGTAACCCTAATGATAATGATTTATATTTTGAAATTGGCCTTGATAAAGGCATGCACACAAGGTGTTTGTGAAAATGTCTAAGTGAATTATCTAGTCACATGTTGGTGATGTTTTGGACTAGGGTAATGGCCTAATAAGTATGAAAGTTGATAAATGATATTGTAAAGGTAATATGATCCATGTGCTGTAAAGATGATGATCTTGTTGGTTGATGGCTAATGAGGGGTTAAAGTCCCTAGATATGAATATGAAAATAAACTTGAATTGTACGTTGAACTAAAGTGTGGTGAGAATGTGGAATAAGATTGCTAGTGCAATGTGAATAGTTTGTGATGGTCTTTATGACCATAAATTGAATTATGTGATAAATTGAATTAATCCATTGTCCTATTGAAATAGTTGAGCAAAAAAGGCTCCTATGAGGATCATGTGGTCATATATAGTGTAGAATTGGCTAAATAGGTTAAAGTCCTTATGTGTGAATTGAATAGATTATGATGTATGGACAAAGGGTTAGAGTCCCAATGTCGAATAATGATAGTCATAATGGCTTGAGGTTGAACTCCCTTGCCTAATGAAATGGATTGAGGTTAAAATCCCTTGCCTAATAAAATCCATTGTGGTTAAAGTCCATTGCACAATGAGATCTCTTGAGGATAAAGTGCCTCGTCGAATGAAATGGCTTGGGTTAGAGTCCCCTATCTAATATAGCATGAGGTTAGAGTCCCTTGCCTAATATGTGAGCATGTGGTTAGTATCCCTTGCGTAAATAAATGTACGTGTGGTTAGAGTCCTTTGCTTAAATAGATGTGTATGTGGTTAGAGTCCCTTGCTTAATGAGTGTGTACATGGTTGAAGTCCTTTGTCTAGTAATATGTGAAGGTGGTTAAAGTCCTATGCCTAAAAAGAATTGTTCGAATCTAAGTGTGGAAGGTCATAGTCCTCCACTTTATGTCTCATGATTGAATACTTTGAGAATATTGTTAAGCCTTGATCCCTTGCTTGGCATGTGATATACCTATATGTATGGATAAGTGTATGGATGGGGTTGAATATGATATATTGAATTGTTGTCGAATGATGATGCCATTTTATCATTATTCTTGAGTTACATGCTAGCGCTCCAACCGCTAACCATCTCCGGACGCTATGTCTCCACGCGACATAGGGTCTAAAGCATCATCTTCTCTTTCTGTGCATTGATTAGGTGATTGAAGCGGTTTGTGCATTGACTTTGGAGTGGTGAGCTTCCTTACCTCGGAAGACATTCATTCTTGGTTTCTTATCTTTAGACATAGTTTTATTTAGGATATTGTCTGAAGCTTGTCCCGATATATATATTTCTAAACGTTGGTTTGTATAGAGGTATTGTGGATCACTATGGACTTGGATATATTGAATAGTGTGTTGATATTTATGAAATGGTTAGATATTGTTAAGTTATGACTACTAGTATTGTTTCTGCTATCTTACTATATAGTCGGAGTTCATCCGACCCTTTTGATTTATATTTATGGTTAGGTTAGGTTATTAAGGCGACCTCCAATTTATGTGGGCTCGAGGTACCCATACGACATGGACCGGTTTGGGTCGTGTCAACAGGGTGAATAGAACCCAAACTTACAGGCAGTTTAGCTCATAGGCAACATTTTCCACTCTTTTTAAAATCAAATAGGGGACAATGTAACGGAGACTGAGCTTCCCCTTCTTTCCAACTCGCATCACTCCCATTACGGGAGACACCTTCAAGAACACCCAATCACCCACATCGAACTCCAACTCTCTTCGTCGCACGTATATATAGGACTTTTGGCGACTTTGGGCAGTCTTAAGCCTATCCCAAATTACCTTCACCTTCTCTATAGCTTGAGGAACTAAATCAAGATCGAACAACCTTGCCTCACCAACTTTGAACCATACAATAGGAGATCTACACCTTCTACCATACAACGCCTCAAATGGAGTCATACCAATGCTGGAGTGATAGTTATTATTGTACGTAAACTACACGAGAGGTAAATGGTCAACCCAACTACCACCATAGTCAATTACACAAAACCAAAGCGTATCTTCCAAGGTCTAAATGGTCCTTTCCTCTTGCCCATCCGTCTGCAGGTGGAAAGTGGTGCTAAGGTTCACCTTAGTCCCCAACCTCGCTGGAAAGACCGCCAAAAATAAGATGAGAACTGAGTACTATGATCTAGTATGATAGAAACTGGGGCACCATGCAACTTCACAATAACCTGAATAAATAACCTTTCATAGTTCTCAACAGAATAATTAGTCCTCACCAGCAAGAACTGAGCAAACTTAGTCATCCTATCCACGATGACCTAAATAGAATCAAACTGGTTTCGAGACTGCAGAAGGACGGTAACAAAATCCATATTAATCACTTCCCACTTCCACACGGGCAAATCAATTTCTTGAGACAACCCTCAGGTCTCAATTGTTCCATTTTCACTTGTTGACACACCATGCACCTTGCCACAAAGTTAGCCATATCTCTCTTCATGTTATTCCACCAATAAATCTTCTTAAGGTCATGATACATCATTGTCAAACTAGGATGGATAGACTAACGCGACTAAAGAGCTTCGGCTATAATTCTACTTTGCAGCCCATCCACATCAGGAAAACACAACCTCCCTCGATAACTCAGAATAACATCACCGCCAATATCAAAAGTCATCACCTTCTGCTTACCCATATCACCCTTAACTTGCATCAACATAGGATCCAACACCTGTTTCTCATTTACCTTAGTGCCAAGAGATAACTTCACCACCTCTTGAATAAACACACCACCATCTTTAATTTCTAAGAGACTAACCCCAAGATTAGCCAAATAATGAATATCCTTCACCAAGTCCCGCTTCTTATCATCCACATGGGATAAACTCCCCATTGATAACCTGCTAAGAGCATCATCAACCATGTTAGGATTACCTAGGTGATAGTGAAGACTCATGTCATAGTCCTTGAGCAACTCAAGCCATCTCCTTTGCCTGAGATTTAACTCCTTCTGGGTGAATACATATTGCAGGATTATATGATTCAAATAAATATCAACATGTACCCCATATAGATAATGTCTCCAAATCTTTAATGTGAACATAAAGCCAACAACTCTAAATCATGAGTCGGATAATTCCTCTCATGAACTTTCAACTGCCTAGAAGCATATGCTACCACCTTGCAATGTTGCATTAACACACAACCAAGTCCCACACGGGACGCATCATAACAAACCATGAAGCCGTCAGTACCTAAGACAAGGTCAAAATTGTAGTACAAGTTAATTTACTTTTTAGCTTCTCAAAACTCCCCTCGCAAGCATCGTACCATAGAAACTTTACCTTTTTCTAAGTCAACCTTGTCAAAGGTGCGACAATCGATGAGAAGCTCTCTACAAACCTCTTATAATAACCAACTAAACTCAAGAAGCTCTGAATATCGATTGGAGTTGTAGTTCTAGGGCACTTCTTAACCACCGCAACTTTCTGTAGATCCACCATGATCCCTTCACTAGAAACAACATGACCCAAAAAAGTAACAACATTCAACCAAAATTCAAACTTTGAAAACTTAGCATACAAACGCTGATCTCTTAGGTCCTGCAACACAATACAAAGATAGTTGGTATGATCTACCTCACTCTTTGAATATACCAAAATATCATTTCTAAACACAATCACAAATAAGTTTAAAAACTGACGAAATACCCAGTTCATGAGATACATAAATGCGTCAGGGCATTGGTCAACCCAAAAGACATGACCAAGAACTCAAAATGTCCATACCGAGTATGAAAGGCAGTCTTAGCAATATCCTCTTTCCTAATTTTTAACTGATGATAAACTAACCAAAGATCAATCTTAAAGAAATACTTAGCACCCTGAAGTTGGTCAAACAAGTCATCAATCCTAGAAAGAGGGTACTTAATTTTCACTGTCGCCTTATTCAATTGGTGGTAATCAATACACATCCGAAGAGAACCATCCTTCTTACGCACAAAAAGAATGGGGGCACCACACGGAGACACATTAGGGCAAATAAAACCCTTGTCAAGAAGATCTTTCAACTGCTTCTTAAGTTCCTTCAACTCAGCCAAAGCCATTCTATAGAGAGGGATAGAGATAGAGATAGAACGAGTGTCTGGAAGAAGATCGATCCAAAACTTAATTTCCCTATAAGAGGGATACCAAAGAATAATCGGGAAAAACCTCTAGAAATTCACTAACCATAGGAACAGATTGCAATGAAGGACCCTCCGAGTTAGAATCTTTAACCCAGA
This sequence comes from Capsicum baccatum var. pendulum, assembly GCA_030864225.1. Classification (NCBI taxonomy): domain Eukaryota; kingdom Viridiplantae; phylum Streptophyta; class Magnoliopsida; order Solanales; family Solanaceae; genus Capsicum; species Capsicum baccatum. The sequence continues at coordinate 27,013,062 of CM061558.1, read as the reverse complement.
CCAAATGATAAAGACACCTCATGGAAATCAATTTTCGTTCTCTAAGATATGATATGAATCTTCCCTTAGGAACTAAAGAACTCATTTCCTACTCAATAACCGGCTCGTTTGGGAAATTGAAAATGACTTTATGGGTCCAACAGTATAAAGAGGCATAGCACAAATGCAACCAATCCATCTTCAAGATGACATCAAAATCTAACATGTCTAATTCAATCAAATCCAACAAAGTTTTCCTACAACCAACAAATACCACACAACCCTTATAGATTCTTCTAGCAACCACCGAGTCACCCATCGGGGTAGAAATAGAAAAGGGGTCCAACATACACTCAGGATCAAAACCAAAATTTATAGTCACAAATGGGGTCACGTAAGAAAAGGTAGACCTCGGATCAAGTAAATAGTACACATCACGAGAAAAGAGTTTTAACAAACTAATGACGACATCATGAGATGCCTCAGAGTCCTAATAGATGGTAAGAGCGTACAGGCAATTTCGTCCAGTGTTGGTACTAGATGTGGCACCCCTTGGTGCAGGAGCTGATGACATGGCAACCAAAACCTTATTATCCCCCGCAGTGACCCTTCCCTGGGGCAATCCTTCAGCATATGTCTCGGTTGGCCATAATTAAAACACTGGTTCTTCCCCTCTTCACACAAAATAGGATATAATTGACTACAAAGTCTGCAAGGAGGATATGATGGAGCTGACTAGGCCCTATTGGCCTGAGATTAGGCACTTTATGCCCTAGAACCATCACCATTCTAAAAATGATGATCTCCAGACGGCTTCAAATAAGGTGCACTAGCCATCAAATAGGAACCAAAGTTGCCCCACATCTTCTTGGACAACTTCTCGCCATCTCTACCACTCTATTGCCGACCTCCACCCTGATTCGAATACTAAATCTTCTTAATCTTCCTCTCCCCCACCTCTGTTTGCTTCTTTTTTTCATCTTCAACCTATTGTATATGCACCACCAGTTGAGAGATATCCATCTTCTTGTACAACAAGGTAGCCTTGCTCTCTAGAATCAACTCATAAGATAAATCGAAAGTGAATTTCCTCATTCTAGCCCTCATGCTAGACTCTAACTTAAGAGCATATTACGACAACTAGTGGAATTTTAAGGCATATTTATTCATCGACATCCTATCTTGCTTCAAATTCACAAACTCTTTAATTTTTGCCTCCCTCAACTCCTGAGGAAAGAAGCGATCCAGAAAGGCACTAGAAAAGTCATCCCATAATGCTACCTCTGCATCATCATCCCTAGACTAATCCCACTCTTCATACCATTGGTATGCTATATCCTTCAACTGATAGACAGTGAATTCCGCACCCTCTACATCAGAAGTATGCATAACCCAAAAGATCTTCTTTATCTCATCTATAAAACCTTAAGGATCCTACTCAACCTTAGTACAAGTAAAAGTTGGAGAGCCCAACCTCATAAACTTTCTAACTCTAGTGGCCTCAGATGAACTCCCATCAATACCATCACAATTTTTTTTAAGTGACTGAGATGTCACCAACATGGTCAACAGATGAACAGATTGGCAAAACTCAGCATTAGTAATGTCTCCTGAAGGTGACTAAGTATGAATACCACCAGCTGACGGAGGATTAGTGGAGACAAGTGGAACACCATAGGGGAAATCAGAAGCAGCAACCCTTGACCGAGTTATACCCCACAAGTTAGACGAGAACAGCCCAAATTGTCCTCAGGCGAGACAGATGAGTTTTCATGAGCTTCAGATCATCTAGGAGGCACAATCTAAAAGGCGATAAAATGGGAGTAAAAGTAATCCAAGACCTTAGACTCAAAATAGGACAATAAGAAGGAAAACGGTAATACCCCATATGTTTCTAAGCTAGGAGATGAACTATTTTTTCTACGTATAAAACCTCCTATCCTGTGAGTAGCATTTTAGTGCATGACTTACAATGAGTATCCTAGATATAAGATAGCTTATGATACATTAAGCATATTCATATGAGTCACTTAAGGTAATACAAGCTAAGAGTTTTTGAATCCATTAAGTTTTAGTGTTTGATTTTGAAAGGGTCATATTTGAATGAGTATAAATCGATGTTAATGTGTTAATTCTGCATATTTATACCCACCAAATTGTATATAATTGAATTAGCTTTCCAACGATACTAATTTCGCTTCAATCTAATACCCGAGCGAAAAGTTATGCCCATTTTCGTGAGAGACAGTAAGGATAGGCGATTGGTTAGGCGCCGCCTAACCAAACTTAGGCGATTGGTTAGGCGCCTCCTAAGTCAGTTCCAATGCCAAAAAAACTCTGTTTTGAGTTATTTTGAGGGTTATTAAGTCTTTTAACACTCCTTACACGTCCCTAAACTTAACCCTACGAAATATATAGCTTCTAAACACATTACAACCCTATTAACATCTCAAAGCTCATCATCCAAGAGCACCATAGGAGAAAAAAAACTAGGGTTGCACAATCAAGATTGAAGATCAAATTTCAAGGAAATTCCTCCATCAATCATCAAGAACCTCCCTTCTAAGGTATGCGTAGTGTTCATCCACGGATTCATTTCGTCCGTGGAGTTCAATAATCAATCCTTAAAATACAAAAACTTGGTTGATTATGGTGATATGATCATACCCATGTTGATGCTTGTTTGTTTTGCTATATAATAGTATGCGTGAGTTGATTTATGGATCCCTTTCATCCATAAAGCTCAAAAACCTCTTTTTTCATTATAAAGTATGATTTCTATATTGTTGGGTGTTGATGATCATGTTGTTGAGATTGGGTGATTCCCAAGATGGAATCTTTATATGTTTTTTTGAATTTCATGATATCATATGAGTTGGAAACATGTAAAATTAGTTGTTCATGATGTATAATTTGATGAAATCTACCTATGCCTTAGAGAATGCATGCAAGGTGTTCGATAAAATGCCTAGTATGTTAGAACTTCATATTTACATTATTTCATGATATCTAAATAACAAGTTCATGTTAGTCATACACTCCAATATGAATTTCCATGTAAATTATGTGTTGTTATTGTTGTGGTATAAAGCATGTATGATAATAGAGATATAAATTATGTACACAAAATATATCCATACTTTCCCTACCATGTTTGAGATGTTGAATAAATACATGAAGTATAATATCCCCAAATCATTACAATATGAACTAAACGTTACATGTTGTCGTTCCCTTACGCTTGAATGGTTTCCATGCGATTGCTATGAATAGTATATGTTGTCGGAATGCCCATGATATTAGAATATGAGATTTATGACTTGATTATAAGCATTCCTATTCATGATAGATATTATGATGACCATGTACTTCATGAAATCCCCCACTCATGTATTATGGATTTTTATTGATGGTCGTGTACTCAAAAAATTCAAGTTGTGTCAGTTTCCTCCATCGAGTCCTAGGGGTACTTGTACCGGAAAAATATAGTTGTGTGCCTAGAGCCATGTCATGTTTTCATGATACTCTCAGTCAAGCCATGATCTATAGAATTCAGTCAGTCATCTAACTCAGGAAAACTCAAAAATCTCAGTAATCTCAATAGTCCAGTAATCTCAGTAATCTCAGTGCTCAGTAACCTCAGCAACCTCAATATTCACAGTCAATCTCAGTAACTTCAGTACTCTCAACCAGTCCTTAGAACTCAGTACATTCCGTTAGTAATTGGAATCCAGTAAACTTAGTTTAGCTCTGCAAAACAATACCACTAGTATCAGTCTAGTTAATCAGTATCAATTCAGCTAATCAGTTCAGTTTAGTTATTCAGTTCAGCTTAGTTATTCAGTTCAGTGTCCTTCAGATGAGAGTAGAAGTTAGCGTCAAGTGAACCCAAGGATAGGAACTCACCTGCCAATTCAGGGTGTGATTCTTAGTAGTCATCCTTATGTTCCAGAACTACGTGGCCGGCATAGGTTGAGACATCTTAACCCGTCAGATTAGGATTGATGAGGTGGCTTAACCCATCAGTTTAGGGTTTCCACCATTCTCATTGAGTACCTTCTAGTATAGGGTTCTCACAACTGTCCTTACCAGTGGCGCAGTATTGACACCCCTCCAGTCGGGGCAGAGATTGGACCCCAGCTTAGCTATTATAGCATATTTGGGGCATATCGGTTAGATAACTACTTCCCACAGTTTCAGTTACAGATTTCAGGACTTTCAGCTATAGCTACCCAGTCTCAATAAAGAACTCAGATAGTTCTTCAAATTTCAGTATATCAGGACTGTCAGATACAGTCAACTCAGAAATAGAATTGAACTCAGATAGTTTTCTTCATATTTATGGACTGTCAGATACAGTCACTTATGCTATCAATTACAAAAGTTATCAGAACTCATGCTATCAGTACTCAGCTTCAGGAATGTCAGATACAGTCAATCAGACCAGTTCTTCATAATTCGAACTGTCAGAAACAATCATTCCTTTATCAGTAATATAGTATCAGTCTCCCAGTATTCAGTAATACAGTATCAGATCCATCACTTATTAGTGATTTACATATCAATATCAGTAAACTCAGTCTTTTAGAATCTCATTATCAGAACACTCATGTTGTCAGTATTCAGACTTAGTAGTCTGTATCTCCACGAGTTTAGTTACAGTTACGTATGCATGTATGTACTCTCACGTTCATACCAGTCAGTATTTTTCATGCATATAACCCTTTGCATTTAGCTTACCTCACTCGTATACTCAGTACATTCAAACGTACTGATGCATTTGTGCAATGGTGCTTTCTCTTATGTTACATCATAGGTTCAGAGGCATAAGCTCCAAGTCAGCAGTAGATTCCAGGATCAGCAGTCAGAGTTAGACGTGAGTCCTCATCCTTCGAGGACATGATGATTTCATTTCTATTTCAGTTTTCAGTTTATTTCAGTAGTTGAAGTTAGTTGGAGACATGTCCCATCAACTTCTTATTCAGTTCAGTTAGAGACTTTCAGACTAGATGTCAGATTAGATGTTCGGACTTTAGTATTTATGTTTCTTTTTGGTATTGTTATACCATATTTTTCATATATGTATCAGGATTGAACCTTATGGCGTTACAGTCTATGTTTCCACATATTTTATGAGATATTATGCAATTTACAGGTACAGATATAGTCATGGGTTAGCTTGTGGTCCCTCGGTGTCATGAGCATCGTATAGCATTTCGGTTCAGAAAATCAGGGCATTACAAACTTGGTATCAGCGCCTAAGGTTCAACAGTGTCCTAGGAAGTCTGAAAGCTGCATCAAGTAGACTCTAGTACATGGGCGTGTTGTGCACCACACTTATGTGCTAGAGGCTATGAGATGTTTTAGGAATAGTTTCCCTTCTTTCATGTCTCAAGATCGTGCTATAGCAATTTTCTTTAAGGAAACCATATAGATTCATATCATGCACCCCTCATGTTCACTTTACCTTACTTTCAAGGTAATAGAAACAGTGAAGTTCAAAGTCCTAAAGACAGGGTTTTCTCAGACAGTCCCTACGGTCAGTTATGAGATTAGCAACAGACTCAAACAGTATCCCATCAGTTCATTATTGTTCCAAGGTCGTACAGATTTTATTCATGATCATGAGGACTCAATCTTGAACCCAGAAGTTTAGCAGTAGTAGAGTTGGGATAGTATTATTCTATTTGATCAGATTATGTATTCATCGGGATTAGATCAATAGGCTTGAACAGTACGAGCTAAACACTTAAATTTATTGACACAAAATTTAGCATGATGGTGTGAATATGATATTAGAAGTATATGAAGAAACAGAATCAGATGATGTGTTTAGTAAGATAGACAGGTCTTGAACATAATGTAGGTATATGATGGTAGATCAAGTACCTAAGTCAGGCCCTCAGATTTCAGTAGTAGAGCCAGTATGTATAGAAAGCAGTAAGGGAAGACAATTCCAGACCCATTCTCATCTCAGTACAGAGTTTTTCACTTCAGCTATCACAAAACCAACTCAGGCATTGCATACCAACTCTATGGTCACGAACTATAATCATGTATGAATTCAATTACCAGTATAAGGAGTTTCTTTTACTCTACAGTACGAGTCATGTTCCATGAGTATAATATACTTTCACACACTTTCCATGGGATTATGTGCGCCTTCAGTTCCCAGTATAAGGGGTTCAGTTCCAGCTCCCTCGGTATTCGAATCATATCCCACGAGTACAGAAAACTCTAGACTCAGGTCATGAAGCTCATGAATCATGTACGCATATCATGCTTTCCAGTATACTTAGCTTCCATGACTCATGCTATGCCCCTACAGATCAGATATATTTAGACTATGTCATGTATATCCTTAGTTCAAACCTTATTGGTAAATCCAAACTATTGATATTTTATTCCTCAAGTTTCAGTCATGTGTCAAGTTTAGTTTGTATCTATTCATATTTTAGGTCCTCCTGATTTACTCCTCTAGTTAGCTCTCCTTATGGAACAATGTAGTGATGAGCAGTTGTTTAGATAAGAGAAGATTGTTGCATGCTTACTTTGCACGAGGGTGTAGTTGTGAAGATGGGCTTGAATGTCATGACAAATGTGCAAGTAAGCGTCTAGCAAGGGGTTGTATTTAGAAGTTGGGAAAGTACAAAGTGTAAGTGTATATTTAGATCCTTGACTTATGTCGGTCCCCAGCATGTAGCCATTAAAAAACTCAGTTGCCAACTCAATTATAGTTTCAGTATCCAGCACTCAGTGATCAGTGTTCAGTCCTCAAATTCAGTACTTCTGTACTAGCTATAGGATTAGTTATAATGTCATTTTCAGTTCAGTAACCAGATTTGAAACTCAGTTCAGTTCCAGACATGCTTTATCATAGCATTCAGGTTGTCAGTACTCAGTTATCAGTGTTTCGGTACCCCAGTTTATAGAATACCTCAGGGTCATGTCGTACGCTTGGTCTCGCATTCGAAAATAATACAGACCTCATGAATCCATGCTTAGATACCTCATTCTACTCAGTTAGTCCTTATCTCCTATGCATAAAACTTAAAAATCTCAGCCCAGCTATTCAGACTAAGTACAATTTAGCTTTGCAGATCCAGTATGCAGCTATCAGTTATTTAGTTAATCAGATAAGTTAGTGTATTTATGCACTCGTGTTTAGCTCAGTTCATGTATCATGTCTCAGTTTCAGATCCTAGCTATTCAGTCATGACTCAGTTCCTAGGTGTCTCGCGCATCGCCTCAATTACCCTCAGTAGCTCATTCAAGTCAACATCTTTTGAGGGACATAGTGTCCCAAGGGAGAGATACATCATACCCCCCAAAATTTTATGACATAAACATGCTGCTCTATTTTCTTTTGATGAATCCAGTTTGGAGAAGGGGTACTCATAAGTTAACCCTCAAACTCCAACTTCGATCGTATGCCATGTTTTCAAGATTCAGTTCAGATCATGATATTCGGTATATCTACCACGTCCCAGGCTCAACTATGTTCTCATGTTTTCGATCATGCATATGGAGTAATTAATCTCAAACTTATCGGTATTTTCAGTTCAAGGTAACAGTTTTCCTTAAACTTACTCATTCTCATGTTCATATTTTAGTACCAAACTTGGTATTCAGTTCCATGCTCAGTTTTCAGTTCAAACTTGATACCTTTACCATTGCATGTTCATGAGTAAGTTTAGTCATGAATTCATGCATCAGATATGCGTGATCAGCTCATCAGTACTTTCAGTCATGCATTCACGTATCATGTCAGTTATATAATCATGTATCAGATATGGATGGATTGGGCCTTTCAGTTGTGCATCAGATATGCATTCTCATTTGAGAAAACTCACTTTATTAGAATCCTCAGTCTTATATTCATGAATCAGCTTCCCATGCATCAGATATGCATGTTCAATATGTTATGCTCAGCTTTCAGTCATTTCAGTCATGAACCCATGTTTCAGTAGTATATGTCTTGTACTTACTTCATCTTATCATCTATCCTACCTCAGTTAATTTCCATTCGAGGACGAATGTTCCCAAGGGGGAGATATTGTAATACCCCGTATGTTTCTAAGCTAGGAGACTAATCATTTTTCCTACATATGAAACTTCCTATCTTGTGAGTAGCATTTTAGTGCATGACTTACAATGATTATCCTAGCGATAAGATAGCTTATGATACATTAAGCATGTTCACATGAGTCACTTAAGATAATACAAGCTAAGAGTTTTTGAATCCATCAAGTTTTAGAGTTCGATTTTGCAAGGGTCATTTTTGAACGAGTATAACTCGATGTTAATGAGGTATTTCTGCATATTTCTACCCACCAAATTGTAGATAATTGAATTAGCTTTCCAACTATACCAATTTATCCTTAATCCAATACTCGACCGAAAAGTTATGCCCATTTTCGTGAGAGACGGTAAGGATAGGTGATTGGTTAGGCGCCGCCCAACCAAACTTAGGCGATTGGTTAGGCATCGCCTAAGTCAGTTCCAATGCCAAAAACACTCTGTTTTGAGTTATTTTGAGGGTAATTAAGTCTTTTAACACTCCTTACACGTCCCTAAACTTAACCCTACGAAATATATAACTTCTAAACACATTACAACCCTATTAACATCTCAAAGCTCATCATCCAAGAGCACCATAGGAGAAAAACAACTAGGGTTGCACAATCAAGCTTGAAGATCAAATTCAAGGAAATTCCTCCGTCAATCATCAAGAACGTCCCTTCCAAGGTATGCGTAGTGTTCATCCACGAATTCATTTCGTCCGTGGAGTTCAAGAATCAATCTTTAAAATACAAAAACTTGGTTGATTGTGGTGATATGATCATACCCATGTTGATGCTTGTTTGTTTTGCTATATAATAGTATGCGTGAGTTGATTTATGGATCCCTTTCATCCATAAAGCTCAAAAACCATCTTTTTCATTATAAAGTATGATTTCTATATTGTTGGGTGTTGATGATCATGTTGTTGATATTGGGTGATTCCCAAGATGGAATCTTTATATGTTTTTTTGAATTTCATGATATCATATGAGTTGGAAACATGTAAATTTGGTTGTTCATGATGTATAATTTGATGAAATCCACCTATGCCTTAAAGAATGCATGCAAGGTGTTCGATAAAATGCCTAGTATGTTAGAACTTCATATTTACATGATTTCATGATATCTAAATAACAAGTTCATGTTAGTCATATACTCCAATATGAATTTCCATGCAAATTATGTATTGTTATTGTTGTGGTATAAAGCATGTATGATAATGGAGATATAAATTATGTACACAAAATATATCCATGTTTTCCGTACCATGTTTGAGATGTTGAATAAATACATGAAGTATAATATCCCCAAATCATTACAATATGAACTAAACGTTACATGTTGTCGCTCCCTTACGCTTGAATGGTTTCCATGCGATTGCTATGAATAGTATATGTTGTCGGAATACCCATGATATTAGAATATGAGATTTATGACTTGATTATAAGTATTCCTATTCATGATAGATATTATGATGACCATGTACTTTATGAAATCCCCCACTCATGTATTATGGATTTTTATTGATGGTCGTGTACTCAAGAAATCCAAGTTGTGTCAGTTTCCTCCATCAAGTCCTGGGGGTACTTGTACTCGAAAAATATAGTTGTGTGCCTAGAGCCATGTCATGTTTTCATGATACTCTCAGTCAAGCCATGATCTATAGAATTCAGTCAGTCATGTGACTCAGGAAAACTCAAAAATCTCAGTAATCTCAGTAGTCCAGTAATCTTAGTGCTCAGTAACCTCAGCAACCTCAGTATTCACAGTCAATCTCAGTAACTTCAGTACTCTCAACCAGTCCTCAGAACTCAATACATTCCGTTAGTCATTGGAATCCAGTAAACTTAGTTTAGCTCTACAAAACAATACCACTAGTATCAATCCAGTTAATCAGTATCAGTTCAGCTAATCAGTTCAGTTCAGTTATTCAGTTTAGCTTAGTTGTTCAGTTCAGTGTCCTTCAAATGGGAGTATAAGTTAGCACCGAGTGAACCCAAGGATGGGAACTCATCCGTCAGTTCAGGGTGTGATTCTTAGTAGTCATCCTTGTGTTCTAGAACTACGTAGCCAGCATAGGTTGAGACATCTTAACCCGTCAGATTAGGATTGATGAGGTGGCTTAACCCATCAATTTAGGGTTTCCACCATTTTCATTGAGTACCTCCTAGTATAAGGTTCTCACAACTGTCCTTACCAGTGGCGCGGTATTGACACCCCTCCAGTTGGGGCAGAGATTGGACCCCAGCTTAGCTATTATAACGTATTAGGGGCATGTCGGTTAGATAACTACTTTCCAAAGTTTCAGTTACAGATTTCAGGACTGTCAGCTATAGCTACCCAGTCTCAGTAAAGAACTCAGATAATTCTTCAAATTTTAGTATATTAGGACTGTCAGATACAGTCAACTCAGAAATAGAATTGAACTCAGATAGTTTTCTTCATATTTATGGACTGTCAGATACAGTCACTTATTCTATCAATCACAAAAGTTATCAGAACTCATGCTATCAGTACTCAACTTCAGGACTGTCAGATACAGTCAATCAGACCAGTTCTTCATAATTTGAACTGTCAGAAACAATCATTCATTTATCAATAATATAGTATCAGTCTCCCAGTATTCAGTAATACAGTATCAGATCCATCACTTATTAGTGATTTACATATCAATATCAGTAAACTCAGTCTTTTAGAATCTCATTATCAGTACACTCATGTTGTCAATATTCAGACTCAGTAGTCCGTATCTCCACGAGTTTAGTTACAGTTACGTATGCATGTATGTACTCTCACGTTCATACCAGTCAGTATTTTTCATGCATCTAACCCTTTGCATTTAGTCTACCTCACTCATATACTCAGTACATTTAGACGTACTGACGCATTTGCGCTATGGTGATTTCTCTTATGTTACACCATAGGTTCAGAGGCATGAGCTCCAAGTCAGCAGTAGATTCCAAGATCAGCAGTCAGAGTTAGACGTGTGTCCTCATCCTTCGAGGACATGATGATTTCATTTCTATTTCAGTTTTCAGTTTATTTCATAGTTGGAGTTAGTTGGGGACATGTCCCATCAACTTCTTATTCAGTTTAGTTAGAGGCTTTCAGACTAGATGTCAGATTAGATGTTCAGACTTCAGTATTTATATTTCTTTTTGGTATTGTTATACCATATTTTTTATATATGTATCAGGATTGAACCTTATGGCCTTACAGTTCATGTTTCCGCATATTTTATGAGATATTATGCAGTTTACAGGTACAGATATCAGTCATGGGTTAGCTTGTGGTCCCTCAAAGTCATGAGCACCGTGTAGCATTTCGGTTCAGAAAATTGGAGCGTTACAAAAACATTCCTAAATACCTCGTAGTCTTTTTCTTATAAGTGTGGCACTTCATACCTATAAAAGAGATTCTACTTGACACGGCTTTGTGGACACCTAATTGACCATGAACCTACGCTTTGATACCAACTTTTTCATGACCAGAACTAGGGTTTGCTTGTGACGGGCATCTCAAGTCCATCAAGGACTGGAGACCACTCACTTACCCTGTTCGACCAAAATATAATATAATACAACAGCGAAATCCCAACCTTAAGCAAGATATGATAAAGAAATTCAAAGAGTCTATGATAGATTAATATCCAACAACCGCCAAATAATAACCAATATTAATAACCAACCATAATACCATGCCCGCAGTAATGTCCAACAAAGCCTCTAACAAAACCAAAGATAGTCTGATCGGGACATGCCCCCGACCCTAGCCAAAAATAAATCCAAAAAAATAGACCAAACCTAAGAAAATCAACGGCTTGAAATGGGGTCTTCCGAAGTATGGAAGCTCACCACTTCAGTCTGACTCGTGAGTTGCCCCACGTTCACCTAGTCACTATGCAAGAGGAGTAGGAGTATGACCAATTTCTGCATCGCGTGGGGATACAGTGTCTGAAGGTGGTTAGCGATTGGAGCGCTAGCATGTAGCTCTGGGATAAAGGATAGAGAAATGTCATGATCCATAATACAGAAACCATTTAAAATCCAGTGCACAACACCAAATGTAATACATATATATATATATATATATTAGTTTTGCAGCATGTGTCTCGCACGTGTAACGTTTGATTATTTAAAATTAAATGATTTCGTCGATTGGTTTAGTTGATTTAGAATTCTTAAACTAATGAAAAAATTATTATTTGTTATTAATTCTGATAAATTCTAATAAGGAAAGGTTTTACCATAAATATATTTATTTAATTTTAATCTCTTAAATATTAGGAAAAAATAGTGAAAAGATAAATTTTTTTCTAAAGCAAATACCTTTAATGAAGGGCAAAAAGTTCAAACGATGTTTCTAAGGTCCTTCATACTTTTAATATTACTAGTTAAACTGCACGTGCCTCGCACGTGTAATCTTTGATTATTTAAAATTAGATGATTATGTCTATTGTGAAGATTTTTAATAAAGTGCAGAAAGTTCAAATCACTTATCATAGATCCTCACACTTTAATATAATAATGTAAACATAACATATATTTTATCGTAAGTAGATATATATTTTACCACCAGAAATTTCAAGTGGTTAATGGATCGTTACTTATATCATGCAGTACCTTTTTCTCTTGCTGCTAGAGGCTAAAATAAACGCATCGATTTGAATCATATTTGTATTATAATTATTTCTTTTTATTTTTTCTATATTTAAAATATTTCCTTATTTTTAAAGTTAAATCTTAGAAAATCTTTGATTACTTGCTTAAAACTTCTAAAAATGTGATACTTCTTATATTTTTCTTATTCTAACGCTTTCATATTTATTTCTAAATTTTTCAGGTCTTCTTAAAATCAACTTTAATTGATTTAGAATTCTTAAACTAATGAAAAAGGTATTAGTTGTCATTAATTCTAATGACTTATAATAAGAAAAGGTTTTACAAAAAATATTTAATTAATTTTCAACTCTTAATATTAAGAAAAAATAGTGAAAAGACGATTTTGTCTAAAGCAAAGACTTTTAATGAAAAGCAAAAAGTTCAAACAGCATTTCTAAGGTCCTTCACATTTTTAATATATTATAAATAAATATATATATATATATACTAGTTTAGTTTACGTGCTTTGCATGTGTTTCTCATGCCAATCAATTAGATTATACACAAAAAAAAAATTATATTATTTAAAAAAATTGGCATTAAAATAAATCTTATGTCTATACAAATGATATGTAAATAATATTATATCTCAAATATGTTAGGTGTCTCACTTGATCTTTTTTTTCCTTTTTCATGATTATGCTTGTTTTATCATGATAAAACATTTATTATCGATATTAATAATTTTTTTACAATACAACATATATCACAAAGTTGGAGACCCATTAACAAAGTTATATTCTAACTCGTAAAGTTTAATAAACAAAAGAAATACTTGTAAAATTAAACAAAGTTGATATTTTAAAAAAAACACATCACCTGATCATGCCAAAGCATAGAATTTTAAGTTTTGAATATTATTAAAATAATTAGATTGTCATTGAAAATTTTGCCATTTATGACTTTAAAAACGTTCAAGATTTTGCCCACGGATATTTCATTCCTTTAAGCACTCAAATTCTTTCTCATTAAGATTATTATCACATCTCATCAGTAATTGAAATTCTCTTCTTCTTCTTGACAAGTTTTAATTATATTGGAGACTAAATTAATTTTTTCTAATAAAAAAAGCACCGATTTAATTTCATGTAAGCAAAAAGAGGCCTCCGAATAAAGTTGACGAAGAAGAATTTGAAACTGTTAACTTTTCTTTTGTAAGAGTTTTAAAACAGACCAAAATAAAAAAGAATTTAATTTTTGACTTCTATATGATTTATATTAGATTTTCAATATATTACTCGTAGTTTTTATAACGTAGGAAAACTTTAAGTTTCCAAACTTAACATAGTTAACCAAAATCTATACCAATTTTATATTTGCAAAAAGAAACATATATTAGTTTACCAAAAAAAGAATATATCGCTTTGCCAAAAAAGCTAACAAATTCATATTATTAACTACCCATGTTTTAACTTATTGAGTCTTTTAAAGATTTAGTTAAGGTAATATTCCAGTTGATTTTAAAGTCCAAAATTTAGAGTATATAATTCAAATAAGGAAAGGTTTAATAATTAAATTTAAATAAATTGTAAGTTTTAAATATTAAAAAAAAAAGTAAATGACAGTTTTGTCTATTGCAGAGTTTTTTAATGAAAGGCAAAAAGTTCAAATCACTTTTCTAAGGATCTTCACACTTTTAATATTATAGATATATATCACATGCCGGGAAAGGGAACAAAGCTTAGCATGAACTTTAAAACCTTAGCTTCAACTAACCGGACCCACGGGCTATATAAGTTCAGCTTCCCCTGCTGAAAGGGCCCTGATACATGTTAGACGCATGAACAGGAGAAAATCCGAGGGAAAACTAGAGCCATCAAGGCAATTAGCTATCCCAAAATATATCAAGTGTGGCTCATGGACACGGTCATCAAGACCAACTTCACGTCGGCAAATATGAGTTTTCAGTAGCAATCCCCCCAAACATCCACCACACGGCTTTGCTACACAACTCCCTTTAAGCTCATAATATAATATTTAACACATAACCAAACCATTGATTTCAGGAGTCAATTATTAAGGCATCATTAAGTGGTATCGTCATACCTAATATAACTTCCAAGCAAATGTCATTAAGTCATTACCTTGGGAATCCTTGTACCTCAGACTCCACTATTAAAATCAAATTGGAGGATTTGATTGTACCCCACAAGATTTTCAAAACCATCCTTAGTCATTTTGCCATTTATGCAATGCATTAGTTTTAAAGATAATAGCTAAACCAAATGATAACTCATATTCCAAAACCAATTATGCAAGTGGGTCGAGGTTATTATCAATTTTCATACCAAAACCAATTATTTGGGGAATTCATTGTACCCCTAAATTCATTCACCATTTTCATGCACCCTAGTGAGAGTACAAACCAACAATTCATGCATAATAAATCAATAGAAATCATGGAAAAATATTCCAACAATTTAAATCCAAAACCCTCAATCCATAGTTCAAAAACTAACATCAAAACCATGAATAATAAATCAATTTTCATGCCATTAATAAAATACAAGTATAGGGAAAGAGGTACATGCCTTAAACACATGAGAATTGAAAAGTGATTCGAAGCTTGAAACCAAAAGATGAACGTAAAAGGTAATCCTTAGCTTTCTTGGGGGTTTTAAGTTTGAGAGTAGAATAATAGCCTTGATATCATGAAAACTGTTGAAAATAAGTAAATATAGTGTGTAAAGGTCGTTCATAGGTGAAAATACCGCCATACCCCTCATCCCAATTAATTAAAACAAAACTGCACCGATTTTTACATAGGCTTGTGGCACGAACCTTATCGCAGAGGCTAACCATCGTGCCACAAACCCTAACACAAAAACTATGCTCTGTGTCATGGACAATAACGCGGAGGCTATCCTCCGTGACACGGGGATATCGTGGAGGCTCACTGCCTCCAGGGTCCAAAACCACCTCGAACCCCGTCCAAAAATTCTGAAACTCTTCCGGAACACCCGTTTAACATACCTAAGTACAATTTGAGTAAAAAATTGACATTTCAAATTCGGAAAGACAAAAAATAAAATGCTCAAATTTTATTTGCTTTGAGGGTGTTATACAATTGTATCTTGCTTTCGAAGTTAGCAATAAAATATTTCAAATATTGATAGTTGAAATTATTGATAAATTTAAAAATGAGGGTAGTGGTATCAATTAACATCGGATTAACACTACTATATATAAAAGAGAATAATAAACTTTGGTAGTCCTCACAAGGCTACTTTAGTAATTTCAATTAATTTATTAATCCACTAAAATTATGGCATGTAGTTGATAAAAATAAAAATATTTTATTTTCTTGCTTGCCAAATAGGACTTTGTATGTGGTGTGTCATAATATGAGAAATTATTATTGAGTTTTTTCTTGAATTTTTATTTGTTTAAGAATTTTTTTTTCAAAAAAAGAGTAGAGAGAAAATTACAAAGTGGAGAATCAAACTTTCACCAATAAGGTGAGAATTCAGGTTGATAATCAAATGAATTGTTTAGATTTCCCTGTTGTAACTAATCGGTAAATCTTTTAATTAATTTTATAAGGTTATATTTATTTCTGATGACCAAAGTACAGTTCTCAATATTTCCTAATTACGTTTTATGAATTGAATATAATTTTTTTATGAACAATTTTATCTTACTTTTGAAATTATCAATAAAATATTTTAAATATTGAAAGTTCAATTATTGATAAAGTTAAGATGAAGGTGGTCGTATCAATTAAGATTAGATTGTTTTAAAAATATTTTCTTTGATTAATTGAGAATTAATATTCTGAAGCATAACTAAATATAAAGTATTAATAGATTCTCAAGATTCATTTTGATGAACAACAACAACATACCCAGTATATTCCCACCAAGTGAGGTCTGTGAAAGGTAAGTGTACGCAGTCCATACCACAACCTCATATGTGAGATAGGGACGTTGTTTCTGATAGACCTCGAGGTTCATTTTTGATGAATTTAATTTTTTGGATTAATTTAATATAAACCCAAGCTTAAATTACCATATTAACTAGCTTAAATTCTTGTCACGTGAAATTACGAATAAACTTAAGACTTAATAAATATCTGAAGAAATATATTTCTAATTATACCTATAGAAAATATGTTCATAAACTCATAAAAATATTAATATTTTCAATTTATGATCTTTACGAGTTGTAATTATTTTATATATTTAATTTTATTATTATATAAAATATTAAATTACTTGATTATGGGCCCGGACTTAGCACGGGCCTTATATGACTAGTATATATATATATATATATATATATATATATATATACTAGTGTGTAATGTATGACTGTAGATAAGATAGTCATATTTCATAATATGTGGTACAAATAGTTATGCTTCATAATATGTGGAACAAAGATTACATTGTTATGTTGTTAGCCTGTGAAAGTACTACATATAAATCATTTATTGGTACAAAAAGTTTGAAAGTTGAAAGTTATTGGTATAAGAGCGGTACATTGTTGGTTGGTTGCAGAAACAACATTTTGTTGAAGACAGTAGTGGAGAACTAAGACTGGCTCTTCTGAATTGAACTTTTGAAATGTCTTCTTCTTTGGGTGTTGTGTTGTAACATCACCTTCAACATACGCGTATTACAGTTATTCCCCAGGTTAGCAACATATAATGTTCTTTTTCAGATAATATCAACCAAACAGCAGCACCCATTTTTCGCAATTAATGTTGTAATACCAAATGCCCTTCTCACATGAGAAAATAAGCCGTTTTGAGTTGCAGCGAAGGCAGTTTTAAGGAATTTTTCATCTATTGTTCCATTTTCTCGAGGAAGTTTTGTAAAAAAAATGTGTGTTTAGAGCAGCATAACCTAAAAATTCTCAAGTAATATACGAAACAACATGAGAAATTAGGAAAGGGGGGGTCCTATTCATCACAACAACAAGTCAACAAGACATTCATCAAAGCAATTAGTCAATGCGATACAACTAACCCAAAAGGATGGAACGGCAAGTAAGCAAATAATATTATTGTTATTATGCAACTCTTTAGTGAAGTAGAAGAATAAGTGTTTGATAATTGTAAGACTACCCAAAATATCATTTTGCACACTAATATAGTTTGGTTATTAATGGTAACAGATATCGAAGTTGCTCGAAGTTTCTAAATATGTTGTCGCAGCTGTGTTGGATCCTTCAAATCAGATAGACTATGATTATATTAATCATCTACACCATATCAACAGAGAAACATACATGATACAAAAGTGTTTGATAATTGTAAAACTACTCAAAATATCATTTTGTACACTAAGATAATTTGGTTATTAATGATAACAGTAGTTGCTCGGACTTTCCAAATATATTGTCGCAGCTGTGTTGGATCTTTCAAGCCAGATAGAATATGATTATATTAATCATCTATACCTATATCAACAGAGAAACATACATGATACAACACAAATATAAAATTCAATAGTACGACAGACTGTGCTGCCTGCACGAAAATTAGCTTCCGAGGTTGAGCAGTCTCAATTTCAGTACAGAATTTACAAATAAATGTTGGGTCGTGAGGTCCTATTCTCAAGCAAAAATGCTAATTGGATCACAAAAAAGGGTCTACATTTCAAAGACACGGTTAGATATGTTCTATTATCCCTTTAAGCAATCTTGATTCTGGCATTCCCTATCTGATGAGAGAAGGCTACTGAATCAAATGAAGAAAAGATTTTTTTTCCCTTTTTAGGTTGAAGTAAGCGAAAAAGGAAAAAAAGAAGAGATCTTTCATATAACTTTTCACACTGCAATGAAAAGTCAGCATAATAGCTTACCTGCAACCCCCAATACGAATGTATGGAGGCCATGCTAATGTATTCTTAAGCACTAATTATTGAAACTACAAGATTCTAAGTTGGTCATAAGGAAAGATGCTCTTATGCTCACACTTGTTTTATCTTAAGGTCTAAGTTAAGAATACCGAATATAGTAAAGTTACAATAATGTGTACAAATTGTAAATCAGACAGTCTAGGAATGTCTCTTAGCCTGTTTAACTATATTTGAATTTATTTTCATTGTTCTAAAACTAGACCTACTGCACGCATGCCATTTTTTAGCATTGTATTAGATGATGGACAACAAGACCATATTTTCCTTTATTTTTTGTATCATTTGTGATTGGAAATTGCAAAAGTGGTTCAAATAAACATAAAAATAGAGAGAAAGGGATTGTAAAAATAAGGAAAGGGAATAAAGAACCATTTTTTAATAGAGGAAATTTTGACCACTAATGCCACTGCCCTTTGAGAATAAACTGTGACTCTACTCTAATATCCTTTCTGATATTGTTATGACCTGAGTTGTGACTCAAGTAGCAAAGATACATTTGACAGATGAATGGTAACATCATATAGTGTCGGATTCTCCAAAAATAGTGTATTTTCGGAGGATCCGACATGGGTGCAGCAATATTTTTGAAGAATCCAAGCAACATAGTCAAATAGTTTCTTCCTTAGCCATAGGTTCTTTACCTTATATTTGGTTTAGCTAAGAGGAGAGGTTAAGTTATTTATTTATCATCCAAATTTCCCCAACTGGAGAAGGTAAATTCATGTCTAATCTCTTCTCATGTCCATTTGGGAGAGGTACAAAAGGCTTAGTAAATCTGAAGATGCCCATCTATTAAGGCTGAGACTGTGCCCCATTTCAGAAAAGCCTGTTGATGGTTTGAACCTAACTATAGAAAAATTATAGAGCTTTCCTACGGTAAGACTGTTGAATGTTTTTCTAAACAACCTTTCAAATTTTTAACAATAGAATCAGAGACAAGCAACTCATGCAACCTCTTAAAGGAAATCCAAATGATCTTGTAGATTCATTTCTTTACAAGCTAAGGCTTGGAACCTTTTTATTCATTAACATCTTAGAAGATTTCACAAAACCTTTATCACTTAGTTTTTTACTTTTCATGAATATCTTAGCTGATAAATTAATAGTTGTTGTTATATCAGTAACATGCAAAATTACAATCACAAAGTCACCACCAACTACAAAGGAAAGCTTACTCCGAGATCCTTAAATCCAATCAAAGTGAATGGCCTCGATCAAACTCTTTGTATTGGCAACTAATTTTGTTTTTTAATCAAAGCTATGTTGAGGGTCTATCGGGAATAGGCTCTCTACCTTGTAAGGTTAAGGTTTGCGTACACATTACCCTATCGGATTCCAATTAAGGGATTACACTGGAGATATTGTTGTTGTTGTTTTAAATCAAAGCTATACGAATCGACTTAAGTGTATCAATAGAGGTGCAACAACTCTACACAATGTTTTAACTAATTGCTCCAATCAGTTAACACATTAGCGATATATACTTCTTTCTTTATTTGAATCAATAAGCGTGAAGACACTCAACATTATATTTCATAATAACTATGGTATTTATCATACATAAATAATTCAACAAAAATTTTAAGAAATCCATAAGGCAGACAATCATACAAGAAAAAAGAAGATGGAAAAAAGAAATTCTCTTTAAGAAATCCACTAAGTTGATTAGTATTTAGTGTTAATCAATAGTAAAGGGTCCTCTTGTGAGTTATGCAAGCTTTAGTTATTCATATGTATTCATATATTGATTATTTTGGATAATCAAACACAATACTTAGTGTGCTGAACTTCATACATAGTAGCTAAAATGTTATCAAACATGATATTAGTTGTGCAGGTCTCCAGGTGACCTAAGAGTTTCTCTATTGTATGGTGGGCACAATATTATTGCTAGAAAGTTTATGCTGCTTGGACTCTTCAAAAATATCAATGGATGTGTGTTGAATTCTTCAAAAATAGTATATTTTTGAAATATCTAACATGAGTGCGATATCAAAAATGAAGGGTTTGAGCAAAATTAGCAACATAATTCATGGTAGAAAGGTGAAAATATATGATTTTTACCTCTTTAACGGTTGACAAGTTTAATGTTTGCTTGAACTCTCTAAATTGTCGCTGGGACTTCCAAAAGTAGAGCATTTTGAAAGATCTGACATTGGTGTGACAAAGAACAATGGTACCTTAGCAAAGACTTATTAACCAATGTAAATCAAGATATGCAACAAGCAAAGGTTGTACTTAGAAACACCAATGAAACTCTTACAAATGGGATTGTTCAAAAAAGAAACAACAACATTCAGTCTTATTTCATACTTCAGGACAAAGTATCAACTCTTTTATTACTACTTTGTTTCCATTTTTATCCTATTTGTCCAATTTATTCATTCAAGGTGAATTTTTTGTGCTTAGTGTCCATAGAGATTGTTAAGAGTTTTATTCTTTACAATTTGTAAAACGAACCAACCTTCTGACTGAAGAATGAGAAATCTTATTGACGTAGTGACAATGATGCAGTGTGTCCTCTACAAATACTAATTTGCTACTTGTATAATAATTTCTCCTCTGTTTTTTATCCGACCAGCATGCATTATGTTTAATACATACACCAATTTGCAGTTTTCTTGTCAATTGATTACAGATAAGCCTGTGACAGAGACAAGTTACCTGCTACAAGAAGAATCTTCTCCAGAATTATCATAGACCTTTTCAACTGTGTAAACAAGAAGTCCAAAACCGAGGTTATGGAGCCACACCTGCAATAGCGGAGATTTCAATTACAAGAATAAAACCAAGGATTAACCTATTACAACAGTTATTGAATTTATACAACAATAACAACAACAACAAACCCAGTGGTACGTAGTCCACACCATTACTTTCGAAGAAGTAGAGAAGATGTTTTTTGATAGACTCCCAGCTCAGGCGTCATTGAATTGATGAACATGCAAAATAAATGATAGCTTACATTAATTTATTCAAGCAGAAAATAGGTTTGCAAGAAAAATACAATAATGTATAAAATTAAATAAGAATCATTAAACAGATAGCAGGAGTTCAGACACAAATCAACATTCTTCTGCTTGTTACATTGCTTTCTTGAATAAATACATTTGCAACTTTTGAATAGCTAAATCATTGTGCTTGAGACATTCATTACTTAGAAAGTTTCTATTTTTCCAAGTACTGAAATAACAGCTACGTTTCAAGCAGTTTAAAAATAGGCACAAATATTTGAGTTGTGCTTGTAGAATAGTTACCTCCGTAGGAAAATGATGGTAATTTTTTTTAGGAAAATAGTGATAGTGTGGGAACTCATACAAAACAACAACTGAGCTATTCATTAAAGTGGTATACTTATTAACTTTGGTACAGGAAAGAAATAATAATGACAACATACATTAAAGTATCATTTCTTCTAGACTATGTTTGTCTATGATATCGAGATACCCTTAAGAGGGGATACACAATTGTTAATTCCATACCGATTATGCCTTTTGACAGAGATTGAAATTGAAGTGGGATCGATGAGAATAATAGAACACTAACATAAACTCTAGACATGAATTCACCAATAGAAATCAATATCACAACGGTAACATATATTTCAGACATGAATTCACCAATACAAATTAAAAAAAATTACCACAAGTTAAGAAAGCCAAAATCAATCAAAATCCCAATTTTTTTCTTACCAGGAAATCGAAAATCGCAGAAGTTAAGGAAACTAAAATCAATCGAAATCCCTAATTTTTTTCTTAGCTGAAGTAAAGGAAGCAAAAATCAATCAAAATCTATTCACTAATAGAAATCAAAATGAAGTAATTTATCAAAAGTTAAAGAAGCCAAAATCAATGGAAAACCCCAATTTCGCAACTATTCTCTTCAAATTTTTCCACAGCTATTTTTATCTTTTGTCACGAAAAAGAGAAAGTAAGAGGAATTCACTAATAGAAATGAAAAAAGTAATAACTTACCAAAAGTTAAAGAAGCCAAAATCAATGGAAAACCCCAATTTCACAGGTATTCTCTGTCAATTTTTTCACATCTATTTTGTTTTCTTAAGTAAAAGAGAAAGTAGATTTTTTTGGTAAGCAATAAAAGGCAAAGTAAGTAAACAGGTGGAAACAATAGTCACCACATACATTCTGTATATGTGTATTACTCTTATACGACTCTTATACACTGGATAGCAAACTTAGGGAAAAACCTTCATTATAAGAGTAATTACGTAAAGGCCATTCATATAGGAAAAAATAGTAGTAACTCAACTTTTCACTTATATCTAATAGAAATATATATATATATATATATATATATATATATATATATATATATATATACCCAAATTAAAAGCAAGACAAGAAGTCAAGTGGCAAGATATTAAAAAGGCACGTGACAATTTTTAGGATAAAACTTAATAGTGTTGTAATAAAAAATTTGAATTTAAAAACATTAAATATTTGAATCAAAAGATTAGAGTTATTTGAATTTGAAAATACTAAGCTTTTTAAAAAAAAAATTATTATCGTAAATTAGGAAGCTAAAATTATCTTACTATTGATAAAATTATCTTTTTCAATGTCATAAAATATATTTAAATATTAAATAAAAGATACTACTACTACTACTAATAATAATAATAATAATATTTTTATAAAAAAAATGTAGTAGCAGCACTTCTAATTTTTTGAAAAAACGTAATAGTACCTGTAGTAGTGGTAATTGTAGTGGTGGGAATAATAATAATAATAATAATAATAATAATAATAATTATTATTATTATTATTATAATAATAATCTTTAAAAACATTGTGGTAATAGTACACACATAGTAGTACTTTTATTTTTTCTATATAAAACAACATAATAATAGTAATTGTACTGGTAGTGGTAATAATAATAGTTTAAGGTTTAAAAATTGAATTTGATAGTATTAAATAATTTTTGAGATGGTTATAACTTTCTCTTTTATCCTATTACAGGACTTTCAAATTCAAAATAATCTTTTAAATGAGCTTTTTTGTAATCAAAAATTAAGATTAAGATAATAACAAAATGAAAGAAAAAGAGTTTAAAATTTGAATTTAATACTTAGAGTTCTATAGATGACTACAACTTCCTTACAGTATCATAATTATCGGAATTTTAAACTTTGCAAAATACCTTATAAGAAGAGTTATGCTGATAAACACCAAGACAGATGTAATTAAAATACAGCCAAAATTATTGCAATTTTTTTATCTAAAATAACATGTTAAAATTCAAAATTTTCAAATTGCAGCATAGAGATGATTATGAAACTCCTTGAATTTTATTCGGTTATTATTCAAATGGGTAACAAATTCAGGTTATTTCTTCTATCTACTCAAAAATTGTCAACACATATTTTTTCTCTTTTTTGTGAATTTATAAAAACCGATAGAGTGGTCCATCTTCGTATGATATGTGAAATTTGATTTATATTCACACTGATTATGTTCTCACAATTGTATAATTTATGCAAGAATCGCGTAATTTTATGGCAATTCTCTTCTATCAATTTATGTATATGCCATATGAAATAGTTTTTACATAATTTATATTACTTATACATTCATAAATTAAATATTTATGTAGAAATATTGCATCAAATAATTTTTGTAATCGGCAAACTATGGCTACACATAATTACTTCATCAATGAACAACCATGTTTGAAGATATAATGAAAATTGATTATTCGCGTTATATAATCATGACACATTTTAAATCACGAAAGGTAACTTGCAATCTTTTTACATTAATTAATTATATTTATACATATTTTTTGTTTATTGGTTTTGTAGATTTCTAATTGTAAGGTTAAATTGATATTGATTTTATTTCTACGTCTATATATATGCATAAATTCTGAAGTTTTATGAATATTCACTTCTATTTATTTGTTTACATAGGATAAGAGTAGGGATGGCAAAATTAGCCCGCCCAACCCATCCATATTTTAATGGGTTGGGCTAGATTGATTTTGAAGATGGGCTGATTTGGGCTAACCCAAGTGAACCCATCACAAATCATCAACCCAAATGAACTCATAATGATGCCCAACTTTGATCCATAAAGATGTTAAATCCCAGTATTTACAATTTCACTTTTAATATTTTTAGTTACTTCAATTATATTTTGTTTTCGTCTTAAAATAATTGTAATAATAAATCAATTTTCTAATGAAGAAAAATAATTTTTTTCTTACATCATCCCCCTACCCCTACCCCATAAAAAAATAAATATTTTCCAAAATTTACTTTTTTTAAGAAAAAATATTTTTCCCCACCCCGGAGCCCGACCAACCCCATCCCCCCTCCTCCGCTCAAAAAATATTTTTTTAATTTATATTTTTAAGAAAGTGAATTTTTTTCTTACACCATCGCACTACCCCGACCCCACCTCCTTACTCTGATCCCTACCACCACCACCACCCCAACCAAGAAAAAAAATATTCTTTTAAAAAAAATCAAAGTTTTTTTTCTCCAACCAACCCCTACCCCCGACCCTCCTCAAAAAAAAGATTTTAATAAAAAAAGAAAATTCTTACTCGATCCCCTTACCTCCGGATACCTAAATACACCCCTTACCCCCACCCCCTAAACAAATATTTTTTTAAAAAAACTTATTTTTTTATAAAAAATAAACTCTTTATTACCCCGCCCACTCCCCCTTCCCTACCCCGACCCATCCCCTCTCATAACAATTATTTTTTTAATTTGTATTTTCAAAAAAAAAGAAAAATTAAAAAAATCTTGGCGTACTACTACCCTTACTCCTACCACCCCCCCCCCCCTCAAAAAAAAATTAAATCTTTAAAATTTATTTTATAAAAAAATATATATTTTTCTCTTTTTCCACCTCTCTTATCTTATTCGTTATCATTATTTTGTATTAAATATATATATACAAATGTTTTTATTAATTTTTTTTTTTAGTTTTCATATGTTATTTTTATGTGAAAATGATAATATAATAATATAAAGATAAAAAGAAAATAAAAGAGATCATTCCAACTTAAATTGCTACTAGAATGATAATTTGTTCAATGATGGGTTAAATTGCGCGGATTGAGCTATAACCCATTATTTAGCCTATCTTGGCCCAACCCATCTTAGCCCATCTATATTTTGGGTGGGTTGGGCAATGATCCATTCGTTGTTTTAGCCCATTTTGACTCGTCTAAATTCGACTCAACCCGTCCATTTACCACCCCTAGATATGAGATAACATGAAGATTTTTATATAGCTCATATATCTTGATACATTCATAAATTCAAATAGTTATATAGTAATATCACATTAGATATTTACAACAGTTAGTAAATTATGGCTACATAGAGTTACTTCATCAATTAACCATCAAATTGAAGATACAATAAAAGTTGATTGTTCGTTTTATGTAATTATGTCATATATCATATCGCAAGTGGTAACTTATATTCCTTTCAAAATTTGTGATTTATCTATGTACATATTTTTTTTAATATCATATGGTATTATAATCTGCGAATGTCTAATTTGTATGGTTGAATTGTTATTACAATTTTTTTCTCGAAATATGAAACAACCCATTTAAAGGAATTTATTTCATTTTACTAGATTAATGCACGTACCTCGCACGTGTAATATTTAATTATTTAAAATTAAATGATTTTATTTATTGCAGAGATTTTTAGTGAAGTGTAAAAGTTCAACTCATTTTTCAAAGATCTTTCACATTTTAATATAATAATGTAAATATAAATATATATTTTTGTTTAAGCACATATATATATATTACCACCAGAAGTTTCAAGTGGTTGATCGATCATCAATTTTGTGTTTGTCATGCAATCAGTGGCAGAACCAGGATTTTCAGTAAGGGGGTTCACAAGTGAACATACGAACTAACCGAATAAGGTTCGACATCTACTACATATACATAAAAAATAATTTTAATCATGCATATATGGTATAATTTTTTGTCGAAAGGGGTTCATATTATACATGTAGCTCCGCCCCTGTATGCAATACCTCTTTTTCTTGCTAACAGAGGCTAAGAGAGACACATCAATTAGGATAATATTTGTGGTACAATTATTTTTTTCTATATTTAAAATCTTTTCTCGTTTCTAATATTTAAATTTTTATAAAATCATTGATTACATTCTTATTACATACTTAAAACTTTTAAAATTTGATACTTCTTAAATTTTTCTTATTCTTATGATTTTATATTTATTTCTAGATTTTTCAAATCTTTTTAAAATCAAATTTAGTTAATTTAGAATTCTTAAACTAATAGAAAAAATATTAGTTGTCATTAGTTCTGATGACTTCTAATAAGGAAAGGTTTTGCCATAAATATATTGAATTAATTTTTAATTGATGACTTATAATAAGGAAAAGTTTTATCATAAATATATTTCCTTAGTTTTTTAATCTTAAATACTAGGGGAAAAAATATTGAAAAGATGATTTTGTCTAAAGCAAAAATATTTAATAAAGGACAAAAAGATCAAACAATATTTCTAAAGTTCTTCACACCTTTAATATATTATAGATATATTGTTAGCTTTTTTTAAATTTTATGAAAACTTTCACTCTGAAAGTTAAGGTAAACTTTCTCAAATTTGTAAGGGGGAGGGGAGAGGCAGGTTGGTGGGGGAAGGGATAGCTGGGGTTAAGAATATTTTAACTTCTTTTTTTATTCAGAGAGGGAGACTTGGGGAGTAGGGGCGGTGGGGTAAGATTTATTTTCTTCTTTTCTTAAAAAAAAATAAAACTTAAACTACTTTTGTCAGATTGGGGGTGAGGTGGGGGCACTTAGAGGTTGGGGTGGATGTGGAATTTGATGGGATGATCAGATGAATGATTTGAGAGTGATATGAGATTTTAAATTGAATCAATTTATAAAATGTAATAATAAGTACAAATAAAATACTTAAAGATATTGATGATAAAATTAAACAATGAAAAAATTGTGAAAAAGGAACAAAATTATAAACGTTAAACGAAAATATAAATTTTATGTTAGTTTTAAAATTGAGAATAGTGAAATTTATTTAAAATTAAGTACTTTCAGTGTTTGAAATTTAAAAATTGAAAGATAAAACTTTTTTAAACAAGAGAAATTAGCTACTTGTAATTTCACTATTACGATTATGTTTAATATTTCATAATAAATTTAAAATATGTTAATGTGTTATTTTAATTTTTTTATTTTAAAAAACATAATAATAGTAATAGTAGTGGTAGTAATAATAATAATAATAATAACTTAATTGAATTTGATAGTATTAAATAATTTTTGAGATGGTTATAACTTCCACACTTTATCCTATTGTAGGACTTTTTCAAATTTAAAATAATCTTTAAAATAATTTTTTAATAAAAATTTAAGATTAAAGTAATAACAAATGAAAGATAAAGGATTTAAAATTTGAATTTAATACTTATTGTTTTGTAGATGACTACAGCTTCCTCATGATATCATAATTCTAAGAGTTTTAAACTTCACAAATATTTTATTAAAAAACAAAGACAGACGAAATCAAAATTCTTTTAAAATTATTTCAATTTTTTTTTGGTCTGAGATAACATGTTAATATTCAAAAATTTCAAATTATAGCATAGAGATTGATGGTGAAACTTCTTAAATTTTATTTAGTTATCATTCAAATGGGTAACAAATAATTCAGGTTATTTCTCATATCTTCTTAGAAATTGTCAACACATATTTTTCTCTTCTTTTTTTTGAATTTATAAAACCTAGAAAGTGATCCTTTTTTCATATGATATGTGAAATCTGATTTACATTCACACTAATTACGTTCTCACAATTGTTTAATTTATGCAGGAGTCACATAATTTTATGGTAGTCACTTCTATCAATTTATGTATATGACATATGAAATAGTTTTTACATAGTTTATATTGATATATTCATAAACTAAATAGTTATGTAGCAATATTCCATTAAATAGTTTTTGCAATCGACAAATTATGACTATACATAATTACTTCATCAGTGAAAAATCATGTTTGGAGATATAATGAAAATTGATTATTCACGTTATGTAATTATGACATATTCTAGATCAAAAGAGATAACTTGCATTTTTTTTAAGTTAATTATTTATGCATGTGTATAATTTTTTTGTTTAATAGTTATGTAGATGTTCTAATTGCAAGGTTAGAATTGATATTGATTTTATTTCTACATCTATATATATGTGCATATTTTTTATTTAATATTGTAAGATTTTATGATTTGCAAATGCCTAATTGCATGATTGAATTATTATTATAGAAAGTTAGTGCATGTGGGAGGGTTGGGGTAGGGGTGCATTTGGTACGTTAGTGTAGGGTATTATTGTGTGGGTGTCTTAGTTCTGTTGTGCCATCTTGTTTCATGCTTCTATTATGAATTTGTTTATTATTCTATGTCTTGAGCCGAGGGTCTATCAGAAACAGTCTTGCTACTTCTCCGGATGTAGTGGCATGGACTACGTACATCTTACCCTCCTCAAATCCCACTATGTGGGAACACACAGGGTTTGTTGTTGTTGTTTTCTCAAAATATTAAACAACCTATTTGAAAGAATTTATTTCATTGTATCTATTGATAGATTCTTTGATATTCTATGAAAACTTTCACTCTGAAAATTAATGTAAACTTTCTCAGATTTGTGGAGAGGGGTGGGTGGGTGGTGGTGGATCTAGGATAGCTGGGGTAATATATTTTTTTAAAAAAAAAAATTAATTTTGTTTAACTGGGAGAGGGAAGGTGAAAATCATTTTCAGCCCCCAACTTTGATTAAAAAATCAAACTCCCCCCTCAACATTGAACAATAATCATACTCCCCCTTTATCCCATGCAATGTCCATTTTGTCCTTGTAATTTTAATCCTATATTTATGTAATTTCTTTTTTATATTATATGTAATGAATATTTTTTAACATGGATATTTGTAGCATTTTATTTAAGTTTATTAACTTTATAAGCAAATTAATGTTTTTTTTTATAAATTTATCACAAAATTCAATGTTATTTTTTAAGATCGTTATTTTAGTATGATATGTATTAAAGAGTCGTTTGGTGTGAGGTATAATTATAATAATTCAAAGATAAAGTTCATGATTATTTATCCTGTGTTTAATTAGATGTATTAGGTAGTCTCAAAATCATTTATCGCACCATTTATACCACAGTGATGAGATAAGTTATCACACATACATATTAGTACAACTTATTTTGTGATAACTAATATCGGAATAACTTGTTTCCAAACAACCCACCCCTAAGTGTGTATATACTTATGTATGTATATGTATGTGCGTATATTTTCGTGTTTTACCATTTTCTTACTAAATTCGTTTCATATTACTTAACTTTTTATTTATATAACACAATCTTTAAAAAAATGTTACTTAGAGGTATATTTTGCTAAATTAACCTTATTAATGATAATTTGAAACTTTAAATTTATCTATACTGTTACTTTATATAGGTATTTAACACTAAAGGGCAGAAAAAAACATAATAAAATTCTCTTGATTTCACAAATTGAGCAGATAACTTAAAACATTTATTTTTAGTATGAGAATCAAGTGATAAAAAATGATATTATCTATTGTCTATATCAGTAAATAAGTTATGATTGTCATTAATAGAGCATTACATATTTTATAATTTATATAAATAAATATAAATCTTTAAAATTTGACCTTATTTTTATTCGAGAAAAATATCTAGTACCCCCGAACTATGACCAAATTTGCTACTACACACGTTAACTTCACGGGGGTTCTATTACCCCTTAAACTAAATTTTAGCGTATTTTTGTCAATCTTCTTAGCTAACGTAATACCTTTTGTCAATCATTTTAGATAACGTGACACCTTTGATGTGGACTCCATTTCATGTAATAAAGGTGTCACATTAGCACAAAAATGATAAAAATACGCTAAAATTGAGTTCAGGGGATAGTAGGACGGGGCTTTGGGCTCTAGGTGACAAAAGAGTTTTAAAATGAAGCGTGGGTGACACAAGTCTTAATAATTGAGTGAAGGTGACAATTACTTTATTAAGAATTAAGAAAGTAAGAAAAGTTTGAAAATAACCCATAAGTTTTTTAATTTATACTTTGATCCAATGTAAAACCTAATATAACTAGAAATAGAGGGGAAAAAGACACGTTTCTCTCTCTTCTCATTTATTGGAGTTTTCTCTCTCCTCGTGATTTTTATTGTTCATTGTTCTTGTTGTTGCTTTATTCATCATCTTCTTCTTCATTATCATCATCATGTTCTTCATTATCATCTCTTCTTGTTCATCATCATCATCTTCTTGTTGTTGAACATTGTTGTTACCGCTACTATTGCTACTTGATCAATTTTTTTTAGGTCAAATTTTATTCGTATATCACTTGGAAATTACTTATAGGTGATTTTAGTAAGTAAAATTATAATTTTTGGTTGAATTTCTCATCTGAGTATATCTGCTATTGCTGTTTTTTTAACAGTAGATAAAACTTATAACGTGAATCCAACAGATGAGTAATCTGTTGCACAAATGAGTAATCTGTTGCAACATATTGACTAATCTGTTGCAACATATTGACCAATCTGTTGATATATATGAGTAATGTATTGCAACATATATGACTAAACTGTTGCAACAGATTACTCATCTGTTGGATTTGTATTATAGTGTTGTAACATGAATCAACATATGGGTCATCTGTTACAACAGAATAGTCATGTGTTGCAACAAATTACTCTCTTATTGCAATAAATGACTCATATATTGGATTCATATTGCAGGTTCTATCCATTGTAGCAGTAACAAATATACCAAATAAAAAAATGAACAAAAATCATAATTATACTTACAAAATCACCTATGAAGTAATGTCCAAGTGATATACGAACAAAATTTGACCTACAAAAATTCTAAAAAATTCAACAGGGCACAACGAATAAGTGAAACACATAAAAAATTTCATGAAACAGGTAAAGAATACAAAAATAGTGTATCATATATCAAATGTAAAAGGATCGAGGGGACTAACGTTTGAGTTCTCCTAAAAATATTTAAGTTTCCTAGTATTTTAATTTTTTTCTAATGGATAACTCATCTATTATAACAGATTTTCTATCTATTTGATAATTTCCAACAGATAAATCATCTGTTGCAATATATTAGTCATCTGTTGATTCAAATTAAACAATTATTAATAATAACTAAATTGATTTAGCTAAAATTAAAGACAAGTCTTTAAAACAATGGGACAAACATTTGAGTTCTCCTAAAAATGTTTGAGTTCCCTAGTATTTTAATTATTCTTTAATAGATCATCTATTTGTTGCAACAAGTTAGTCATCTGTTGCAATAAATACTTATAATAGGTTAGTCATTTGTTGATTCAAATTAAGCAATTATTAATAATAATTAAATTGATTTAACTAAAATTGAAGACAAGACCTTAGACAATGGGGAAAACATTTGAATTCTCCTAAAAACATTTGAGTTTTGGTATTTTAAATTGTTTTTCAACACATATTTTGTCTATTTAGTAATTTCCAACAGATGAGTTATATGTTGCAACAACTTAGTCATCTATTGCAACAGATGTCTATATCTATTTGATAATTTTCAATAGATGAATTAGTTGTTGCAACAAGTGAGTCATTTGTTGCAACAGATGCCTATATATGTTTGGTCATTTTCAACAGATATTTTTATTTGTTTGGTCATTTCCAACTGATTACTCATCTGTTGTAACATCTTAGTCATCTATTGATTCACATTAAGTCATTATTAGTAATAACTAAATTGATTACTAAAATAAAATACGAATTAATATGTTCAATTACAGTTTCAATTAATCTCATGGTAATTACACGATCAACTAAGTATGTTCGTCCTGAGTAGAGTGATCAATGGACCAATTTTATTTGAAATGATTCAAACTAAGTCATCATTAGAAATAACTATATTGATTTAACTAAACTAAAGATGAATTAGTAAGTTCAATTACAATTTCGATTAATTACATAGTAATTACATGATCAATTAAGTGTTTCGTACTGAGTAGAATGATTAATTGACAAATTTTATGTGAAATAATTCAAATTAAACCATTATTAGAAATAACTAAATTGATTTAACTAAAATTAAAGATGAATTAGTAAGTTCAATTACGATTTCAATTAATCTCAGTAATTAAATGATCAATTAAGTGTTCCATCCTTAGTAGAATAATTAATTGATCAATTTTATTTTAAATGATTCAAATTAAGCCATTATTAGTAATAACTATGTTGATTTAACTAAAATTAAACATGAATTAATGAGTTCACTTACAATTTCAATTAATATCATCGTAATTACATGATTAACTAAGTATATTTGTCCTGAGTAAAGTGATCAATCTATCAATTTTTTTTAAAATAATTCAAATTAAGATATTATTAGTAATAACTAAATTGATTTGACTAAAATTAAAGATAAACTTACAATTTCAATTAATCTCATAGTAATTAAATTATCAACTAAGTGTATTCATCATGATTAGAGAGATCAATTGACCAATTTTATTTGGAATGAATCAAATTAAGTCATTATTCGTAATAACTAAATTGATATAACTAAAATTAAAGATGAATTGATAAGTTCACTTACAATTTCAATTAATGTCATAGTAATTACATGATCAACTATATGTATTCGTCTCGAAGAGAGTGATCAATTTTATTTCAAATGATTCAAATTAAGTCATTATTAGTAATAAATAAATTGATTTTGACTAAATTAAAGATGAATTGATAAGTCCACTTACAATTTCAATTAATGTATTGGTCCTTAATAGAATGACCACTTGATAAATTTTATTTAAAATGATTCAAATTAAGCAATTATTAGTAATAACTAAATTGATTTAACTAAAATTAAAGATAAGACCTTAGACAAGGGGACAAACATTTGAGTTATCTTAAAAATATCTGAGCTTTAGTATTTTAAATTATTTTCCAGCATATATCCTATATGTTTGATAATTTTCAACAGATAAGTCATCTGTTGCAACAACTTAGTCATCTGTTGCAACAGATGTCTATATTTGTTTGATAATTTTCAATAGATGAGTCATTTATTGCAACAGGTTAGTCATCTGTTGCAACATATGTCTATATTTGTTTGGTCATTTCCAACAGATGTCTTTATCTGTTTGGTCATTTCCAACAGATGTCTTTATCTGTTTAGTCATTTTCAACAGATTACTCATCTTTTGCAATATGTTAGTCATCTATTGATTCATATTAATCCATTATATTAGTAATAACTAAATTTATTTAACTAAAATTGAACATGAATTAATAAATTCAATTACAGTTTCAATTAATCTCATGGTAATTACACTATCAACTAAGTATGTTCGTCCTGAGTATCGTCCTGAGTAGAGTGATCAATTGACAAATTTTATTTGACATGATTAAAACCAAACCATAATTAGAAATAACTATATTGATTTAACTAAAATTAAAGATGAATTAGTAAGTTGACTTACAATTTCAATTAATTTTATAGTAATTACATGATCAACTAAGTGTTTCGTCTTAAGTAGAATGATCAATTGATCAATTTTATTTGAAATAATTAAAATCAAGCAATTATTAGTAATAATTAAATTAATTTAACTAAAATTAAAGATGAATTGATAATTTTAATTACGATTTCAATTAATCTCATAGTTAGTAATTACATGTTCATCTAAGTGTATTCGTCTTGAGTAAAGTGTTAATTGCTCAATTTTATTTGAAATGATTCAAATTGAGATATTATTAGTAATAACTACATTGATATAACTAAAATTAAAGATGAATTGATAAGTTCAATTATGATTTCAATTATTCTCATATTAATTACACGATCATCTTAGTGTGTTCGTTCTGAGTAGAGTGATCAATTGACTAATTTTATTTGAAATGATTCAAATTAAGCCATTATTAGTAATAGCCAAATTGATTTAATAATTATAATTTCAAC
The DNA here is from genome assembly GCA_030864225.1 of Capsicum baccatum var. pendulum. Classification (NCBI taxonomy): domain Eukaryota; kingdom Viridiplantae; phylum Streptophyta; class Magnoliopsida; order Solanales; family Solanaceae; genus Capsicum; species Capsicum baccatum. The sequence goes on along the minus strand of CM061558.1, from coordinate 26,978,441 downwards.
TAATTTCATAGTAATTACATAATTAATTAAGTGTATAACCTATTGCAATAGATTTAATCTGTTGAAACAGATGAGTCATTTGTCGAAAATTATCAAACAGATATATACATATGTTGCAATAGATTAGTCATCTATTGTAACAAATGTCTTTATATGTTGGTCATTTCCAACATATGACCAATCTGTTGCAACATATGACTTTATCTATTTGTTATTTCCAACAAATTACTAATCTGTTGCAATAGGTAACTAATCTGTTGCAACAGACATCTTTATCAGTCTGGTCATTTTCAACAGATTACTCATCTTTTGCAACATCTTAGTCATCTACTGATTCATATTAAGCCATTATACTAGTAATAATTAAATTGATTTAACCAGTATTAATAAGTTCAATTACTGTTTCAATTAATCTCGTGGTAATTACATGATCAACTAAGTGTGTTCGTCCTGAGTAGAGTGATCAATTGACCAATTTTATTTGAAATGATTCAAACCAAGCCATAATTAGAAAAACTATATTGATTTAACCAAAATTAAAGATGAATTAGTAAGTTCACTTATAATTTCAATTAATTTTATAGTAATTACATGATCAACTAAGTGTTTCGTCTTAAGTAGAATGATCAATTGACCAATTTAATTTGAAATAATTAAAATTAAGTAATTATTAGTAATAATTAAACTGATTTAACCCAAATTAAAGATGAATTGATAAATTAATTACGATTTTAATTAATCTCATAGTAATTACATGTTCATCTAAGTGTATTCGTCTTGAGTAAAGTGTTAATTGACTAATTTTATTTGAAATAATTCAAATTAAGACATTATTAGTAATAAAAACATTGATTTAACTAAAATTAAAGATGAATTGATAAGTTCAATTACGATTTCAATTAACATGTTGCAATAGATGAATAATTTGTTGGAAAAGACTAAATAGTTAAAGACATTTATTGAAAATAACTAAACATATATAGACATCTGTTGCAACACATGACTAACCTGTTGCAATAGCTAACTCATCTATTGAAAATTATCCAATAAATATAGACATCGTTGCAACAGATGATTAAATTGTTGCAACATATGACTCATCTATTGAAAATTATTAAATAAAAAAGACATATGTGAACTCAAAATCAAAATGAGCCACAAAATTTAAAAATTGACCAAAATAGGTCACCCATTTAAAAAGTTATCAAAATGGGCTAAACGTAATAATTTATTACGTTTTTTTATTTTTTTCTTAACGATTAACTAATGGAGTTGAATTTTACAAAAAAGGTAAGAAATTCTTACGTTTTATGAAAAAAATATAAAATGTAAGAATTTCTTACGTTTTACACGTTGACCGTGAATTATCAAATCAATTAAAAAGATACTAAAAAAATGAGTTGTTCAACATAGAAAAAAGTTATGTTCTTAACTTTTTTTATATCAGTGGTCCTCCACCCACAGTTCCTTTTTTCACAAATATCTCATCACTTCTACTTTTTCCTCTTTTTACATATGATAATTATGAATTTTTTTATTAGTTAAATTTATTTATATTTTACATGTAGTTCAAATAATTTATTTTTTCCTCTATGTAATAAATTTTTACGTTTTACATAAAAAAAATAAAAAATAGAAGTATCAATTACCTCATTAACTTAAAAATTTTCTTATATTTATTCTATATCAAAAAATAATCCCTTCTATCCTTAATTATCCGATTTCTCTCTAAAAAAATTATACTTTTGAGTTTTCCTCTACTAAAAAATAATAAAATGTTGAATTATCGTCGATCAAATATGCTACTATATACAAGAATTATATTTTTTTGCTGTGTTAAAAATATGAAATTAATTTTTTCGGATAGTAATTCATCGTAGTTTTCGATTAGGATATTGAGGAGACTCACATGCACAAATATGTTTCATATTATAATTAATGGAGTAAAAAATTATAATTTAATTTAGGAACACTCTTAGATTAATATAAGAAAATATATTTTTTTAGGAACACTCCTAAAAAAATATAATTCTTGTATATAGTAGCATATTTGATCGATGATAATTCAATATTTCACTATTTTGGAGTAGAAGAAAACTCAAAAGTATAATATTTTTAAAGAGAAATCGGATAATTAAGAATAGAAGTGATTATTTTTTGATATAGAATAAATATAAGAAAATTGTTAAGTTAATGAGGTAATTGATACTTCTTTTTTTTAATTTTTTTATTTAAAACCTAAAAATAATTTTTTTGAACTACATGTAAAATATAAATAACTTTAACTAATAAAAAAATTCATAATTATCATATGTAAAAGGAGGAAAAAGTAGAAGTGATGAGATATTTGTGGAAAAAGGAATTGTGGGTGGGGGATCACTGCTATAAAAAATTTAAGAACGTAACTTTTTGTTACGTTGAACAACTCTTTTTTTTAGTACCTTTTTATTGATTTGACAGTTCATTGTATTTTTTTTCTCGGTTATCGTGTAAAACGTAAGAAATTCTTACGTTTTATAATTTTTTTATAAGACGTAAGAATTTCTTACGTTTTATAAAAAAGATGTAAAAAGTAAGAAATTCTTGCGTTTTTGTATAAGTCAACTCCGTTAGTTGATCGTTAAAAAAAGTAGAAAACGTAATAAATTATTACGTTTAGCCTATTTTGGTAACTTCTTAAATAGGTGGCCTATGTTGGTCACTTTTTAAATTCTGTGGCTTATTTTGGTTCCGAGTTCGATATATGTTGAAAAACAATTTAAAATACTAAAGCTCAAATGTTTTTAGGAGAACTCAAATATTTGTCCCCTTGTCTAAGGTCTTCTATTAAAGACTTGTCTTCAATTTTAATTAAATTAATTTAGTTATTATTAATAATTGCTTAATTTGAATAAACAAATGACTAACCTGTTATAAATATCAGTTGCAATAGATGACTAACTTGTTGCAACAAATAGATAATCTGTTGGAAAATGAGTAAAATACTAGGAAACTCAAATATTTTTAGGAGAATACAAATGTTTGTCCTATTATCGTAGAGACGTCTTTAATTTTAGTTAAATTAATTTAGTTATTACTAATAATTGCTTAATTTGAATCAACAGATGACTAACATGTTGCATCAGATGATTCATCTGTTGGAAATTATCAAATAGATAGAAGGTCTGTTGTAACAGATAGAAAATCTGTTGTAACAGATGGGTTAACTATTAGAAAACAATTAAAATATTAGGTAATTTAAACGTTTTTAGGAGAACTCAATGTTTGTCCCCTTGATCCTTTTGCATTTGATGTATGGTATATTATTTTTGTCTTCTTTATCTGTTTTATGAGAATTTTCATGTGTTTTACTTTTTCGTTGTGCCCCGTTGAAATTTTTTAAAAAAATTTTAGGTCAAATTTTGTTCGTATATCACTTGGACATTACTTCATAGCTTATTTTGTAAGTAAAATTAAAATTTTTGTTGAATTTCTTATTTGGTGTATCTGCTACTGCTACAATGGATAGAACCTGCAACATGAATCCAACATATGATTCATCTATTGCAACAAGTGAGTAATTTGTTGCAATATATGACTAATCTGTTACAACAGATGACCCATATATTGGATTCATATTACCACACTATAAAACAAATCCACCAGATGAGTAATTTGTTGCAACAGATTAGTCATATATGTTGCAACAGATTACTCATTTGTTGCAACAAATTAGTCATATACGTTGCAATAAATTACTCATTTGTTGCAATAAATTAGTCATATATGTTGCAACAGATTAGTCATATATGTTGTAACAGATTACTCATTTATTGCAACAAATTAGTCATATATGTTGCAACAGATTAGTCATATATGTTGCAACAAATTACTCGTTTGTTGTAACAGATTAGCCATATATGTTGCAAAAGATTACTAATCTGGTCAACATATTAGTCAAATATGTTGCAACAGATTACTAATCTGTGCAACAGATTAGTCATATATATTGCAACAAATACTCATTTGTTGGATTCACGTTATATGTTTTATCAATTATTAAAAAACAATAGTAGCAGATACATTCAGATAAGAAATTCAATTAAAAAATAACAAACATTAAAAAAAATAACAAAAAACATACAAAAATAACAAACACCATCAAATCAAGTTTTTCATTTTCGTCATAAATTAAAAGCCCTAATTTTTTACTTGTAAAAATCGAAAAGAAACGATGAAGAACTCGAAGTTGTTGTGCCGGAGAATGTTGTCACGTCGAATGACGGTTGAAAGTAAAAAAGGAACGGACAAGAACTTAAAACTATTTGTTACCAGAGGTTGAAGTTGCACAAGATTGAAGGAAGAAATTTGAAAAGTTGTTGGTTGGGAGTAGTTAGAGAGAGAACCTATCGAGAGAAAAAGAGAAGAGAGAGAAATTGATTTGCAGAGGGAGGAAAGTTTTGTGGGTGTGGGTTAGTTTGTATTTTTGAAAAGATTAAAAAGTTTAGAAAATATTAATCAAGTCCACAGTTAACCTAATCAAGTTTTTTAATTATGTTTGACCCTTTAAATTGGTCAATGTCACTAATCTTTCATTCAAGACTTAAAAGACACCTTTCCTTCAATTTTCTCCAGTAGGACCCCTGTGAAGTTGGAGTGTGTCGTAACAACTTTGACCATAGTTCGAGGTGGTACTAGAGGCTTATCGCTTTCATTTATTGTTTGCATTGAAATATGTTTATAAAATTAGTATTACTTATTATTTTCACTTGTAAAATAAATATTATAGTTTTGGTTATTATTAATAAAACTAATTTTCTTATCATGCTAATTTACTTCATAAAGATCATCATTAGCTTATATACTTAATTAATATTTCTTTCTTTTTTTTCTAGAAAATAATGTTTATGTTTTTATGAAAATTTTGTTATATGATTTTTTTTTAAAATGAAAATATGATGATTTTAAAGAAGTTAAAAAAAAAGAATTAAAAAAATGATGATAAAGGGTAAAATAGGAATTTTAAAAAGTCAATTAAGATAGAAAGGGAGTATGATTATTGTTTAAAGTTGAGGGGGAGTTTGATTTTAAGACAAAGTTGGGGAGGAAAAATAATTTTATCCCGGAGAAGGAGGGTTGAGGGGTAGGGGCCGGTGGTATAAGAAACTTTTTATGAAAAAAATAAAATTTAAAATAAATTTGGTTGAGGGGTGGGGGGGGGGGGTTAAAGGTTGGGCTGAATGTGGAATTTGGTGGGGTGATCGGATGGATGATTTTGAGAGTGGATGGAATTTTAATTGAATCAATTTAGAAAATGTTATAATAAGTATAAATCAAATACTTTAAAATATTAATGATAAAATTGAATAATGAAAAAAATTGTGAAAAAAAGAATAAACTCTGAAAATTTAAACGAAAATAATAAATTGTATGTTCTTAGTTTTTGAATTTAGAGTGATGAACTTTATTTAAAATTGAGTACTTTCAATGTTTGAAATTAAAAGATAATTTCTTTTTAAAAAGCAATTAGTTAGTTGTAATTTCACTATTACAATTATTTTCAATGTTTCATAATAAATTTAAAATATGTTAATATGGTAAAATAAAAAATGATTAATTCTATTGTTTCAAAGTTAATCAGCTAACATGAATACTTTTTACAAAAATATTTCGCGCATCGGGCGGGTGGGTACCTATACTAGATAACTTAAAATACCTTTTAAGCTAAGAAATAATAAATAATAGTGATAATTTTACTATATCACTCCTTAAATAGAATAAATTTAATGGTTCGTAAAACATATTGGGTAATTATATAGTTACTAACTAAGGGTAAATTCAATATAAATGGATAAATTATCTATTAATTTTTTATAACATGAATTGTTGTACTATTTCTAATAATATGGACAAATAAATATGGATGAAGAGAAGATTAACATAAAATTAAATATGTACGAATTTTATATAGTATGGGATAAACGTGTTTCTATAAACTAATAAAGTACAAACATGTGAGTAATATGTCAGTTTTCAAGTCCAGATAGATATCCCGATTGTTTGTATTATGTGACAAATATAGAGATAATTTATTTAAGTACTTTAATATAATAAATATAATAATTTAATTTTACCATAATCGTTCATGAAATTAAGGTCCCGTTTGGTCAAAAAAAATTAAGCTGTAATTAGAATTTGGAAAAATAGCCCAATAATGGTTTCATTTTTTTTCATTTTCTTAAAGTAATCCTATTTTAATTATATTACATTTTAAAATCATATATTATACTTTTTAATAACTATTAAATTTTAAATATTTATATTACAAATATATGATAAAATGCTACTTCTAACTCTATTTTGAAAATTTCGAATAAGGTGAGTTTTTTATTTTAATGGCCAAATGCGTACGGATAATCTTTATAATTACGTTTAGATACGTAATTTACCTTTCTTCTTGCGAAACAAGTACAAATATCGTGTCCCGTGAGCAAACGGCAAAGTGACTCGCGCTCTATAGGCAGACTACTGCTTCATTTATTTTGCCCTAATCCTTTTCTTTCCTCCGTAGAACTGAAAAACCCCGAAACTCGCAAGAGGAAAAAAAACCCCTCTGCAGCTTTTCTCAAAACGATTCAAAGAAGCCTCTCGAAACTCTTCGTCGACCCCGCGCCGTCCATTAGGTGAGTTCAATTTCGGGCTTCCCATCGTCACCTTCGTCGTTCGTTTTCCGTTTTTAAAAACAATGATGCTCACCTACCTGTTGTTTATCTACTTTAGTTCTTTATATTTCAGTACTATGTTGGCTGGTAGGATTTGCACTCAGAACCGTAGTTTATTGGCTCGTAATTGCGAGGTTTTTGTAATGTTTTATAGTTTTCTGACTTTTCTAGAGGTTTAGAGTGTAGATTTGTATGTCTTATATTTCAAATTCTGGTCTATAAAGTCGGATTCAGGATTTTAATTTCTGTTGTGCTGAGTAACACCAGTTGCAATTGGTGTAACTTCACGGCACGTGTGGCTATTTTCACAGTGCCAAGTGCCAAATGCCAACTGCACAGGCATCTGTCGTTGCGTTTGTCAGATTGTTTATCCAAAGTTCTGTTAGGGCCATCGAACGTATGTTAAATTGTTTGCCGTAATAGTAGGATAAGAAGGGGAAGTAACGTTTTGCTTTGACTAGGTCTAGACTCTGAATGTTTCAGCTCTTTGTTCTCTTGCCCTCTGTTGTTTCTCTTTTTGTCGAAAGTGACTAGAGATGGTTTAAATTGTGCTGAAAGGAAGGTTTTTCTGTAGTAAACAACTACTAGCATCTACTGATCAGATAGAACCTGTCTGACGGCCTATAGAAAGAAATGAGTAAAAGGAAACATTTTACTCAATTACACACATATCTCATTTCTTATCATGTTTACTTAGTTATCCTACTCATTCTGTGATTTATTTAATATGTATATGCTAGGGAACAAATGTGTATAATGTTAATTTTTCCTTTAGTTTTTTTCTTTTTGTGATATTAGCTGCTGTACTAATCAGTTTCGCCTGTGATGTAGACAGTTTTTTAAATTATGGGCGAAAGTGAAACTGTGGTAGCTCAAACCTCGTCAGTCACTGATTATATATCTGCTGGTTATTCGTCAATAAATCCTGATGATGCTGGTGCCCACCTTTCTTCTGATGCTGGAAACGCTGGGGATCTGGCCACTGCCTGTCCAAATGGGGCTGGGGAGTTAGCATCTACTAATATAGAAGCTGGAAACCCTTATACTACTGATCAAGTTTCTACCCAGCAAGAAGGTGCAACTGCTATGTCATATGACCCCAGCCAGGATCTTGCAGCTCTAGCAGATGCACCCGTAGGTTCATCCCAAGTTACTGACTGTGAATCTTCTGCAAATGGCAACAACACTGCTGAAGAAAGAGACATTGCAGCTGTTGGAATTGCTGAAAATGGGATTGCATCAGATGTTCATGGAAGTTCCAATATGCATCAGCCAGAGGATGGCCTAGGTATAATTGTTAACTTTTCGGTGTCCTTGTGTCATCATCTGTTGCTACTCCCGCAATTAACTAAAGAAAAACTTCATTAGATGTTAAGGGATGCTTGTCATCAATTTAATTAGTTACAAGAATCATAATACAAATACATGTAGCTAATGCAAATTTCTTTAGCAGACATGTGGAGTTACTATTCTCTTCCTAAAGAAGTCTGCATAAAGAGTAAAGTTACGCTAGGATGCTGCCATAGCTCGGCTCTATATGAATGTCTTTGGTGATTGGTAGTTACTTGTTTTTCTCAGTAGTCTTTCATACTGTAACCAGCTTCTTTCTCCGGTCGGTTTCTTGTTACTTCTTGCTGCAGCATGTTGTCTACTGTCAATTTTGTTGTCTTTCTCCATCTTTCATCTTTTGTATGTTTGAAATTTCTTTTTTGGTTCCTTTGTCCTGAATGTGAGCTGCATCAACATGTAGTGAACTTACTAGCTATTTTATGTTGGCAGTTTTATCTCCTGAAGAGGAAAGATTATGGAGCATAGTAAGGACGAATTCTTTAGACTTCAGTGCCTGGACTGCCCTTATTGAGGAAACAGAGAAGATGTCGGAGGTACTTTAACTGACCTTCTGTCAAGTGGATTTGTCATCTTGGCATTCTTCATTTTCTGGTCTTAGTTTTTCTTATTGAGAAAATAGCGTTTCTTATTGTTCATTGTCCAAAATAGCATTTCTTATTGTTCTCTTTATGCTTTAATTTGCTTCTCTTTCTGTCCAACTGGTAAGAACCTATCCAGAGAGGTACTGTCTTTTCTGATCTTTTGCAAACCTGACTTTCATGCTAGGGAGAAGGATAGTGTGTGGTGCAAAATATCTCAAGTACATATATATTTGGGTACCATTTCTGGAAAATTGTTTCTAAGCTATAATTTAATTGCCTATGCGACTTATTGCAGGAGCTGCGTCGCATAGCATTTCTTGCCTTAGCTTATATATTTTTATGTTTATAGCCATTCTTTAGCGAAGCTAACTCTCCTGTTCTTTGGAACATGGGGTACTATAGAGTTGGTGGTATTCTCTCCGTATCTCTTCCCATCCATGCCACTTGTTAACCTATTTAGGAAAACAATTTGGTGGTGTCCATGTTTAATCTAAAATTACCAGTATATTTTGTATATGTTCTATTTAGTACTTGTCACTGTTACCAGGATTGTAATCAGTGATGTATAACAGCCAGAAGTCATCATTTTTCATTAGCAAGAGATTTAACTGTACAAGAATGGTGATGATGTTGATGCTCTTATCTGCGTTACTTTATGCACTTCCGTTGTTTGTGTCCCAAAAGATTTGATCCATTTGCTTTGATTAAAGAGCTTATTTATTTCCATGAACTCAAACTAATACACATTCATATAATTGATCTTCATATGGTATTTCTTGGATGATTTGCCTAACATTTAGCACAACTTATTCATAGTTGAAGTGAGCTCTTATTTTTTGATCTTTACATTAATCAGATAAGCTCATCTACAATGTGGAGTGTGTATTTGTCCTTTGAGAAGAAATTTTCTATGGGTCAATTTTCTTACTAAAATAAGCTTGTGGTTGTCGATATTCCGGAACTTATGGATACAAATTTCCTCAATGCTGGATTTGTTGTTCATTGTGAAAATATGTAGGGGAACATTTTGAAGATTCGGAAGGTTTATGATGCATTCTTGGCAGAATTTCCTCTGTGTTATGGTTATTGGAAGAAATATGCAGATCATGAGGCCCGTCTTGGCTCTGTTGACAAAGTTGTGGAGGTCTATGAACGGGCTGTTCAAGGTGTGACATATTCGGTAGATATGTGGTTGCACTATTGTGTTTTTGCTATAAGCACTTATGGAGATCCTGGCACCATTAGAAGGTAATGCTATTGCTGATTTGATTTGTTCTAGTTTTATATGGGAGATCATTGGTGCAAGATGCTTAAAAATTTTCTTTGTTCCATACTATATGATCTTTCAATGCTCTCTGACCTGATTTCAGCATGTCTGCAACAGCTCTTATCATCTACATGGCATAAGGTTTGTTTGGGTTGCACTTCAGAATTGTATAACTGATGTGCAATCCACGTGATTCTATGGCCTGCTTAGTAGCCATATGAATTTTCTTCAGGATTCAATTCTATTTTATGGCCTTATTCTCCCCCTTCTATTTTCCCTGTCCTTAGGGCTGTGTTTAGTCCATGTAGTTCTCCGTGATATTTTGCTGTTATTAACCGTCGCACATGAGATGCATCAATAAACACATTGCTGCTGAGAAGATCTCGTCCAGTAAGGCTAAGATGCCCTCTGAGTGCACCTTTCACGGACATTGTAAGATTGTTTTGAGGAAGGTAAATGCAGCATATTTGTGGGAGTGTCTGCTCCTTGAGTGAATTAGTACTTTAGCTTGAAGTCTTCTCATGTACAGCATTTTCTAAGCCCATGCGAAGGCATGTGTGTGTTTTTAATCATATAGTACTTTGTTCTGTTGGTTTGTTAGGTTATTTGAAAGAGGATTAGTGTATGTTGGAACAGACTACCTGTCCTTTCCACTTTGGGATAAGTACCTGGAATATGAGTACACGCAGCAGGCTTGGTCGAATGTTGCTGCCATCTATACACAGATATTGCAGAATCCAAATCAGCAGCTCGATCGCTATTTTGAAGGGTGATTATTTTCTTTGAAGCTTATTTTGCATTTTCCTTATTCATTCAAGGCTCTCAGATTATTTCTGGCGGTAAAATTCTGGTTGCCTTGTGGAAAAATACATCATTTCTTTATTAATCATAAAGACGCTTATTCTTTGGCATATCTTTCATTGGTTTTGCTTGTTTGAGCATGCTTTTGAAAAATTACTTTCTAGCAAGTGGTCAATTATTATAGTATATAATTCTAGCCTGGGCCTGCTCTTATTTTTTGTCAGAAACTGTGTAGTATTTTAGTTCCATGCTAATTTTTAAAAATCCACCTGTAGGAGCAAAGATCTTAGCTAATTAAGCTGCTGGTATTGAAGTATATTTCAGACATCTCAACATGTATTATTTGAAAGGGCTTAAATTATTTAACAGTGTAGTGATACTTTTTTTGATTCAAGAAAAGTAGTTGATGTGACTACTGTTCCTTTTCTGGTGCAATATGTCTGCAGATTTAAGGAACTGGTGGCTAGTAGGCCTCTATCAGAGTTACGAACTCCTGAAGAAGCTGCAGCTGCAACAGAAGCTGGGGGTGAACAGGTTGAGGGAGAGGTTAATCCTGGTTCTGAGTCTTCTAAACTTGTAAGTGCAAGCTTAAAAGATGCGGAGGAGTTGGAGATGTATATTGCCATTAGAGAAGAGATGTATAAGAAAGCTAAAGAGTTCGATTCTAAGATCGTTGGTTTCGAAACAGCTATAAGGAGGCCATATTTTCATGTGCGGCCTTTGAATGTTGCAGAGCTTGAAAATTGGCACAATTATCTTGACTTCATAGAAGGAGGGGATGACTTCAATAAGGTACTTGGGTTTGGAATTTTTTGTGGATTTTCAATTTCTCTTTGTTTATAGCTTTAGTTGCCTTGCTATACAATTTATTTACAGTTAAAGTAATATCTGCTGCCTCATATGCTATATTGGCTAAACCATCGGATGAAGCATCTTTTTAAACGGGATATTGAACTTGGACTAAAGCATGGGCCATCCATTTGCTTTCTATAAGGCTAAGTACTTCAAACCCTCATTTGTGAGTCGACGTTCTGGGTTCATGATCTGTTGTATGGTGGAATAATTGTTTTAAAGTTCCAATGTTATGCATGCAGGTGTGTTCTTATCTTCCTAACCATGTCAGGCTAGAACGGTCCCTCCTTTTGTATTGGAGGGGCCCTGTTCCACCAGTGGAGTACTCCTTGTGCATCACTCCTTAGTCCTTTCAGTTTTTTGTGGAATTTCCTTACTGTGGTAGTGTTTAATATGTATTAAGTGATTTGTTACTTGTGCGAGTCAGGTGGTCAAGTTGTATGAGAGATGCCTGATTGCATGTGCCAATTATCCTGAATATTGGATTCGGTATGTTTCTTGTATGGAAACAAGTGGAAGTTTGGATCTTGCCGATAATGCCCTTGCTCGTGCCACTCAAGTGTTTGTCAAGGTAAAATGTCATGAATTTTTTCTCAAAAAAATTCCTCTCGTCACTATATGTGCCTATGTGGTCTGTTCAACATGAGATTCTCTTTGCATTTAGGGAGGTCAGTTCTGAATATACTAAATCACCATTTGTATTTTTGACAAACTATCTGGCTCTTTGCTCGTCTGTTTTTTTTTGGTTAAAGGAATGTTCGATTAAAGTTTAATCAGTCTGGCAAATGTTGATAATATTAGTAGCCACATCCCCGCATACTAGGTATTAACTTTTCATCTCAAAGTTTAGTATTTAAAGATTGAAAGGTTTCTTTTCCCTCATCAAGATGATAACTGGCTTTTCTATTGATTGGAATCAGTAAATATCTTTAGGAGATTAAATTAAATTATTATTTATAAAATGAGCGCAAAGATCATGCCATAAAACTTACAAGCAAACTCAGTTCCTTTACATTACTGGTGGAATTGAGAAGTTCTAACATACTATTGCCCAGACCACTATGTTTACATCTTCTAGTCTCTACCCTATAACAACAACATGCTCTGTGTAATCCCACAAGTGGGGTCTGTGACGCAGACCTTCCCTCTACCTCGGAGATATAGAGTTTGTTTCCGAAAGATCATCAACTTTAACAAAAAACAGTTTGGAAAAAAAGGATACAAATAGGGAGCAATCACAACAACAAATTAATGTGAAATTGGAAGTATTACACAACAAACATGTTCTAGTCTACACCAAACCAAAAAGAGAGAGATCTATATTTCAAGATATGAATATTCTGGTATCTGCTTTCAAAGCATCTTCGGATTCTTTCCTTAAATATTACCTCTCCAATGCAAGCTGGGATTGTATCCCAAATTCTCCTCTTATGTTTCCAAACTAGTCTCTACGTCCATGCGTTGCTCGTAAATCTTCCGTCAAAATACGAAAATTAAATCAAAATGATTATATATCATTTGAGCATAAAAAAATGATCAATTCAATTAAGTTAGATGTTTTGTGGCATTGTTGCTATCTCATGTTCCTAAGTTTGTTCTACATTGATATCTCGTTTACAAATGCAACATAAAGCTGTCCATGTGAGAGCTGTTGTCAGTTGTCACTATCATTGGCGGATAAAGTCTTTGATATCAGGTTCATCTCAACTCGGTTCTTTGCAACAGTGCATAAACTTGTGTAAATATTCACTCAAAATATAACAAATAGCATATATGAACCCTTAATTGTAAGATGTGATAAATTTAATGCTAAGAACCTTAAATATGCCCATTAAAATTAAAATTCCATATCTATTTTTTGCTGTTTAAATTTTATAATTTAATCAAACTTAATTATTTACTTTGTGAAGGTCATACGAACGTTGTCACTTATCATCAACGTACAAAAACAATAAAACTAATTTGAAAGTTGAGAGTTAATCTCGAACAATTATTTCAAAAACATGCAAATTTCAGTCAACATATTAAATCAAAATGTTTATATATCATTTGAACATAAAAAAATGGTCAATTCAATTAAGTTAGTTAGATGTTTTGTGGCATTGTTGCTATCTCATGTTCCTAAGTCTGTTCGACATTGATATCTCGTTTACAAATGCAACATAAAGCTGCCCATGTGAGAGCTGTTGTCGGTTGTCACTCTCATGGGCGGATAAAGTCTTTTGATATCAGGTTCATTTCAACTCAGTTCTTTTGGCACAGTGCATAAATTAGTGTTAATAAACAACAACATACCCAGTGAATTCCCACCTAGTGGGGCTTGGGGAGGTAAAATGTACGCAGTCCATACCACTACCTCCGAAGAAGTAGAGAGGTTGTTTCCGATAGACCCGCGGCTCAAGACACAAAGACAGTAAATAAGGTCATAATAAAACATTAGACAAGATAAAATAATAGAAATAAGGCACCCACAAAGTAGTACGATACACTAACAAACCGCAAGCACCCCCCAACCCACCTAACTAGAGACTCCATCCTATATGAAAGGTCCTACCGCTACTAGTACTGGCTACGATTTACCTATCCGCTCTAACCTTATAACCTAATTCGAGTTCTCCATACTTTTCTATCTAGGGTCATGTCCTCGGTAAGCTGTAACTGCTCCATGTCCTGTCTAATCATTTCCCTCCCGTATTTCTTCGGCCTACCTCTCCCCCCTGAAACCATCCAAAGCTAACTTCTCGCACCTCCGAATCGGGGCATCCGTGCCCCTCCTTATCACATGCCCAAACTATCTCAACCTCGCTTCCCGCATCTTGTCCTCCGCCGAGGTGACTTCCACCTTCGCCCGAATAATCACATTCAACGCAACGTTCTCATTTCTGCCACCTTCAACTTTTGAATGTGAGAGCTCTTGACTGACCAACACTCCACTCCATATAACATGGCCGAACAGATCACCACTCCATAGAATTTACCTTTAAGCTTGGAAGACACCTTCTTATCACAAAAAACTCCCAAGGCAAGCCTCTATTTGATCCACCTCTCCCCAATACGGTGTATGACATTCTCATCAATCTCTCCATTTCTCTGAATCATAGATCCAAGATACTTAAAACTATCCATTCTACAAACAACTTGGGAATCCAACTTCACTACCACCTTGTCCTCCTGTGTCATGTTGCTGAACCTACATTCCAAGTACTCCATCTTAGTCCTGCTCAAACTTCCAATTTATCATTAACACCTCATGGGGTCTCATCAATCAAAACTACGTCATCCTCAAATAACATACACCAATACACCTCTCCTTAAATATGCTGCGTCAAAACATCCATCACTAAAAGAAATGGACTAAGAGTTGATCCCTGGTGCAACCCTGTCAAAACTGGAAAATGCTCTGATCCCCCCTTCACTCTATCCTCGCCCGAGTCTTCGCTCCATCATACATGTCCTTAACCAGTAGCATATATGAACCCCTAACTATAAAGATGTGATAAATTTAATGCTAAGAACCTTAATATTGAGTCCATAAAATTAAAATTCTATATCCGTTTTTGGCTGTTTAAATTTTATAATGTAATCAAACTTAGTTATTTACTCAGTGAAGGTTATACGAACGTTGTCACTTGTCATCAACGTACAAAAACAATAACAATAAAACTATTTTGAAAGTTGAAAGTTCACATCTCGAGCATCTACTTTAAAAGCATCCTTTCCACTATTTCTCGCCAATCCAAGTCTCGCAAACATCATCTTCGCCACACTACATTTGGACCGTGAAACAATACCTAAAATTAAAGGGAAAAGAAATTAAAATAATTATTCAATAAAAGAATTTACTTCATCAAATTAGTTCTTAACTTCATATTCTTCGTCTTCTAATTTTCTCCAATGGGAAAGACCAAACCAGACTAAAACAACTAACAACAATGTTGAGCACAAAGAATTTGCACCCGAAACTAATTTAGGTACCAAAATTCAGCTGTAATATTTAGTTAGGACTCTACTTGTTAATAATAGTGCAGTAGTTTTAGGATTCTTCGCGGTCAAATAACAACATTTTTGTTCAATTTCATATCCTATAGATATGTGGATATTTTTTACATATTACAATGTTACCCAGTATGAAATAGTTCTATTAAATAATGCTTTAACTTTTGAAGGGTATAAAAATTGATCTGAGGTAGTGGTATGGGATTGCGTACACTTTACCCTTCCTAGACCCCACTTTGTGGGAATTCACTGGGCATGTTGTTGTTCTTGCTGTTTGAAAAATCGATCAACATCTTGAGGATATTCTGGTCGTTCAATATTTAACAAAAATTATTCATGCTTTTATAATATGCTAGTTTAGAGTACGTGCTTTGCACTTGTGTCTCACGTCAAATAAGAAAAATTTAAGAAGCATAATTAGAGTCAATTTCAAGTATTAATCATTAGTTTAGGTTAGCTTATTTGAATTTTATCCTATGACACTTAAGCTAGATATTAGGAACATGTATCTAACGGTTTTTATCTTGGGAAGTCACTTAATAAGTATTCGAGAAAGTAACTCATTAAGTTGGCAGGACAAATGCAAAAAAATAAAAATAAAAAATTTGGGGGTTCAGATCAAAGCTAAAAGTTAAGAAAAGAAATATACACAAATCTTTACTCACTATCTTTTGGCTTTAATTCTCAATATATCAACCAAACTTTTTTGAATCAAATTCAATAGAGTGAATATGTTTATCGTGCCAATTAAAAGATGTGAAACTAAAAAAAATTGAATATTCACGAAAAATTTGGCCTTTCTGAAAACAACTTTTTGTGTCTAAAAGATTCACTTTTTGTAGAACTTTGGTTGCACCAAAGAGAGGAAAACTCCAATCGCAAAAGAAAAAATACAATATATATCAACCAAACTCTTTTGAATCAAATTCAATAGAATGAATATGTTTATCATGCCATTTGAAAGATGTGAAACTAAAAAAAATTGAATACTTTCGAAAACTCTGGCCTTTCTGAAAACAACTTTTTGTGTCTAAAAGTTTCACTTTTTGTAGAACTTTGGTTGCACCAAAGAGGGGAAAACTCCAATCGCAAAAGAAAAAATACAATACAGTTGTTGTAACGTCTAAAAACTATCCACAACGATATATAAATAGGTCAAAGACATCGGCAGAACACATTCATAATAGAAGAAAAGAACATACCAGTAAACATAAAGTTTATGGGATAACAAGTTAACAACTAATAATATCAGTAATTAAACAAAGGTTACTGACCTAGATGATCGAAAACAGAGGAAGACATTAGAGCTGGACCAAAAGCAACTTGTATAAAATTTAATAGTTTAATCAAAACTGCAGATCCAAAAAGGAAAAAAAAACACCGACTCTCTTTACTTTTGTTTCCACTTTATTTGGCTATAGAATAAAACACTTGTAGCAATAGTACTCTGCACTCTCATGCTTAAACACTTGAAGGGGTTTGAACTATGGACACACGCCAAAAGAAAAATAGAGTAAGCAGTAATAAACACACATTCATAATATAAGAAAAGAGCATACCAGTAAACATAAAGTTCATGGGATAACAAGTTACAACAACAACATACCCAGTGTATTCCCACCTAGTATTTCCACCTAGTGGGGTTTGGGGAGGGTAGAGTGTACGCAGTCCATACCACTACCTCAGGTGAAGTAGAGATGCTGTTTTCGGTGGACCCCCGGCTTAGAACCGATAACAGTATAACAAACACAAAAGATAAGTGCAAAATAAACTAATACCGCTAGCAACATGATAATACTACAACCACAAGATAAAAAATAAGAACTATCTAACCGAAATCATAGACATCACACAGCACCACGAATAAAAAACTACAGACACAAAAGAACGCTCCCTTATTGTTACCGACGCACCCCCACTCCCTAACCCTCTACCCTAATCCGCGTCCTCCACACCTTCCTATCAAGGGTCATGTCTTCCGTAAGTTGTAACTGCTCCATATCATGCCTAATCAACTCCCCTCAATATTTCTTCGGTCTACCTTTACCCCACCTAAAACCATCCATAGCTAGTGTGTCACACCTCCACACTGGAGCATCCAAGTCCCTCCTCATCATGTGTCCGAACCAACGTAACCTCACTTCTCGCATCTTATCCTCCACCGAAGCAACTGCCACCTTCACTCGAATAATCTTATTCCTTGCCTTATCTTTCCTGGTATGTCCACACATCTTCGCAACATTCGCATCTCGGCCACCTTCAACTTTTGGATGTGGGTGTTCTTAACTGGCCAACATTCCGCTCCATACAATATAGCCGACCGGACTGCCACTCTGTAGAACTTACCTTTCAGCTACGGGGGCACCTTCTTATCACATAAGACTCCCGAAGCGAGCCTCTATTTCAACCACCCTGCCCCAATACAATGCGTGCATCCTCGTCAGTCTCGCCATTGCCCTGAATCATAGACCCCAGTTACTTGAAACACTTCCTCTTCTGAATGACCTGCGAGTCCAGCTTCACCACCACTCCATCCTCCTGCGACACCACCCTAAATTTACACTCTAAGTACTCTGTCTTGGTTCTACTCAGCCGAAATCCTTTAGACTCAAGCGTCTGTCTCCAAATATCCAACTTATCATTAACTCCTCCCCGAGTCTCGTCAATCAGTACCACATCATCCGCAAATAACATACACCAAGGCACCTGCCCTTAAATATGTCGCGTCAAAACATCCATCACCAAGGCAAATAAAAATGGGCTAAGAGTTGATCCCTGATGCAACCCTATCAGAACTGGAAAGTGCTTCGAATCCCCACCTACCGTCCTCACACGAGTCTTCGCCCCATCATGCATGTCCTGGGTCGACCTAGTGTTCGCCACGGGCACCCTTCTAGCCTCCAAGCACCTCCACATAATCTCCCTCGGAACTTTATATGCCTTCTCTAGATCGATAAACACCATGTGCAAGTCCTTCCTCTCTCGAAACTGCTCCACTAATCTCCTCACGAGGTGAATGGCCTCAGTGGTCGAGCGACCTGGCATGAAACCGAACTGATTCTCAGAGATATTCACGATCCTTCTCACCCTCAACTCTACCACCCTTTCCCAAACCTTCATAGTATGACTCAACAACTTAATGCCTTTATAGCTGTTGCAAGTTAACAAGCCAACAACTAATAATATCAATAGTTAAACAACGGTTTCTGACCTAGACGAGCAAAAGCAGAGGAAGGCATTAGAGCTTGACCAAAAGCAACATGTATAAAATTTAATAGTTTAATCAAAACCACAGATCCAAAAAGAAAAAAAAATATTGACTTTACTTCTACAAAATAAAACACTTGTTGGAATAGTCCTCTGCACTCTCATGCTTAAACACTTGAAGGGATCCGAACTATGGACGCACACCAAAAGAAAAATAGAGCAAGTAGTAATAAACATTACCTTTGATCAACTACTTCGGATTGTACGGTCTTTTCGATCTCATCGATCGTAAAATTAGATAGAAAAGGGATCCCCAAACTTCTCAAAACAAAACCCCTAAAGAATATTGCCAATTGGATCAACAAAAACCAACGACAAAATATTCCTGAATAGGAGTATGTAATGTACGTATGTTCTTAAAATAAGGAACTTACTTGGACTCTTCACTTTTGGTGCCGTGCCGCACCCATGTCGACACGACATGAGTGTGGGATTACTAGATCTGGCAATCAATTTTGGGTACTTTGACCAAAATCATCTGAGATTTAAGAATTTTTGTAATCAAAACAAAGCCTAAGGTGAAACTGAAGAATATGGAATAACTTGTATATAAAAATTTCTATGCTATTTCTTTCCCTTTTCTCTCCTTTCAGGATTTTCTTCTTGAACAGTATTTTCTCCTCAAGTTTCCCACATAGTATCTCATAATTTATGTTTTATAACTCTATTTTCGTTGAATCCCCACACCCGTATCCATACGTAGATCCGTATTCATGAATCTTTAAATTGAGATCGTGAAGGATCTGACCTCTAGATCCGTACCCGTATTGAACACCCGCACCCGAGTTCGAGCAACTTAGATATAACCTAATTGGTTTACTATTACTACGATATTTTCTATAAATATTGAAAAAAAATATTTATGCAAAGTTTTATAGGATTTTCTTTCCATGTTTTATGTGATTTTCCTTCTTTTTATAGTATAATTACTTGGTCTCTTTCCATGTTTTCTTTTCTTTATTTCCTTTTACTTGATTTGTCTATTGTGGTAAGTTTATTAGGAATATAAGAGGAAAAGGACTCCTTAAATCAATTATCATTGACCGAATATTTTTATGTCTTAAAATCAATTATAATAGAAGAAAAATAGTACATGATTGTTTTTTCTATTGCGGATTATTCTAAAGAAGGGCAAAAAGTCAAATCACTTCTCTAAGGACCTTCACACTTTTAATATTACATAGATAGATGTCTTTTATGTCCAACAGTGATGAAGCTGCCTAATAGTCCTTGGCATAACCCAGCTGATGCGGAACATGTTGAAGGAATTTCAAACCTGATGTGAAGCTACATTGTAACAATAAATGAGTAGCATCCTCCCCATTCTTTTCAGTTTTCATGATGTAGACAGTTCCTACAAAGGGGCATGCCTCTTCTCCGTAAAGACTGTTGAGTGAGCACAGCTTCATAGGAAAGTGTCCAGCAAAAAGGGTCTACCTTGTATGGTCCCCTAGTCCTCTAAATAATGGGATCAATATTCCCAATCCCATACTTTCTATATAAGAATATCTTGTCATAGAAGGTTAAGCTCCCTAGAAAACCCAACAACTGCTTTAGTTCTGGATTGGCTGCAATGGTGGACAGAAATGGTAGATAATTTCTCTAGCTCATAAAGCAAACTGTGGATTCATGTCAAAAGAACTGTCCAACTGTCGCCCCTTGGTGAACTTTCTTGGTTGTCTGTTATCTTGTAATTTTAGCATGGAGATCACTTTTAGATATATTTTCTAGCTTGCATTAGAGATGACTTCTTCTGAAATGAGCAGCTCGTAATGCTAATGTCTTAGTTTTCACTGGTCATCCCCTAATAAGCTTGATTGTCTATTATCCCATAGTCTCAGCATTGACATTGCTCTTTAGTAGACCTCTTAGCATTGAACAGCCAGTTATGGGACTAGATTCAATTTAATGTGCTGGTAATTCTAGTTTACCAATGAGGTTGTAGGCAATGCCCTCAATTGTTTTTTCTTATGATGTTTGTGCTGAGTTTTATGGAGATAAGTGTGATAAATGGAAGTGCTATGATTATACTTCTTGTTGTCCTTTAACAAATATACATTTCTCTTTCAAAATAGGTTTTAAAGTGTTAAAGTAGTGAATTCAAGTGAGACCTGAGGTCGTTACTGGTTAATTCCTTTTGGTTTCTAATAATTTTTCACTCATCATGCATTATGTGATCCTCGAAAGTTACAGTAGTCTGGTTTTTATTTGCCAAGAGTTTGTACTGGAAAGGGTTTGGAAGCGAGTTGCCTTAGTTTCTAATGTCCATGAATTATTTCTGGTAATAAAATTCTCGTGTGCAGAGCTATTCCTTGAGTGGGTTTCCCTTCAAACCTACTATATTTCATTAACAACTCATTTGTCCATCTTTAACAGAGGCAACCAGCGATCCACCTTTTTGCTGCTCGATTGCGGGAGCAACGTGGTGATATTCCTGGTGCTCGAGCTGCATATCAACTTGTGCATGCTGAAATATCACCTGGGCTTGTAGAAGCAATAGTCAAGCATGCAAACATGGAACGTCGACTTGTAAGATTGTTTGATCACCCTCTACGGCTGCGGGATCAGCTTTGATCTTTGTTAACTTATCTGATGTATTGTTTTCTTGGTCTTTCTGAAGGGGAATCTTGAGGATGCCTGTTCCATATACGAACAAGCTATTGCCATCGAAAAAGGAAAGGAACACTCACAGAGTCTGCCGTTGTTGTTTGCACAGTACTCTCGGTTTATGTACTTGGTAAAATTCTCTTTTGTCTTGTGTTTCCAGTTTGTACATCTTTGACTCAATTAATTGACTGCTGCCTTTTCCATCTTGTTGTAATGTACCCCTTCCAATTGTGTGAACAGTTATAGATATGGCTTTTCCCCATGTATGTTTGTGGAAATTGGAATTAATAATTTGTTTTGCCAATGTGCCGTTTTTTTTAGGAGGGGTGGAGAGGGGGGGCTCTATCAAATCTCATACTCCTACCTTTTTAGTGTGTTTGGAAAAGAATGGTTCTTTCTTATTTTGGCAACTCCTTAATTCCAACATCCCATAAGATTAAGCTTTAAAGGTCATTTTGGTACATTATACATATCTTTTTAGTTTAAGACCATAAGATTTACAAGTCTTCTTTACTTTCTTAAAACTCCGTGGCTGGTGAAATTAAAACACATAAATTGAAACAGAGGGAGTAGCAGAATTTGCCTGTATTTTCTGCTCATTGCAGCATATGAATGTAGCCATTCCCTGCACACTTTGTGTATCAGGTGGCTGCCCCTCCTGTGGCCATTTGTTATAGCCACATGGAGTGCTGTAAGTTGAATTGGTTGATATGTCAGACTTCTCCCTTGGAATGCGACATTCATCATATCTGTTTGCGGATATATGGGGCTCCTAATTCGTAAAAATGAAGCATCATTTTTCAGAAATATGAACCTCCTGGTTCAGCCTTGGAAACAGCCTTGGGCAAAAATGCAAGGTAAGGCTGCGTACAATACACCCTTGTGGTGGGGCCCTTCCCCAAACCCTGTGCATAGCGGGAGCTTTAGTGCACCGGGCTGCCGTTTATAAAACTCCTGGTTCTTTCTTAATGACTAACTTCGAAATAGAAGTTACGGGTCAATAGTTTCTTGTTCTTATTCTCAATTCTGTTATCCTAATTAACCAATTCTCTCCCCGTTTAGTATAATATCTGGATGCACTTCCCCATTTTGTTTAGGTGTAATCTTGGCATGGAATTCCTGTTTTATATTTCACATTTCTAGTAATTATCCGTTTTATGGAAGTGCATCAGCATAATTTATGTTGCAATCGTATTCCAACTTATAATAGTGAGATGTAGTTATGTAGACGATAGCTTGTCGCAATATTCTACTTAATCATTTGATTCTCAATCATTTTAGTGATTTGTTCACTTTTACACACTCTTCACTGCCCTTGTGGAAGATTTTTCAGTAGGAAAAGAAAGCAGAATTAGGTTAAGTGCGTGGAGAGTCACTAAGGATTCACCTTGATATCCTATAGTATTGAGTGATGATATCACGGAAACATCTTTTTTCTTCAATGTTCTTCATGATTAGAATTGTTCAAAATTTATGTATTTGTCTTCCTTTGGCTCACTGCACAAAATTTCTGTTGGAAGGTTTCTGGGAAGGTGGAAAAAACTAGGGAAATTCTTGATCAAGCAGTTGAGAATGTCCAGCTGTCAAAACCACTTCTGGAGGTCTCTCTCTCTCTCTCTCACACACACACACACACACACACATATGCACACACACACACACACATCCAAGGGCATAAAGAGTGGAGGAATTGGTGTTTCGTATTGACATGCTCCTTTAATGTAATATGCAGGCACTAATCCATTTAGAATCCATTCAGTCACTCCCGAAGAGAGTAGATTTGTTGGATTCATTGGTTGATAAGTTCTTAGTTCCATCTCTTGAGAACCCTAACGTTTCAAGTGTTGATGAAAGAGAGGAGTTATCAAGCATTTTCTTGGAGGTACAAACTATATTTGGGCACTTGACAGTGCTTTGGGAATGTGCACTGTTGTCATGGGAACCTGGAGTTATTTGAACTTGTGATCATGACCAAATATTCTTGGAAATGCATTCAGTTATATATTTCATGTACTTTGACAACAAGATTCTTGTCTGTGTATTCCAAGATTTGACACTGCTGTATTCTTGTCATGTTTGCAGTTTCTAGATCTTTTTGGTGATACACCTTCAATTAAGAAGGCTGATGATCGGCATGCAAAACTCTTCTTACGCCATAGAACTACTTCAGATTCAAAGAAACGTCAGGCTGAAGATTATATAGTTTCCGAGAAAACAAAGCTGGCGAAGTCTGCTGTTGCAGCAACCAACCCCTCAGTGGTTGGTGCATATCCTGGAGCACAGAATCAGTGGCCTGCAGGTTATGGTGTACAAGGTCAAACCTGGCCACAGGCTACACAAGCCCAATCACAGCAGTGGAATCCTGGTTACGCACAACAGGTAATGTCATGAATTAAAATTCTGATGTGTATCTCAGAGTAATGCAATGTGGGACAACTTTTATGTGTTGCTCTGGTTTTATCTAAAATGTTGATTTGGAATTAATTGGAACTTCACCATGGAGAAAAACAATTGAACTTCTTTATTCAAATGGATTTTAGAAGCTCTTTTCTCTTTTCATGTGAATCAGATTTCTGTGAAGCTATATATTTTCTGTTGACAAATGCTTTAGTACTCTGCTTTCCTCAGTTTTTCATGCCACATATTTTCTATCTGTCTTCCCCCTCTCTCCATGGAGGTCCTTCATTAAGTATGTGTTTCAGTTTTTCATGTGGCTATTAAATCTTGTAGGGGCTGGATGTGCAATGATCTTCATATTTTGCTCAGTCTGTTCTTTCAGACGAGATTATTCATTAGTTCCTTTTTCTTCTAGAATGTAAAAACTTCAAAGCAGCTATGCTTTCGGTGGCTTATTTTTCTATTTGTGTTTGTTGAAGTATAGGCAGCATATGGTGCTTATGGTAGTTATGGTACTGGCTATCCACCTCCGCAAGCACCTGCAGCATCGGTGCCCTCCAGTGCTGGTTATGGTGCTTATCCTTCAACATACGCAGCCCAGGTATGTAGAACGCCTTCTATATATCAGCAGTTTGTTGCTTGTCTTGCATATAGTGTCAAAGTGCATTGTTGTTTCAGTAGGGATGTTTTTATTAAGCATCTCTATTGCTTTCATGGTTACTTTTTGTTTTTATTACTCAAATTGATGTCCTTGAATGCTAAAAACGGTTTAGTGAGAAGGTAATTTGATGTCCTGTAAGGTTCCCAGTGTTCTGTCTGAAAATGTTGGTGAGGCCAAAGGGCTTGCCAAATTTAGGTAATCCTCAAATTGTAGCATTCCAGTGTTCGAAATTGAATTGCTTTATTTCCATTTTGATACTGAGAAATAAATTGCCAGTTGAATATAGTTAATCCATTGATCTTTATATGTTGATTTCGTTGGTCAAAATTACAAGAGGCATTACACTTGGTTCCCGAGTAAGTAAAGAAATCAGTCTACTACTTTCAGTAGCTCTTCTACAATAAAATATTTGTTGGAGAAATTGCAAGTCATACTTAGTTCCCATTTAACCTTTGTGTTCGGAGTGGAGTGACAATGAACCCGTATTACGGAAGAACACAAGTCTAGGATCACCAAATTGGCACAACCAATTGTCTAGTTTACCTTGGCAATACTTTGCTATTCTTGCCAAATATATAGATAGCACTTGAGTTCTAGTGCGGGTTTGAGTCATCAACAGAGGAAGTTCGAAAAGCCACTTTGTTTGACTCTTTGGCCTGGGGGTTGGGGTTGATACTTTACAAAAAAATAGAGAAAGTTAGCTTCCATTGCTAACGAAGGGAAAGTTTCCTCTTGCGATTCTGAATCAGTTAGAAATTTGGCGAATAAGACAGCTGCAACAACTTCGTCCATATACCTCCAGAATATTCATAAGTGCAAAGCAAATGTGCTACTGATTTGTGATGTGTGTGACAGAAGCAATATTGTCATCAGTCCCTCTATTTTTCCAGGGGATGCTAAGTTGTTGATCACTATCTAGAAATGTGGGAGGAGGCCAAGTCTGTGGACGGCCGATTAGAAAATAAGAGCAAAAACAGGAATAATCTGTATTACCAAATACCAACCAGTCTCACCCATTCAAGATGTGGGTCCTTTGACTGAGGAGATTGTAAGCACTCTTTATCATGCTAATCACATCCCCCATCATCGACTTGACATGAATTGAATGGGTTGGTTATGAGGGGCTATACCCCCATGCGATTGTCGCATTAATATACAGCACACCCTGATTTTATTTTATGAATGATTGGAAGAGAAGCATGTGGAATGATAGTATGGTATACCAAAAGAATGTTCCCCCACCATGGCCAATTTGATGCTGGTTGAGGGATTGGTGGCTCTTTCATAAAAATATCGTGCAGACACAAACATGTGGCTGTTGAATTTGGCTATGTTAGCATATTATTTTGATCCATTATTTTGCATGCCAAATATTATTTCATGTTGTCAATGTGGATTTCCAATCAACATTAGCCAATGAAGCCTTGTTGAACTGGCCATCCAGAGTCCAACAATATTAAGGTCTCAACTGAAATTCTTTCTCTAAAGTTTAGTAGTTGGCACATTTTGCACTTATTTCTCTCCAGACTGCAGTGACCTTTCAGTATTGAGTTTATCCTAAACATATTTAGTCATTATTATCCTTGGTAACGATGACCTATAACTTTCCTTTGCACAGTGGATCTCCATGTGTATATCTTAAACCTTTTAATTGCTTTCAGTCAGCTTTTATTCATCTTAATCATTGAGATAATTACCTTGGTAAGAAACTTGAATTAATTTTTGTTCCCTGAAGAATTTCTCTCACAATTTGTCGGACATTAGAATTACAGTGTCTTGGTAAGTAGATTTGGGAGTAGTAGGAGCTTCTCAAATTTCATGTTGCATTGGCCATTGGGGGAAGTTCAGTCCAGTGGACAATTGTAGCAAAGTTTGAAATTCAATGACACACTTCTGTTAGGTACAATTCTACTGAAACACGCCTGTAACACCCCCCCTTCCCTGGGGGCAGAGTGGAGAGTTTATGTTTCCATATTTGCTTTATATCTCCATAATTTCATGCTACACGAGTATACCCTCAGGGATTGATTGTTTTTTGTCACTAAATCAACTTTGTTATAACATGGCAGGCCTTCCCTCAGCAGAATTATGCACAGCCAGCTGCTGTTGCCACTGCAGCTTCGACTCCAGCACCACAAGCTACGACTGTTCCTCCGACAGCTTATTACGGCAGTTACTATTGAAATGCCAAAAATTTCTGCGTCAATTTCTTTTTTGCTGGATATAGTTTGTATCTTCCCCTCAACGGCTAGAATATGTTGCAATACCATGATTCTTCAACATGGTTGTAATTCGAGTTAATGAGCTGTCGGATAGGAAATTGAGCAATCTAGTGATGTCTTACCTTAGGCTGATGGGCAGCGGTTTCAATCCATTGCTTATCCTCTGTTGGCTTTTTTTCTAATTAATGTACCATACTTTTGGTTTTAAAGTGGTAGTATGCAGGAAAAATCTGTTGCAAGATGTTATGTTTCTCTGTCCAATTTCTAGTGTATTTGTAGGAGTAATTCTATATTGCACAGCGCATGATTTTCTGCTACCCGGAAGCCTAGTGCCAATTAGGATTACTCTTATTACTTTCAAAGAGAGCTTTGATTCTTGGATTTAGATACCACGAGGCTCATAAAGAATCGTGTGTAGTGGGATGTTTTGTGCTGGTAATGAGAGTTGTGTAAATTGCTTTCACCCAGTTCACCTTGCTGCTTATTGAAAGGTTAGCGTCATACGTGGGAAGAAAGTAGTTTTGGTTTTGTGAAAAAAACTAAAGTGAATACTAGAAAATACCCATCGAGTAGTACCAATTGCAAGAAAGAAGGTAAGCGACCATAATGGCAGATGACCTAGAAGGTAAGAGGCCATAATGGCAGATGACAATTCGATTTGATCTAAAGAATATTTTCTGATCAAATGAGGCATTGCATGTCTCTAGTTATTCCGTGAAAAATAAGAATATTTCCTGATAAAATGAGGCTTTGTATGTCTAGTTATTCAGTGAAATGAAAAATGACATACTTTTGATTTGTGTTAGTTTTAGTCGAGATGCTTTCGCTATTGTAATTAGTTGTTCAGTTGTGCAGATTACCAATAATGTCTGCTTCAAGATGTACGTTATTCTTTTGCTTTTGTATAGATGGATATGGTTTCAAGACAAGTACAATGAGACTTGAAGCTGATGTGTGTGTTCTAATGGAAAATCAGGGAAAAGGTTGTTGCCTCTGCCTCCTTTTAATGGTCTCTTACTTTGGTCTTTTATTTTTTTAGTTCAGGTGGTCCAAATTAGGAAATTGGCATTGGCCTAGGCTGACATGTTATTGGAGTTTCATACACAACGTTGTCATAACTCGTTTATTTGTTCGTTGGTTAATATATGTGCTTTACAAGTGTCTTACGGCAATCAATAAAATTATATATATGAAAAATAATTATTAAAACATAATAATTGACATTAAAATAAATATTATATCTATTTAAGTTATAAACATAAAGATTGTATGTTAAATTTTATTTTCTATTATACAAAATTTTGGGTTTGATTATTCTACAGTTGGTTAAGAGCTAATTCTAATTACTAAAAATATTGAAATCCAAATAACATGTTCTAAATCATTTTCTTTAATTAAAGAAAAAATATAGCCTTTTGCTAGGGGTGGGTATAGTACGGTATTTTAAATTTGGTATGGTAACTTAGATTTTCGGTATCTAAAAGAGCAATACCATTACCATACCAAATTAGTTCGGTATGGTTCGATATTTTTAAATTCGATTTCGGTATTTTACTGTATGGTAATTTGGTAATAGTATTTTATTTAATTTCGACTTACATATATTCATATAGGAAATATTATAACTTCAAACTTTAAAAATGTCTCAATCATGTCAGAATAACAACTATCTTTGTTAATCAATTACAAAAAAGAACATTTCAATCACGATTGAGTAGTCCAAGATGCAAACTCTGAACAACATTACCTAAACTTAAGTACAGTACTCCTAAATAATAAGCTTCCCCAAAAATTTATTTCTGAATAAAAGTTACTTTTATGTTCAATTGGCTAATGGATGATGTATAAATATATTTAATAATCTTAAATATAATATATATGGATTTTATATATTATTAAAAGTTTTGGTGCGGTATACGGTATTTCGATATTCATTACATAAATATTAAATACTAGAATAATTTAAAACTACTATCAAATATCATAACATCCATACCACGATATAAATTTTTTTAATTTCGATATGATATTCGGTATATACATACCATGCCCACCCCACCCTTTGCTTGTGGAAGCTATTTCGTTGTAACTTAATAAGGGCTCTTTTGATAAGATAAATCAATTAGTATGGACTATGGTATTGTAACTTTATATATGCTTCAATTTTTAATTTTTAATTTTTATAATTGTTTTTTTGCTCCATCAGTTCAACGTTAGAGCTAAAAGGGAGATGTGAAGAAAGAAAGCATTATCATTTCTACCATATATTTTAGTATCTATTAATTTTAAAATATATATTTATAATTTTTACCATATATTTTAAATTTGTATCAAATTTGTGAGATGGATGGTAGCAGCCGCAGTCACCACTGAGCAAGTTGGTAGAGCTAAAATGTGTAAATAAGCCCTAAAATTAATTTATATATCGAAAACCCTAATTTTTAAAAAATTAATTAAAAGGCGACGCTATTATCGCTTCGCTACCTCGCCTCGCCATGTCGTCTTTCTCGTAAAGACGATGCCTTTTGATTTTCGCAACGCCATGGCTTGAAGAAGCGATCAGGCCTCGCCTCGCCATTCGCCATTGGCGACGTGGCGAGCGCCTCATACAACACAGTTGACCAGGTACTTTGTCATGAAATTTTCTTTCAAAATTTAGTCATAAAGACAAATACTTCTCACAAGTCTGACAAAGACAAAAAGAAAAATTAACCAATGACCATGGATGAGTTAGCACTTAGCTTGTGTGCTTGTTATACTGTTATCAGTTCTAAGCCGGGGGTCTATCGGAAACAGCCTTTCTACTTCACCTGAGATAGTGGTATGGTTTGCGTACACTCTACCCACCTCAAACCCCACTATGTGGGAATAAACTGGGTATGTTGTTGTTATTGTTGTTGTACGATATATTTTAAAGACTCATTAATTTTAAAATATATTTGTCATTCTTATCATATATTTATGATTTCTTAATTATTAATTCTTCTAATATTTTTTATCACATATTTTACTCATACCCAATATTTTAGAACTCTTTAATTTATAAAATATACTTAAATAAAAATTTAAAGAAATAGTGAATGATAATTCTATAAAATGAAGGACCCCTAAACTTGGAAAAAGGACAAAAAATGAGGACTCATAAATTAAATTTTATAATTCTAAATCAGTAATTAATGAAAATTATCTTTTGAATTTGATGTATCACGTATGGTTATAATTCGAATTCGATACCATTGGGTTTACTTTTATTACTCGTCTTCTAATTGCCATCAAAATATATTAATATTTCCACATAGTTAAATAAGAAAAACTTATTATAAAAGTTTTAATTGAACTTAAAGTCATACATATTAGACTAATAATTTAATAACAATTATTTATCAAAAATAGTAAATGATAATTTTGTCTATTGCAGAGAATTTTAATAAAAGACAAAAAATTAAAATCACATTTTTAAGGATGCTCATGTGTGTATCGCATACTAATTATTGTGTGTATGTTATTAAGTAAATTAGCAGTGACCACAATCAATCAGTTATATAAGTAAAGAAAATCCCACATAAAACAACAATCTGTTATTAAATTCAACTTTAAATCTGTTATTAAATTCAACTTTAAACATATTCATTTCCATAATCATTGTCCAACCGTGTTATTTTTTTTTTTTTCAATTGTTTATCATTTATGTTTCATCGATTTTCATTGAATATTTTTGTTCTTTTACGTCATTCTGATGTTTGGATTAATGATGTCAAATACGAGGCTATAAGAGTAATGACATCGTTATAGAGGAACATGTTAATTATGAAAAATTGATTTCGGCCATTGCCATTGAACTTTAAATTGATGAAAGTAGAGAAAAAATTGAGGCTCGATACGTTGTTGAAGGTAATGTAGGTCCATTGTTGATTCAAAATGATATGGGTGTGAAGCTGTATATTGAGGTTAAGAAAAGTGTGATCGGCTTTGGAATGTATCCATAATAATCACCTAGTCAATAAGGATGAAAGGGAGATGCTGTTTGAAGGTGAAATCGGAGCAGTTATGTGTTTGGAGAATTCTTGTAAAGAAATTACAAAAATAGTTTGTGATACTTTGATTGTTCAAATTCGTTGCCTTTGCAGAATTATTTATCTCGTATACGTAATTTGTGTCTTTGATAATCTAAATTTGTATCTCTATTTAAAAATTGTATCTATTACATAAAAATGTAGTAGTAACCGAATGTAATACTTATATTTTAATATATGTATCTTTTTATGATAATTTGTTTCATATATGATGTCATTTTTTAAAAAAAATTGTACCTTCTCATAAAAATGTATCTCTTTTAAATATTTTAAATTACATGAAGTACATCTTATATTGTACTCTAATATATGCATCTTTTATAACTTATTAATATGTATATCAATAATTATTAGTAGTTTAACTATGTATCTCATGTAACTTCCTAATATGTATCTCTTTCTAATGTAGTTTAAATTGTAATTGACAAGCATATCACAAATACATTGAACATTAAACTTTAAAATTAAATTTTCAACATTAACATCTTCAAACTCCAAATTTTCAACATTAACTAGTATCTTCAAACTACAAAATCAAATTAAACACAAAACCTTCAATATTCTAAGATTCACTCCAACCACACAAATACAACGAAATCAAAGAATGTCATTAGGATCATTATCATCTTGTGATCTCCTTGCATCCATGGACGAAATAGGTCCACTGGCCGCATCACTTGGCTACATAAAAAGGCAAAGTATAAATATCAATCAATAAACTTTCAGTCCTTATTATAAAGGACAAGTTATAGTGAAAATCAAGCCTCTATAGTGAAATGTCGTTATAACGAGGTGACATTATAGAGAGAGTTATTACTAGATTACTTATTTTCTATTCAATTATGTGTGACACATTAATTTTTTTAATTTGTTCTTAAAGAATTTATCATGACCAATCAAACATCACCACATAAATTAAAACGGATAACGGATAGACATAGCAAAAAGCTAAGATATAATAGATGTCAATGACATCTTGTGGTGATTTTAGACAGCTTCAGTGAAGGATATAATACGGAAAATTTTCAGTGGAGAATAATCTTTTTGTGTTGTTTCACAAGGCTGAGAATCATATATGATTCTTTTTAAAAGTTGAAGGAGTGGATGAATTGCTTTCTGCTACAGAATCTAATACCAATGTCAATATGTAGACAACTGGAAGAAAAGAAAGTTGTGTTTCTTCTCTTAGCTAGCTCATTTATATATACCCTTCCATTTTATTACTTATGAGGATATCTAAAACTCACACAAAATCAACATCATCATCAAGTTGATTTTTTCTCTCTTACCTTTAAAGTCTTCTCATTATCATTCTTTATTTAACTTAAGTGGTGGTGGTACTAATGGCATCCAGGAGAATTCTCAAGGAGCTAAGAGATTTGCAAAGAGACCCCCCCACTTCATGCAGTGCAGGTACACTAAATATTACTAGTACTATTTTCTTTTTATGACCAGGAAATTTGTTTGGAGTCAATCTTTGAACCATTCGTAGTTCACTTGGCACAGGACTCGAACTTGTGAACTAAGATACAAGTCTCTCAACCTTTACCAATTAAGCTAACCCTATGACTTACTAGTAGTAGTATTTGCTAAGTGCAAACTATAGTATTAAGGAGTCCTTGCCAAATTTAAAGCTAGTTTCAAGTAGAAACCAGTTTTCAAGATCTGTTATAATATTTTTCAGGTCCAGTAGCTCAAGATATGTTTCATTAGCAAGCAACTATAATTGGTCCAAATGACAGCCCTTACGCTGGTGGTGTTTTCCAAGTCACCATCCATTTCCCCCCTGATTACCCTTTCAAACCTCCCAAGGTATGGCTTTTAATATCATAAGCCCCAACCCCACAACACCTTAAAAAGGAAAGAAAAGAAGGGGAAATAACAAAGTACTGGTGATATTAAGTTCCACATATATTGACAGGTGGCTTTCAGGACCAGAGTTTTCCATCCAAATATAAACAGTAATGGAAATATTTGTTTGGATATTCTTAAGGATCAAAGGACTTCAAAAATATTATATTCATGAACAACTTAGTAAGTCACAAATGCAAAGATTGAATTGCATTGAAGAAATCATTATACTAAAGCTTTTTCCTCAAATCTTCAAATATTCACTCCTCAACCAGACCTCAAATCTCAATATCAAGATTGTTAGATAAATCAATAACCTTATCCCTAGTACAAGAACTCTATAACTTTATCTTGAAAAAACTGCTAAAGCAAAACCAAAGGTTCACATACGGACATGAAGGTTCACATACGGTTCACGTGAACAGAATAATTAAACACAACACCAAAATAGACTCCTACCTATGGACATGAAGATATTTGTCCTCATAATGTTTTAAAACTAAGAAGCAGCTTGTTACACTTGAAAATAAAGAAAAAGTTGAAGTTATAATTCACAAGAAATTATGAATATCAGAAAACAACACAAGAAAAACTTCCAATCTGATCAAGAAAAGTTGCAGCACACCAGCTCAAAAACAACATAAAATTGGAGAAAATTTTCACAACCGATTCAATTGAAAAAAAAAAGCAAAGAGAACTTTACTTACTGCTGTGGGAGAATCAAAGAGCCCCACAAATTGTTCCGGTATCGTTCTGAGCTTTACTTTTAAGTGGATCATCAACTTCATTCCACGTGTTAATCTTATTTGCAACCCACTTTTTTCCAATAGATAAAGAAATATGTCGTCGAGCAATTGATTCGGTTGTGTCAAAGAAGAATTTGGGCTTCAAAATGAAAATATTGGCTAGCTTTTCTACTACATGTAAATATAAAATTCAAAAACAAAATTAACCAGTGGTATAGTGGTATAGTTGTCAGGATTTAGAGCTTATACCTTTATAATATGTTCATTGCTTCTGATTGAAGTATGTCATAGGTAAACTCGACCATTTCTCAAAGTTGATTGGAAATAAGGAGCAATCACACGCTAATATTCCACAAAAGCGCAAAAGTAGACTGCGTGCTTCCCTTAATGGTTCATCAAAAACATCAAACTTAACCATGATATGTTCACCTGTTAAATTTAGTACTTCCTTAACTTTCACTTTGATTTTCTTGACATTATTTCTTGAATCTGTTATAAGAAAAGATAATGGGTGAAGCTATGAGAGACATTACATTAGCTTAGAAAGGTCTATTGAATATGTATTGATAGTCTGAAGTATTTACCTATTGCGTCTACGACCCAATGCGTATTCGATTCACGCCTAGAACGTTTTTGGGGTGCACCCTCATCTGTTGAAGCTGATTGTGATGAATCTTGATTTGTTGGAGTCGAATGTGATGTAGAATGAACTGATCGAGATGACTGTGATGAGTCCTGATTTGTCAAACCAGATGTGATGCAGAGTGAACTGATCGAGATGGCTGTGATGAATCCGGACCAACCGGATATGGATATGATGAGTCCCGACCAACAGGAGATGGCTGTGATGAGTTCCAACCAACAAGCGACGGCTGTGATGAGTCCCGACCAACAGGAAATGGCTGTGATAAGTCCCAAGCAATAGGAGATAGATGTGATGAATCCCGACCAACAGGAGATGGCTGTGATGAGTCCCGACCAACCAGAGATGGATATGATGTCAAGTGATCTGTTGGAGATGGTTGTGATTCAGGGAAAACTGTTGGACCCGGATGTAGAGTGTCCTCATCTATAGGAGCTGGATGGGATGCTGAATAAACTGGTCGAGATGGTTGTGGTGCATGCTGAATTAGCGGGGACAGATTTATTTTGTCTAGAAAAGAAGGTGCTGATTCAGTACCTTGTGATGTAGACACCGACGAACCTAGTTTTTGCTTATTCTGCATCCGCTTGAACCTTGGCATATCTGCAGTAAACAATGTAGTGTTTAGTAAGATGACATCTGGGAAGTTACACCTCACAGTAGTAACTTGTGTTTTATTTCCCTTTAAAGCAAATTAATCACAAGGAACTAAGAAAAGTTATAATTCTGAGGGGAATCTATAACTGTTAATGTACTCACTGATTCCAAATATTTGCCTTGTCACACCAAAACCATTTTAATGAATGTCTTCACGTTACTGCTACTAGTTAATTTTAACTGCAAGAAAACTAGCTATCGTGTTTGTGGTATTATGCAGAGTTTTCGATCACACTATCATCGTCAACAAGGATGAAGATAGCATTGGGAGCAGCAAAAGGTCTAGCATTCTTCCACGATGGCGACAAACCAGTCATATACAGGGATTTTAAGGCTTCAGACATGTGATTAGCTAATTCATTTTCAGGTCATTTAACGACAATGAATGATGTATACAGCTTTGGGGTAGTTCTTTTGGAACTGCTGACTGGTGAAAGGTATTTAGATAAATCAAGAAGAGAAGGAAAACATAATTTAGTTGAACGGTTAAGCCCATATCTAAGAGAGTCATGAAAAAACTAAGAGTAAACTTGGCAGATCAGTGAATGTGGACTTTCAGATTCATTTACCTGCTAATCTCATTTTCCCTTTGGTTGTGCAACAAGGAAAAGTGTGTTTGATATTCTACTCAAGAAACTTAACCCACATAAGTTCTACTTGGAGCTAAATTTTGGTCAAAGAAACCTACAAAAATAGAGGGGAAGACACCATAGCAGGTATATACTGGACTTGGTTATTCTCAGCTCCTACTCGCCTAAGGTAAAAATAGTATAACATTCAAAACAATAAGGATTTGAACTTAAAACTGCATTAACCAACTGCATTTAGAATTCATGACATTCAGCTATAAATGTATCAGTAACAAAACCCAGCTTAACAAGTATAAAGTTTCAATTGTTCCCACAAAAAAGCTATAGACCCTGATATCTAACACCAACAAACTACATAAGGGCATAAGAACATGGAAAAAGCACCTGATCGGCTGATCATAGCTAGTATAACATTCAAAGCATTAAGGAGTTGAACTCAAGACTCCATTAACCAACTGCATTTAGAATTCATGACATTCGACTATAAATGTATGAGTAGTAAAACAGCTTAACAAGTATAAAGTTTCATGGGTTAATGAAAGGATATTTGGATTGGGTTTTTTAAAATCACTTATAACTTAAGCTAAAAGTCATAAGTTGAGTGTAAAAGTATGTGCTTCAGAAACAAAGATCTAAGTGTAAACAATCTTTCCAATCTTGCACATACCAGAAGATCCTTTCATGATTAAACACTAAGAATGGAGAAACAAAACAAATGTATTTGCCTAATCAAAACGAGAAAACCACTCCGTTACCTGGATCCCAAATAAGTTTCTGTGAAAACAGTACAATCAAGACTCCCAATCAGTTCCTGTCCTCCAGTTTTTGCCCTGAGATAAGAAACCACATAACATACTAGAAGATCCTTTCATGATTAAACACAAAGAATGGAGAAACAAAACAAATGTATCAAGAATTATATAAAGAACAAAGATAACTTTCTTAGCCAAAAAATAGGAAGTGTTGGAAAAAAACCACTAATCAAGCGAGAAAAACAAAGTGCCAAAGGAAACTAAAAAATAATGATATATCTATTCAGTCATAGGCTCCTCTATTGCAATTTGGACCTTCTCGTAATCAACATCAAAAAATTGTTCAAATTCTTCTTGTTGGTATGGCTCATTCTCATATATTTACTCTTCATCAACCTCTCCCATGTCAAACAAATCTCTTGGTTTTAGATGTACAGCCACACTCCATTCTTTATCATTTTCATCATCAACATAGTAGACCATATTTGCTTGTGATGCTTCAATATATGACCCAGCCCACTGGCATTTAAAAAGAACAACCCTAAATTGACCATTATAATTAAGCTCAATAATATCTTCCAACTTTCCTAGGTCTGCTTGTGTTGTATGTCTATCTGCACTAGATGCGACACAAAAAGTGTTAAGAGACAAGAAAAACTCCACTATTTTGAGTTTTTAATCCTTGTTCTCTAGACAAAGTTCGGAATTTGAATCTATTAATGTTATAAGCACCGAATCTTCTTGCATCTTGGTCTGGACCTTGTGCTAATAACTTCATCTCATCAGAGATAGTATCTGCTATATCCGGATTCATAATCTAAATATATAAAACACTTATATCAAAAATTATAAATTGATATAAGAAAGTTATATTAAAAAAATTATAATATCATTCACTCACTCGCTTAGTAAACCCGTCAGGGAACTCTTTACTAACTCTTCTCTCTACCTCTGTTGCTGAAACTCTTCGGCTTCTTGTACTTCTTTTGATGTAATCTCTAAATTCACTATAAAGGCAGTATAATTAGCAATTTTAATCCAATTACTCTAAACATATCTTACAAATCAAATCAATGTAGATTTCTTACTCAATAAATGGCTTCACGGCTGCACAATTAAGTAGCACATATCGATGAGCTTGGGTTTTCTTCACATGCGTCAGTGATTCTGTTATGAAGCCTCCAACATGCTTACCTTGTTGAGGGAACATACTTGACTTTTCAGAAGCCTCATTTTGGCTTGGATCATCATTTACACGTTTAGGTCGATTTAACCTTGATTCAATTTTCTCAAAATAACAAGAATAAAGAGTAGGAGATTTTTCCACTACGTAACCTTTAGCTATGGAACCTTCTGCTTATGATTTTTTCCCTGCAAGGGACTTAAAATGGCCCAACAATCTATACCCAAAAATATTAATGTGTACGATGAAACATTTACGTTGAAATACTACTGCAAAATCAACTAAAATGATTTTGAATAACGAATATCTTACCTTTCAACAGAATACATCCAGCGATAATATACCGGACCACCTTTTTTTACCTCATCAACTAGATGAACAGTTAGATGAATCATTACAGTAAAAAATGATGGAGGAAACAAAATCTCTAAATGACATAGATTTTCCACAATTCGATTTTGTAGCTTGTTTAAGTCTGCAAGACTTAAACTTTTCAAACAAAGCTACCTGAAAAAGAAAGAAAACTCAACCAAAGTTGCAACAACCTGTCTTGGAAGCACATTGCAAATTGCTATGGGTAACAATTGTTGCATAAGAATGTCGTAATCATGGCTTTTTAATCCAAATTTTTTTTTGATCCAAAACAATATGACAAGATATATTACTTGAATAACCATCCGGCACTGAGATATTCTTTAAAGTCTCGAGGAAGGCCACTTTTTTGTTCTTTGGAATTGCAAATGCAGCAAGTTTACACTCATCATTCTCGTCGACCCAAAGATCACACCTTATGCCCATATCTTGTAGATCTCTTCAAGCCTTAACATGATCTTTTGACTTTTCTTTATCATTTAACAAAGTGTATATAACATTGTCAAACACATTCTTTTCAATATGCATCGGATCTAAATTATGGGGCAACGGATTAAACTCTCAATATGGAAGATCAAAGAATATACTTTTCTTCTTCCATTGTTGAGTTGCATCTTCCCCAACATTCTTTTTCCTTTTTCTTTTCTGCAACTCTGATTGTCTTCGAAATGTGACATTGATATCTTTTACCTGCTGCAAAATTTCTGACCCAGATAACTTCTTTGAAGGGGCCCTCTCTTCCACATTTTCATCAAAACGATGTCTCATCAGTCTAAATTTATGATTTCTTGCCAAGAATCGACGGTGGCCAATAAAACACCACTTTCTACTACGATGAAGTCGACAAAGTTCTGCATCAAAATTACAAGAAGACATGCAAGACCAGCATGCGTGTTCCAACCAGATAAGATATCAAGTCTAGGAAAATTGCTAACTGTCCACACAAGTGTTGCTCGCATTTTGAACATTTCATTCTTTGATGAATCAAAAGTATCCACACCTTCACTCCACAACTCATTCAACTTCTTAATAAGTGGTTGTAAATATACATCTATGTTATTCCCTACGTGGACCTGGAAGGACCATTGAGAGGATAAAATTTGATTGCTTCATACACAACCAAGGAGGAAGATTGTATGGAAACAAAACCACTATCCAAATGCTATAGTTAGTAGGCATTGCTTGAAAAGGATTGAAACCATCACTAGCTAGTCCCAATCGAACATTTAGAGGATCAGAAGCAAATTCAGAATAATTTGTATCAAGCCTTTTCCATGCTTCACCATCTCGAGGGTGTCTTAAGATCCCATCTTTGATACCATCCTCTGCATGCCATCTCATATGCGCAACAATCTTTGTAGTCTTGGTTTTAATGGAAAGTAGCGTAAAACTTTTGTAGGCTTCTTTTGCTTCTTTTTTTGTTTCTTACTTGTACTTGGAGAATGATCAAGATTGCTATCCTTCTCGGGCTTCCATCTAGAAGTGTGACAATGCTTACATGATTTTGTATTAACATCATCTTTCCAGTACAACATGCAATCATTTGGGCAAGCATCTATCTTGATATAATCAAGAAACAACTTGTTAATGATTTTCTTAGCCTTATAAAAAGATATAGGGATCTTTGCAAATTTAAATGCATCCCTGAGTAGATCTAGCAGCATAGTCATTCCCTTATCACTTAACCCAGACAAACACTTGATGTGATAAAGCTTTAACAAAAATTTCAACTTTGAGTACTTGGATCCATCATACAAATCTTCACTTCCATCTTTAAGTAATTTAAAATAATCTTTGTTATTTGAATCAGACAAATCATGTAAAGTTTCTTCTTCTCCCACTACTTGTGACGGACCTGCATCAACACCCTCATGCCTTAAACCCCCGAATACTTCATTAATCAATAATTCAATAGGATTTTCAAAAAGTTGTGCATCTTGAGTGACCTCTATGTTTCTGGAATTAGGCAAAACATTTATTTCCCATGCACAACCCAAGTGATATAATGTTTAGGGAAATCCTTATTCATCAAATGGTGAAACACCATTTTTTTTGTTTGCCACTTTTTAAAACCACATATAGGACATATGCACTTTATTTTATCTCCTACAGCTCCATTGGTAAATGCAAAATCTAGAAACTGATTCAAACCAAGCAAATACTCTGGTGTGTTCTTGGCATTCCAATCCAAGATCTATCCATTGAAAAATTTGATGAATATGCTAAATATCACCTATAAGATTTCATAAAGAAGAAAAGTGAATGTAATAGAAAATAAATAAATTGATGAACTCTAGCAAAGAACATACATAACAAAATATCTTATGAAAAATTACTCTAACATATAATTATGATGTCTGGGTCAACTTTTCCATAACTCGACTAACTTTACAAGCATCATTTACTAAGTTCAAGAATGGAAAATGTTGGTTCACATGGTCATTGGCCCCAAAGTGAAAGTGTTACTTTAAGTAATGCCTTAACTAGTGGAAAGACCAACTTTGTGTTCTTGTTAAAAGAGAGAAATTGGACTTCTCAAGTGCTCCAGCAAGTACATCACCTATAACTATTTAATCCACCATAGCTACACATAACACAAGCAGCACACCCTAGTTACACAATAATGGAAATGAAGCTAACCTTGTTCAGAGCAATGAAAACAACAACAGATTGTCAAAGAAATCGAAAGACAAGAAACTACAAGTGCAATACTAATATAAACACCCTCCTTAACAAAAGCTTCTGGTTCTCCTGACCTATCATGATTAACAAAGCATAGCTATATATAACACAACAAGCACATCCCAATTACACAATAATGGAGATGAAGATAACCTTGTTCAGAGCAACAAGAACAATAACAGATAGACAAATAAATCGAAAGACAAGAAACTACAAGTGCAATACTAATATAAACACGCTCCTTAACAAAAGCTTCTGGTTCCACTCACCTATCACGATTAACAAAGTATAGCTAAAACATAACACAATAAGCACATCACA
Organism: Capsicum baccatum var. pendulum; assembly: GCA_030864225.1. Lineage (NCBI taxonomy): Eukaryota > Viridiplantae > Streptophyta > Magnoliopsida > Solanales > Solanaceae > Capsicum > Capsicum baccatum. The sequence goes on along the minus strand of CM061558.1, from coordinate 26,937,869 downwards.
GTTACACAATAATGGAAACGAAGCTAACCTTGTCCAGAGCAATGGGAACACCAACAGATAGTCAAAGAAATCGAAAGACATGAAACTACAAGTGCAATACTAATATAAACACCTCCTTAACAAAAGCTTTGGGTTCCACTCACCTATCATGATTAACCAAGCATAGCTAAAACATAACACAATAAGCACGTCCCAATTACACAATAATAAGAATGAAGAAGCTAACCTTCAAATTGTGATTCACCACAAGATAGATCTTGGTTCAAGTAAAACAATCCAAAGTCCCAAAGAAAAGTAACGGGAGTACAAGAACTTAATAATGAAATGAACCAGAATCTATGTCCACAGTTTTGTCCAGAACCTCCTGCAGGAATAAACCAGAAGTGTATGTCATTTCCAACATCTGTTCATCATGAATCATTTGAGAATAAATAGGACTCTTTGAACAAATCTAAGACAAGTATAATAAAATTTATGTTCGATGTATTATTAACAAGTTTATGTATAATTCTTTCCAGAACATAAGAATTCAACAAATTAGAAAAATTAGTAGATTAAGAAAATCTAACTTGTAACCGAGACGATACAGATCACAATAAAGTGAATAATCGGCCCCAATAACACGCTTGTGTGACCCCATCTAACTTCTTTACATAATCTAAAATCTCATTGAACCCTTTCCCAGCAGAAGTCATATAAACAATGAAAAACTAAAGGTTATAATTGAAACCTTTGATGAAAACTTCATTATAAAATCATGATTGGTATAAAAGTTCTATCTTTTGTGGGCGAAATGGAAATCTAGAATGTTCATTTATTTTTTTGGTTTTCCATTTGGTGTTCGGTACCTATATTGGAGTACAACTAATTTGATTTCGCTTCAGGAGCGGTTCCCCTCACTGAATTAGTTCATAAAAATGAAGTTTTTTCCTTTGCCTGTTGTATGTTTGATCCAAAACTATTTGAAAAATGAAATCTTTATCTTCGATTTAGCTGATCAAATATGGTTCTTCTTGTACAGATTTGTTGAAAATTGAAATCTTTATCTGTATTTTTTCTGATCAAGTATTTGCTATGGAAATTCATTGTGAAAAAGCACTAATATTTGAACAAATATTAAATTTTAACCGATGAGTTCAATGGTAAAATTCTAATAGGATGAACTAATAGAGTTTAAATCTTTGATCCGCCTCTGAATATGGTTTATTTCTACAGGAACATGAGGGGAAAACCTTACTACTTGGCTACCGTAGATGTTGATCCTAATTCACTATCTTATTCGAAAGTAATCCATAGGCTGCCAATGCCTTATGAAGGTGATGAACTACATCACTCCGAATGGAATTCCCGCAGTTCTTGTGACGGAGATTCATCAGCTGCTCGACGATATCTCGTCCTGCCTTCACTAATGTAAGAGTTTTATCTACTCCCCTATAATGCTCATGTGAAAAAACAAGCACATCTTGATGACTATATGCAAGTATGCAACTTAGATTTTAGATAAATTTAACTATTGCATATCAGGACGCATTTTTGCAGTTGATACACAAAAGAATCCGAGGGCTCCCAGTTTGTATAAAGTTGTTCAGCCAGATGATATCATTCAGAATACGGCGTTAGCATTCCCTCACACTGCTCACTGCCTTGCTTCTGGTGAGATAATGGTGTCATGTCTTGGAGATAAAAGATGGAAATTCTAAGGGGAATGGATTTCTTCTTCTTGATTCAGACTTTAACGTGAAAGGAAGGTACTGTATTCGTGTACTTTCTTGAGTCTTAATTTTCTCTACTAGTTTTGTTTGTATCCAATTGCCTTGGTGTCTTTCGCATATGGTTATTATTAAAAACCAACCTAGTAGTTAAGAACAAGAAAATTACAGAATCCTTGCATCTGAGGAGGGGAGGAGTATAAATAAAAATCGAGTTGGCAAAAGAAATGAACTGGAATATTAAGATAGATAACAAACTTTCATCTTTTATCTTAACGTGCATGTGATTGGGCAGGTCCTCTATTGATTCTTTCTCTGGACTTCTTTGGGTTGTTTTTATCTTGAGCCAAGGGATTCTACATACACACTAACCTTCCTAGACCCCACTTTGCGACTACACTTGGTATGTTGTTATTTTTGTTGTGATTGGGAAAGTCCAAGGACTGTTTTCTATTCTATTCTAATTTCTGGTTTCGGTCCTCTTGATGGTTTATTAAGGAAAACTGAAGTTATGTAGTTTTAGTGAAACTAGACTATGCTTAATCTCTAAGCCAATGATTATTTTGACTCTGTCTATTATATTTTAGGTGGGAGAAATCAGCGCATAGTCTCGTTTTTGGTTATGACTTTTGGTATCAGCCTCGACATAACACCATGATCAGCTCCACCTGGGGAGCTCCATCTGCTTTCACCAAAGGTTTCAACCTTCTCAGCAATTAGAAATTGAGTAGCACAGCGATTCAAGACATGAAACATAACCTCCTAGGCTTCAATTGACATATCATCATGCTCCAATGCAAAATACTACTCATTTATATAATCACAGAGGGCTCAAGGCACATAATTCTCTAACAACAGAACTTGAAATTTTCCACAAGTCAATAGTGGTAAGCCCTATTACTAACATTCATAGCATCCCATGGCCCAACAAAAACGAAAACCCACCAAAAAATGCAGAGTGCTTCCACTAGTAAATGAAGTACGTAAGTTACTAGAACTAAGAGGAACCTTGGCAGACATCACACTACCGACATAGCAGAAAAAAGACACCATTTTATCTTGACCGTGGTTCCTTTTTTAAAAAAAATTAGTAGTGTTTGAACCAATTTGCTCACAAATCAAACAATTTTAAAGCAATTTTGGGGAATTCAGTACTGCCTCATAGGGATTTTTGGGGAATCCCTACCAATTGGGCATAATTAATATGAAATATCTTAAATTAGAAAAAGAGAGAACTCACTCTAAAGTCAATCGAAGCTGGAAAGGAAATGGACGACCGGCGTACCTTCCCGCAAAGTAGCAATGGTCGCCTCAATTTAGCTGGAGAGAAATATTTTCGTGAAAATGAGAGCGAGAGACATATTTTGGGGGAGGATATACTCTTTTATTGGGCGGTATTTTTTTCTTTTGGACGTATAACCCCCGCAAATTATATTAGTTTTAGCGATATTTTTTAATAAATAGGTTAATAAATTTTAGCAGCATATTTTTAATCCCCGAATTTAATATAATTTTATAGGAATTAAAATAACTCCACAAATAAATCTCTGTAATTATACTTATTTTTTATAGTGGTTTTACAATCAAATGTTAGTGCTGCATAGTTTGACTATACGTCCTTTTTCACCAAACTTTCTGCAATTCCCCAAAACTACAACTAAACGAATAAATATTGATCGTGTATATATAGATTTGGGGAGCTGCCAACAGCTATGAATCTTTTGTACATTGTTGATATTAATATAGTAAAAATTACTTATATAACGATATGTTTATTGATATTTACATAAAATTTTAATTTTTTTTAAAATTTGCATAGCCATCAAGAAAAATATATAAAAATTTCACTGATAAAGTAGATTATCTTTACCATCAAACTAGTAAACATTTATGCAACCATAACTTTTAAACTAGATACAAACTAGTAAATATTTATGCAATCATAGTTTTTAAATAAGATACATTAAAAACATATGAGATTCAAAAAAAATTAACATGTATCTCGTACAACATAACATAAATATATAAAATGCAGTCAATATAGATATTACTAAAACCTGTGGCAAAATAATAATACATAAGAAACTTGAAGAGCCATCAAGGAAAATATATAAAAGGTACACAGATATGTTTGAACTACTTTTCCATTAAATATTTTGTAAAATTCCAAAAACTACACTTAAAGCGCATATAACAGTGAAAAGCAGTAACTAACTTCATGAAAAGTTTTAAATATTCAACTAATATACAACTATTTAATATTCACAACACGATCTTTTTCAGTTGGTATAAAGCTGCTCCTTGGTATAGTGGGTCATCATTCTCATTAAAGTTTTCATTCTCCGTCTTTTGAGACCCATACTTGCACAAAAGTGATGTGTACCTCAAAGGAATATGAAAACCTAGGTCCGCTTTAATCAAGTGCACTTTTCTTGTTATGTTGCATTCCCTACTCCATAAAAAATAATTATTACAGATACATATAATATAACCTCCTCCACAATATGTATCTCAAACCTTACTAACATGTATCTTAAAAATGCTTATTTCAATATAACTTAAAAATACAAGAATACATATAAATGCAGAAAGGAATAATCAGAGATACAAGATAATACAATATATATATATTTAAGCTTACATACACGTGTCTTTTGGTATGCTCATTTCAATGAAACTTAAAAAATAATAGATACATAAAAAATACATAAACAGAAAATCAAATATATAAGATATTACAATATGTATCATTGAGCTTACTAACATGTATCTATTGGTATGCTTATTTCAATAAGTTTAAACAACATGAGATACATATAAATGCATAAACAATACACCAGTGATATAAGATAATACAATATGTATCTATAAACTTATAAACATATATCTTTTATTATGTTCACTTCAATAATACTTTAAAAACACGAGATACATATAAAATCATAAACAAATAATCAGATAGACAAGAAATTGAAAACGTATCATGCATGTATAAATATGTATCTCGACCTAATATTTATCAGATCCAAACAAGCAAATAACTTTGAAAGCTCATCTCTGAAAATTCTGTTGGTTACATTATGAGTGAAAAACATTGAAACTGCAGATCAAAAGGGCGTTGGTTCAATATCTCCTATATAAATCATGGAAAAGATATTGCTCCTTATGCATATAAAGGGGTAAATTTACCCTTTCCCTGTTTTCTTTAGCAAATTAATGCTCAAATTTATGTTATGATAAGGCAAAGGAGAAGCCTACCACGCCATTACTGCAATACCTGATTGCATGTGTGAGAATGCGTCTCAATCACTGGCCATACAAGGTTGTCAAACCAAAATATGGGTTGGCTATCTCCATAGACTGAAATAGTATAGACTGAAAAAAATGATAATAAAAAACTTTGTTCAACAAAAATCACCAAAAAATCACTTTGTAAAACAGTGCCAAATTATTATTTTTTTTTTAAATCGGCAGATAAGCTTAGAAGAAATTGAATATGATTTTATGGGGAAAATTTACCTTAATTCAAAATTTTGAATTAAAGGAAAAAAAGAGAATTGAAGTTCGCCCCTGAATTAATGATGTAGATGGTGGAAGAAGCCGTTCTTGATTTGGTAAAGTAGAGTGTATGATGAAGGGCCTTTAACTTGTATCTCAACTTTTAGTAAAAGTAGTAAATGTTGGGATATAAGTAATATTTTTTAAGTGGAGGAATTTTTAGTAGTTTTGAAACTTAAGTTGTTCTTGTAGGTAATTTTTCCAATTAACGATGACCAATATCATGACACCACCTAATTGTTTAACCTTTGAACCACACATACATATTTTTTTTCGATTTCAATTTATTAAAAGTTCATCTCATAATATTTTAGATAATTAATAAAGGAACTTACATGTTAATAAGCACTATATCAAATTAATCTCAGAACAATTGATGGTTCCAGGATATCATCTATTGACGTCTTCACACACAGTGTAACTACATTAACACACAAAAATTAGTGTTACAGATTAATTAGAAAAGGAAGGTTCGATGTTATCAGGAAAAGAAAGAAAAGAGCAATCTTTGATTTTTTTGGCTACTTCAGCGATAATAATTTTTTTAAAAAATTAATTACTTAGTTAAAATAGCAAATGCATATCGAGAAGAAAGTTTAATCAATGCATGAACATGATGAATATGAACCACTACTAATTTTAGGTACCAATGAGACCATTGTCTACATTAATAGTCCAAGCAAAACATAGAGAAATTAACCTAATACTCTTCAACATAATCATCTTCCCCATCACCAGATTCACATCCAATTTCTTCACTCATTATCCTCATAAAGTGTAATGACTCTCCAGGTTATTTTCTGTATTTCTATGTATTTTCACCATTTAGAGATTTCTATAGCTGCCCCAAGTCATTTATGACTTGTTGGAGCTGACAGTTCAGTTACCGGATACTTTATTTGATTTTTAGAGCCAATTTCTTGATTTGAAGTCTTCGCTAGTAAGAATTGGCTATCGGACAAAAACTTAAGTCAAATGACCCCATATGCCAATTCTGACAGTTCCATTAGCTCTGGAACATTAATTTTTGATTTAGGAGACCTTTGGTTCGGGTTCCAAGACTTCGGGACTCATTCGAGCTATTGGCCAAAAATTGATAAAAATAACACCTGGGTGTAGGATCTATTTTCATCGAAACAGCCTCAAATGGAAATTTTAACCATGCCATCAAGTCTGAAACGTCAAATTTAATATGGTAGCATGGTCCATTTGTATTCACAGAATTTTGAATGAATTTCGAGGGATCAGTGGAGACATGGAATTTTTCAAGTCCTCAACTGGTGCACCACTCAGCTGGTGCATCCGCTTAAGTGGCCAGCCAATCGTGCAAGTGACCTGGATTGACCAAATGAGCATCGCGTAAGCGAGACCCTCTCTGCTTAAGTGAGTGCCGCTTAAGAAACTATTCGGCTACTTAAAGCGATACTTATAGACATGGGCAGGTATCGCTTAAGCGGTCTAGTATCCGCTTAAGCGGCACCTGGGTGGCATTAAATGCCCCTTTGCCCAATTTTTCTCCCATTTTCATACAAGTTCAAGAGTGAAAAACGCTATAAAGTGTGAAAACTTAGGATAAACATTAATACTCCCTCTGTTTTAAAAAGAATGACCTACTTTCCTTTTTAGTCTGTTTAAAAAAGAATGACCTCTTTCCTTTTTTGGTAATACTTTAATTTCAACTTTCCACATGGCATGTTTAGGACCACAAGATTAAAGGACATTTTGGTATATTTGACATAACTTTAATTTAAGGCCACAAGATTCAAAAGTCTTCTTTATCTTTTTAAACTTTGTGCCAAGTCAAAGTAGGTCATTCTTTTTGAAACAGAGGGAGTAAGTGATTTGGAGTGCTAGTGAGCTTAGATTACTCGTTTCTTCTTAGAAATTCTTGGTAAGTTTCCATTAAATTCATAAACAAATTCTCCATTATTTCTCAAAATCCCTAGATTATGGTTGAGTTGATTTTAGCATTATTTGATCTTGGAAATTTATCCATTTTCGAGAGCAAATATTCCTTGAGCATAGAGGGACACGTTGACGGTTTCAAAAGTGCGAATTTTGCAAGTAGACTCCACATGGATTTTTATGTAACTTTGGATCCGAGAACAAAAATGCAATAAGGGTATAGTTGTTCTCGTATTGATGAGCAGATTATGATTTTGATAGCGTGACATCGCGCGAAATCTTCTCGAAAGGAAAAATCATCGATTTAGCATATTTCACCTCGCTTTCTTCGGCGTCTAGGTTGGCTCGGTTTACCTTTTTTTAGATTGACCTTAATTATAATATATTTATGATAATGTGCTAGATCTGAGTTGGAAATTAGGTCTTAGAGGCATAATTAGTATAATTTGAATTATTTAGCCTATTAAGGAACTGTAAATTAGGCATAATTGACTTAGTTACTCATGCTTAGGATAGAATTGCTATATTAGGATTAAATGTGGCTTTTTATGACTAGTAATGAATTAGATACCTTATCCTAGTCTGGGAGAAGTTTCCTTAGAATGGATTTTTCAAAATTAGAAGTGAGCCCCTCCAGCCCACCTTAGGCTAAGACTATCATTAGCCCCTAATAGGATTTATACGCTTGTTATATCTTTTAAGTGTATATTTTAGAGTTTGAAGAGACTAGATACATGATGTGTATGTTAGATTGGTACTTGAGAGTTGATACTAGTTTCGATTCAAGTCTTGCAATTTATGATCTTAAAATTGATTTAATTCTAGAATTTTTCATGATATGAGTTTTGATTCAAGTTTGGAAAATAATTATATGACTTTCTGTGAGCTCGACAATGAGCGGTTATTATGGCAGTTATGGAATCGATTTGAGTATGATGTTTATGGTATGAAAGAATTTACGGTTATGGGTTTGAGACATGATTAATTATTACAATTTCAATTACTTCTTCTCTTTGATTGCATCCTTCGGGCGTATGGGGGCCTGCATTGGGTTACTTATTTTTCCACACTTAGTGGACTATGGGGACTAGTATTTTAGTAATAGCTATGTGTTCTTTTATGTTATTATTTTAGATCATTTACTTATTTACAGTAATTGGAGCATTACTCCAGGTTTTCTCCTCTTACCTTGACTTAGCTTATTTATCTTTCATTTTTATTATATTTATATTATGATTTAGCTCAATGGACGATAATGTCTACTGAGTACCTGTGGCTTTGGTACTCAAACAATACTTCTTTACCTTTTTGATACAGATTTGAGTACTAGTTGCCGCCATTAATACTGCGATCATGCTGATTAGAGTTGGAAGACAGGGTGATATCTCAGAGCCGGAGTTTACCTTTTGTTCTTCTTCTATTTTCTTGCTTAGCCTTTCCATTTTGAGACTGATGTACATTTGACTATTACAATACTCATATTCTTTTTGATAATGGCACTTGTACCAACACTACTAAGTCGTGGGATATTGATGTTTCTCTTATTTATCTTTCGTATTATTATTATTATTTAATATTTTATTACTTGTAAGATTTTCTTACATATTTTCGACATTTATGCTATTTTTCGCTAAACAAGCCCATTGCTTATAGCTCAGGCTACAGTTTGGCTTACCTACTAGTGAGATAAAATAGGTGTCATAATGACTCATAATTTGAATCATGAAAAATTAGTATCACTAGTATTGTTGGTACAAGAGCAAGTGTCTAGTAGAGTCCCGTTGATCAAAATAATGATGTTCATTTTTTTTTTATCTTCGAGAGGCTATAAGACATTCTTTGGAGATCTTCACCCCTTTAACTTATTTTGTGCTAAGAGTCTGAGTTGGTTTCTAAAGATTTCTTTTGTTTTACTCCTTTGTAGATGGCTAGGACCCATGCTACTGCTACACAAGATGAGGAAACTGGGTTCGCAACTAGGGATCCTATTAGTTCGTGAATGACCCAGAGTTTAAGGACAACTGAGAAATACAGCCCCAGTCAGATACTAAGATAGGGGGCTATCACCAGATTCTATTCTTGCTCCCGCACCAGAGATTTCTCCACCCTAACCAGTGACGGGCCAGGGACCATCCCAGGACCCATCGAGTTTATTTCTTCTTTATTTCTTTGAAATACATTAGTTTAGCTCCTGAAATTAGTTGGTAGTGCATCATATGATGGTACACAGTCTGCGAATAAGAGTAGTGCTGAGGCGGGGACGCAACCAATAGCTGCGACTCCTAGAATTGAAGTCCCTCATATGCCGGTGGTTGCTCAACCGATAGTTACTCAGTTGGTGGTTGCCCATCCTGCAATGTCTGTTGAGGAGCAAAAGATGCTGGTTAGATTTTTTAAATTGACTTTGCCTAAGTTTTTTGGTACATCGAGCGAGGATGCTCATGAAGATAGGCTTAGTAATTTGGGCCTAGTTGAGACTTGTGTTGTGGATTACACTACTTTCCAGTTGGATTTGGTAAATCAACACTAGTGGAGAGGTCTTTTTGATTCTAAGCCAGATGGATCTATCTTATTGATATGGGTGCAGTTCTCTAAGATTTTCTTAGAGAAGTATATGGCTCATAGTCTTAGAGATATTTTGAGAGATCAGTTCTTGGGGTTGAAGTAGGGCTCCATGTCTATTGTGGAGTGTAAGGCTCAGTTTCACAAGTTGGCTAGGCATGCTACATCTATCTTGTTGATCGAGTATGAGGGGGTTTGGTGCTTTATCTGGGGATTGAGACTTTTTCTCTACATGGATACACATAGTTTGGTTATTGCGGCTAGATCTTTTGCTGAGATTTTTGATCATGCCCAGATTACAAAGGAGATGCATCGCGAGGCCCAAGGAAAAGGCGATAAAAGGCTGTGATATCAAGATAGTTTTAGTGGAAGTTGTAGTGGCTCACAATTCAAAGGCAGTGGTTCTTAGGGTAGGTACCATTCGCATCAGCCTTCTTAGTATCAAGGTTAGTCTAGTAGGACCCATTTATACCATAGTTCAGATTACTGCTAGAGGTTAGCCTAGTTACAGTGACCTAGCCAGAGTAATGGTCATCGTTCGAGGGGTTCATCTTCTTGCTATTCTAAATGTAGTGGTTGATCTAGGTCAACCAGATCTTCTAGGTTCAGTGTAGTGCTAGGGGCTTGTTATGATCATAGGACTTTTGGACATTTCTCGAGAGTGTGTCCCAGTCAAAGGGTAGTTAATCTAATAGCTCAAAGTATTTATTCGATTAGGATAGTACCGCCCCCAGTTAGAGGTGGTATGCATGGTTGTCGGGGTGGTCCCTAGGATACTCATGAAGGTCCTCAGGTAGATAGGATAGGAGATCATTCAGAAGCCCAGCTAGGTGGTAGGCATGGTTAGTTGTATGCCATACCAGCTAGACCCAAGGTAGAGTATTTAGATTCTGTTATGATAGGTATGGTTTCAGTGAGATATTAGACGACTTTTGATTTATTTGATTTGGTATTCACGTATATGTATCTGCTTATTATGCCTCGCGGTTAGAGTTATCTTGGGATTATTTATCTGTGCTATATTATGTATCTTCTTATTATACCCCATGGTTAGAGTTATTTTTGGATTATTTATCTGTGCCATGTGTATCTACTTCTGTGGGTGATTCTTTAGTAGTGAATTGGGTTTATAGATCATGTGTTATGATCATTTGAGAGTTTGATACTCAGACTGATCGTATTATATTATTGTAATACCCCGTGTTTTTCCTAGCTTAAAATTCGTTCCTAGAATGTTAAGAGTGTGCTTCAAAAATGAATAACCTTTATTTCATATGGAATTTTCCAGATTTAGACCTTCCATTGTGTGGAAGATTGAATAATCTTTCCATCAATACCAAATTCTCCCAAATCCGGCACTCGGTGAAAAAGTTAGAGTATTTTAAGTAATGCAGTGTCCCACCAGGGCAACACCGCATCGCGGTGGATGCCAAAATGACAATCGTCACATTCTAGTGGATCTCTGCGATGTTGGCGCATCGTAGAGAGGTCCAAATTCTCAATTGTTAATTTCCAGTGGCGCAACGCGATAGCACCACATCGCGCTAGAGTGCAAATTCCCACTCGTCCTTTTCAGTAGCTTAACACGATTTCAATGCGTCGCAGCGAAGGTGTAATTCTCGTACTCTTGATACATAATTCAAATTCTTGTTCATGACTTTAATCCTAAGTATGT